>CM023952.1:24619282-24669227 GCA_013407115.1 Glycine latifolia | reverse complement strand
TTACAGATTCAATGATAATGTTAATTATTTGTTAATAGTGTTTTTCTTAAGAGCAATGAATATATCATTTCATAAGACAAAAGATGTGCTGTAAAAATAACCAAAGGATCTCAACAGATCCAAATTTCCTTCTAGTCACTACAGATGGAAATATGGCTAAGAAAGTATAAGATATCTAATCTTTCCCTATACCACCAAAGGAGTTGCATGGTGGAAGATTCAATTCCTATCACCAACAAGTAAAAAAAAAAAAATACAATCTCATCAAGATCATATACCCAACCCGCAAGCACTATTTACAAATTGAGAAGGCATACTCCTGGAGACACTTGTCATTGTTGAAATGACACCATAAAATCCTTTTTATATGTCTTCATCCACGACCAAGTGTTAAACAAGCAGCTATGCCAGATCTATTCTTTGTCTGGGACTTTGTTTTCAAAAATGAATTTGTTCCTTGCATACCATACGTTCCAAATAATGGAACTCCATCCAAGAATCCACCAATGTTCTTTGCTAGAAGGGATCATTCCATGTGCATTTTGGCAAAAATGATCCGTGTAGCTTTTTGAGGAAGCACCGAGCTAATGCCACAAAGATTATACCATTTTTTCCGGAATATCATGGGCAAACTTACAGGAGAAAAACAAATGATCCCCATTTTCTTCATCTTCACCACACAAGACACACCTTTTTATCTTCAATAATAATATGCCTATTTGATAAGTTAACCTTTGTAGGTAATCCATCAAGAAGGACCCTCCACATCAAAAACTCAACTCTTGGAGGGATTTTGCATTGCCACATACGTTTGAAAATATCCACCTCGATCTTGAATTCCGTCATTATGAAGTGCCAAGTTTGTAGATCTCACCGAGGATAATTGAGATGTATCAATGATCCACTTCAAATTATGACCTATTTCATTTGTCACCTCAACCCTTTCCAATATGTTATGGAATTCCTCGACCCATGTTTCTCCCACTCGAACCATGGTCCACGCCACCTAAGATCCCATGGTCTACCCTTTCCAATTTGTTAATAATGTGATGTGATAATATTAATCATAAAGAAAAATAAGAAAAACATTTCCTCTACCACCTAAAAAAAATCACTAATAGTACAATATTTGGAAGAAAAAAATGTATTAAATTACTCATTCCCTTTAATAGTGATATTCATTGCCCATAGAACTAACAGTAGTCAATATTCCAGCTTTAAATATAACTTATCTACTTTTACATGCCAATAACTTTTTTTTATCGATACCTGTTTATCTATATCCATTTCTTTTTACTTTAAGCAACTAAAATACATTACACAAAAGGAATTAATTAGCACTTACAAAAAAAAGCCTAAATGCATACAAATTAAGACATTAATAAAAATTTAAAGATACATATAGATAGACATGCATTCAGAAAAAAAAATATTAAACAATTTAATATATATAAATCAATATTCTTTTATAGGTTTTTATCTTCTATTATATAAAAAATACTATGTGTAACATAATGACTCAAATATTATCTCATCAAATTTAGCACAATAAAAATACATTAACATAAAACAAAAGCAGACATACAAGTGCAGCAGCAATAAAAAATAATATATTGAATTACCATTGTACCATAATAAATAAAATTGCGTAAGAAGTAAAAAAAAAAGTGTGCATACATATAAAAAAAATATTAAACATAATTATTACAATATATGGAAGTAATACATATTGAACTTCATGATATTAAAACAATAGATTCATTTGCTTCTTATTAAAAAGACCGGGAGATAATATTATATATGCATATTTATTATTTTTGGATTCATTTTGAATTTATATTTTTCATATAAGAAAAATAGATTTGAAAATGAAAAATAAATCTTTGGTCATGTTTTCTTCTCCCTTCACATTGATTTTATGAGTCAAAAAATTTATAAGTTTGAAATTATTCACACCATTATTATGATTTTTTTTTTCTGAATTATTATTATGATTATGTGCTATAAAATTAGACTCATCTTTAATGATTTTAAAGTTAGATACATTATTTTCTCTTTTTCTCTTATTTAAATGTTAATTAATATGAAATATATAATGTATAAGAAAATATTTGATAAGTTACTTTAATAAACTATAATATTTTATATATTATATTTTATAATAATAATCTCATGATAGAATTGACAATCAATATGCTTAATTAAAAAAACACGTTATACTTAAAAAAAATTATATTTACAAAGAATTATCTATAATAAATTATAAATTGATTACAATTTTATTTTTTAAAATATTTTATATATTTAAATTATCTTCTTATATATAAATAAACTCATGCAATGTACATGTTTACTAAATTTAAATTATTATAAATTTATATTTGTTATTTTTCTTTTAAATTTATACATTTCATATAAATATTACATCACTATTATTAATTAGAGAAAGAACAAATATGATACCACATGCAAGTAATTTGGATGTCTCCATTGCAAATTCAGACACTACATTAGCTAGGCAACAACAACACTTTTCATGTGATCAAGACTAACCTACCTATAACACAACTTAGAATGTGCAATCAGTCCAACAGTCATCATATAGACTATTGTATAAGGAGTTAGGGGTAGGCATGGATTGAATTTTTAAGAATCTAATCTATATTCAATACATATCTATTAAAATGGATTGAATTTTCATCTATATCCATATATTTTTTAAAAACAATTTAGATTCAAGATCCAATTCATTTAAATGGATATGAATTTGGTTATATCCAATTTATATCCACTTAAATGTTATAAGGATTTTTTTTATACAAATTTTAGTTATTAAATGCTAAAAAGTGAAAACTTAGTACATGTCAATTTAAAAGTTATGTTCAACCGACCTTGGTCAAGACTATTTTCGATCGATATTTGTTAGTGTATTTTTGGACTACCTCAACCAGGAAAATTTCGACAGATATCGGTCCAGATATTTTAAGACCGACATCAACCAGGACTATTTTTTGGCTGACATTAGTCAGTGCATTTTTAGTCGACGTTGGTCAATGATGTTTTTGGTCGATCTTAGATAAGGTTACTTTTTGGTTGAGGTCAGCTAGGGTTTTTAGTCATTGCAGTTTTTGGCTAACATTGACTAGGGAATTTTTGATCAACATCGATCGTGACTAATTTTTTGCGGACATTGATTAGGATTTTTGTGACTAATATCGATAAGGTTTTTTTTTGCCTTTGTCAGTCATTGATATTTTTTTGCCAACATTTGTCAGAACTATTTTTTTGTCGACATCAGCTAGATTTTTTTGCTGACGTTGATTGAAACTATATTTTTATTGGCAACAACTGTGATTTGTTGGCCAACATTAAGCATGACTATTTCTTTTGACTGACGTTAGCTAGAGATATTTTTTGTTGACATCAACTAGAGTTTCTTCGATCGGCATCAATTGGGGGAATATTTTGGCCGACATTAACTAGTTTTTTTTTGCCGATGTCGATCGATGATGTTTTTCAGCTGATTCAGCCAAAAAATAGTCTCGTCTGACGTCAACTAAAAAAACTTCAGCCGACGTCAAGCGAAAAACCTACCTGACATCGATAAAAAATAATCTTGACAGACATCGACAAAAAAATCTAGCTGAGTCGGGCAAAAAATAATCTCGACTGATGTCGACCAAAAAATAGTCTCAATCAATGTTGGATAAAAAAAAACCTTACCAATATTAACCGAAAAATAGACTCAATCGATGACGGCTTAAAATCAGCATTAGTTGACGTCGACCAAAATAACTCTAGACGACATCGACCAAAAAATGACTCCTAACAAAGTTGGAAAAAAAAAACCTAGCCATCATTGCCAAAAAACTTGTATTGGATTTAAAAATCTAAACAAATGTCCAATCCATATTCATTCCATATCCAATTAATTAGATTGGATTTAAAATCCAAAAAAATTGGATTTGGATATGAAACTAATCCATTTAAATGGATTTAAAATGAATTAGATTGGATTGAATATGGATTATTTTATGGATATAGATTTTTTTACACAGCCCTATAAGGAGGGCAACTGGGTATGGCTATGCCTTCAACCTTTTCGACAAACTTCACTTCATCCAAGTTGTTCATCCAAATTGGCACCACTTCTTTGTCCCCTTCAAGATATTACAGCGTATAGGAGAGGTAGCCTACAAGTTGCAGCTCCCACAAGTGGTGAAGATTCACATGGTCTTTCATGTGGCCAAACTGAAATTGTTCCATGGTTAACCACCAGATACCATTCCCCGCATTAGCCCCAACTCTCACGACACCTGTTTACTCCAGTGCCAACAACAGTTTTGCAACGCTGCTATGGAGTGCAAAGGGAGACAGAGTTCAACTATTAGTTCAATGGGAAGGACTTCCTCTTGATGAAGATACTTAAGAAGACAGAATCTTTTCAAAAGGCATACTCTGAATGCAAACTTGAGGACAAGGTTGTAAAAAAAAAGGGAGTAATGATACAAATTCAGTACCCAATTTCTCAACAACCCACTTGAACATTATATTTCAAAAGAGAAAATAGGGCCAAATCAGTTTAGTAGTCTTAATTTGGAGAGGCTCTAAAGAGTCAAGACAATTTCAATGTGGATGAAAGATTTTGTCGCCTTAATTTGCCAATTAAGATTCAGTAACTTTTATATTTTCTTTATTTTTAATTACAGTTGCATGATTCTGTTCTTCGTTAGAGGAGATAAGCTTTCATGTAAACTATATGAATTCATTGAATGAGAAATCAGAATATTGTTGCTTAAAAGTATCTTACTCTCCTACCTTTGCATCACAACATGCACTTCAAGGCTAGTAAACACATCTGAGTTATTAAAACATGAATCCAGATTGTTCTCAGTCACTCTTAAGATAACAAAATTCCAACCTCTCAAATTCCTTCTCTCATTTTAATTTTTCTAATAATGGTAAAAAGGTACCACTGGGATGTTATTATGGGCTTCTTTACCAGCACGAGCTACTATGCACAAATTATATAATTTGTGTATAGTGCACAAAAAATAATGACATTTAGATTGATTTCATTCCATAGTAATATGGTGCACCCTTCACACCATACCACCACCTCTCTTTTTCTCCCCATCTACTTTGCCAACCAGCCACCATTCGCCATCATCGGAGATAATTTCCAACAACAGTGCACCCTCTGCACCACAATCTCAACAGCTCATCCACCGTCACAGGCGATCAGTTACCACCCACCACTACCAAAAACATCGTTGTTACCCACCAACCTTTCTCCACTCGCTTCTCCCCCTTCTTCCCTAAATCTCCTATCCTCCATTACAACAAATTACATTGATCCGAAGGGTGTATGCTTTCATTGCCAAGGACAGGGAGCGAGTGGTCTTGCACCAACATCCGAGCCACTATTAACACACACACACACACACTACCCTCATCGTTTCTCTCTCACTCACTCTCTCTGATCCTGATTCTGATTCTGATTCAGATTCACCATAGATAGAATTGTTAAGAGCGGGTTGGGATGGCTGGGTCATGCGATCCAAATTAGACAGTGATCCACAACACACCGCATTGCAACCAAACCACTAATCCAACTCCTTACATTATTTCATCATTCTTTTGTTTCTAGATTTTCAATTCAACTCAAAATAAATGTGTTATTTTATTGCAATTAATACAAGGCAGATCCATATCCCCAAATGTCAGTCGAGACTATGCAAAGGAGCTATCACAAATGGCAATAGTGACAATTTCAGGGAAGATAGAAGGCAGTGGTAAGTTGTGCTCTTTTAGAGAAGTGCAAACTTGCCAGAAATCAATGACGGTGAACGGTGGCAGGTGACAGAGTAATTAGGGAGAAAAAGAGAGGTGATAATAGGGTATCGAGGATGCACCATAATACTATGAAATAAGAACAATCTAAAAATCGTTATTTTTCTTTACACCATACACAAGTTAAATAACTTGTGCAGGTACTGAGCCTTCTTTACAATGTATTTATAGGACATGTTTTAAAATCAAGTTACCAAAAAATTCAAACGTAGCTGTGTATTTTTTTAGGATATGTTACACTTTTGGTATTTTAATTTTCACTTTCTCAATTTTTTTAATTATATATTCTTCTATACCCAACACATATTTCATAGATATGTAAAACTACAAATTGGGTAAGAGCTTAGCTTAGCATAGGCTAGCTAATTATAAGATCAAATAATGAGTTTTCTTATGTTCCCATGTCATTTAGTGATTTTCTTGTAAAACTTCTTTTTTTTTTTTACAGACTTTTTGTAAAATATGGAAGATGTTATAAAGCAGTACGTGTGAATAAAGTAGATAGGTATTATTTAAGCTGGGAAAAAAATTAGATTTATACAATAGCGGGAATAATAAAGCAGTATGTATTAAAAAAAAGTAGTATGTCACCGTAACATGAATGAGAATAAAATAAGTAGATAGTGAGGTATGGCAAATTTAAATAAATAATACAAATTAAATAAATATTTTAAAATTTGGGACAATTTTGAAAATATTTTGAAATCTGGGGCACTCAAACACGCCTAAATTGGGCATGTTTAAACACGCCTAAATTAGGCGTATTTGAGTGCTATATAATCCCAAAAAATTTCACTTTTTACCATTTGTACTATTCCACCTTCTCTTTAAAATTTTGTAGCGTTCTCCTTAAAAGATTAATTCTGCAGCGAAGCTCTACCAACAAGTAAGTGAATCTAATAATTTTTCATTTTATTTAATATGTTATATTATTGAATTAGATGTTAGGTTCGTAGAAAATTGTTAGCGATTTAGGGTTTAAGGTGTTTGGTTTATGGGTTTAGGATTAAGGGTTTAGGGTTGATGGGGTTTAGGTTAATGGTTTAGTGTTTAGGGTGTGTGGATTAGGGTTTAGGGTTGATGGGGTTTAGGTTAATGGTTTAGTGTTTAGGGTGTTTGGATTAGGGTTTAGGCCAAGGGGTTGGGGTTTAGGGAGTTTGTTTTAGGGTTTATGTTTGAGTGTTTAGGGGTTTGAGTGTGTGGTTTATGGTTTAGGGTTGATTGTTTATGTTATTCTGTTTAGGGTTTATGGTTTATGTGTTTGGTTTAGGGTTTAGGGTGTAGGGTTAAGGGTTGAGGGTGTTTGTTAAATGGTTCATTGTTTAGGGTTTAGGGTGTTTGTTTTACGAGTTTAGGCTTAAAGGGTTGGGGTTCATGGTGTTTAGGGTTTAGGGTTGAGGGTTAGTGTTGAAGGGGTTTAGATTAATGGTTTAGTGTTTAGGGTGTGTGGATTAGGGTTAAGGGGTTGTGATTTATGGTGTTTGTTTTAGGGTTTATGTTTGAGTGTTGAGGGTTTAGGGTGTGTGATTTATGGTTTAGGGTTGATTGGTGATGTTATTCTGTTTATGTGTAGGGTTTAGGGTTTAGGGTGTTTGTTTTGTGGTTCATTGTGTAGGGTTTAGGGTGTTTGTTTTATGGTTCATTGTTTAGGGTTTAGGGTGTTAGGTTTAATTAATTCGATAGGATAATTACTTGTAATGTTTTATGAACCGAAGATAATTTTTTTAAAGTTAAATTTTCATTTATTTTTTAAAGATACTCATTAGATGGCTGATTCATCTTCGATTGATTGTTCGCGCTCTGGATCGGATCATGAGGGTGAGCCCAGGGATCCGACGACCCATATTATCCCTACCCCGTATAAGTGGGGTGTTTTGCATAGGCGTACTCAACATACCCACGTTTCACGAGCTGTGTGGAATGAGGAAACAGCTCGACTGTTGAAGACTCGTCGAGGTAAAGTAACGGCGGGGCCACCTCACGATGATATACCTGACATCGTTGGTGATATGTTGAGAAATGCTGGCTTTCTACATGTCTCACGCATGCGACATATTCAGGTATGCAAGTAGGAAATAAGTAAACAATTTTTTTTATATAACTGTACATATGAATTGATTAGTTTTTTTTAGATCGATCCTACGCTTATTAGTGCTCTAGTTGAGCGGTGGAGACCAGAGACCCATACCTTCCATATGACGCAGGGAGAGATGACCATCACGTTGGAAGACGTGGCTGGTATTTTAGGATTGCCCACCAAGGGCAAAGTCGTTACAGGAGTCACCGTAGGCGACTGGGAGACCATCATTGATGAGGTTTTTGGGCATGAACCTTAGGAAGATACCGAGCTTAAAGGTGAATATTTGCGTCTGTCTTTCTTTGATAGACATTTTGGGCACTGGGGTGAGGTAGTTCCCGATTTGGTCGTCGTGATGCGCTTTACAAAGGCGCACATTGCGCGCCTTATTGGAGCATGGCTGCTGAGCAACAGATCTGGGGGGAGCATGATCGTGGTGCATTACATCCCATTGCTTGCTGGGGACTTCGAGGATATTGGAGGATACAACTGGGGCTCTGCAGTCCTTGCACATTTGTTTAGACAAATGTGCGAGTGTACTGATCCACATAGAAGTGACATCGGTGGGTGTCATATGCTGCTTCAGGTGTGGGCGTGGCTGAGATTCCCACCAATTGCTCTAGCTATTCCGCAGCTTACTCACCCGGAGTGCCATTTCAGTCACCGGTATGTAGCTAGTATATTTTGTTTTTTAACGATTCTTGGAATTCAGTCTTATAGTATTCTAATGTCAGTTATTTTGAAATAAGGTTTAATGCTTTAGGTCAATTTTGAGCACAAGAGCTGCTCTGGTATAGGATGAGATTAGAATCTCTCAGTCGGGATGAGGTACGTTTAGTTATTTTTAAGTGTTCTTAACTGTGCATTTGTGGTCCATGTCATTACATAACTGTGTTTATTTGGTCTGTACAGGTGGTTTGGCAACCATATGAAGAGTACGACTTTCTTGGTGCATCTGAGCAACAGCGACTGTTGTGGATGACAACTACTCCTGTTATATGCTTCCACACAGTTGAGTATTTGCAGCCGGATAGATGCATGCGCCAATTTGGGAGGGATCAGCCAAGCCCACGTACACCGAGGAAGTTGAAGGGTGTGAATGACCTTTCCTTGCGCGGTAAACGTGAAGATAACTGGGTCCACAAGCTGAGACCTTTTATTAGAGGCTGGGAGGTTAGGCACCAGCACATCGACCTTCCCCCTCTAGTTCAGGGCTTCATGTCACCAAACCATGAGTACATGGTTTGGTACAGGGAAAATGGGAAGCGGTATATCTCGAAGATTGCTGCCAAGGCTGGTCGTGGTGTAAGTTTTGCTGACATTAACATTTTTTCTATTTTTGTTTATTATGATAAAGAACATGATTCACACTAATGTTTATATAATTTATTTTATAGTTGGATGGGCTAGAGATGTTGTACTTCGCGCTTGGTCATGAGCAGTGGCCAGGCTACAGCCGTGAGTGGGCGCAGGATGAGGTCGGTCGCATAATGTCTATCAAAGAGTTGTTGCCTAGAGGAGGCAGGGCCACATGCACCTGAAACCCAGCTTCAAGAGGAGCCACAAGTGTCTGTTGGCGTTGCCCATCGAAGACAGAAGGGACGTGGGCTAGAGCATCGACGGAAACAGATGCACCATGTTCCTGAGCCCATTACAGGTCCCAGTCCTTGCACTTCGGGTTGGGTTAGGCCTCCTATTATAGCATCGACATACAACAGCCAGCCCTTGTATTACGAGTCCACTCAGCATGGGGGTACAGGGTGCGAGGGATTCAGTACGCAAAGTCATACGCCTCCACCACCTGCCTCATAGGTGCAACCTATATATATGGCTACTGCAATGGCGATGGCATTAGCGGATGTTGGGACCAGTAGTGACGTAGCTCCTGCGAAGTGGACTGGTGCCGACATTGACGAGATGCTCTCGCAGCTTGAATATTCTATAGGAGGTTGTGGGGGTTGGCCATCAGATGTACCATATGCCCCCCAGCTGTTGAGCATCCTCGGCCCTCATCTCCAGAGCAGGTCACTCCATGTCCACCTCCCTATGTAGACCCTTATGAGGAAGGCCCTTCTCATCCAGACCCTTCTGCGTGACCACGTAGACAGAGGCTACCTGATCGTCAGGCATGTCATTATCAGTGGCCATCGGAGTCTTAGTTTTTGCGCCTTTGTGTTTTTTAATTTTAATTTGTAATAGATTTTATCTGTTAAGTTACATTTGTTTCCAACATTTTTTTGTAACAATTTTATTAATTAGTCGACATATTAACAATTACTAACACCGTGAATAACAGTAATTGATATCAGAGGCAAACAGTAACAATTGAAGATAAGCAAACTTCATAAAAACTACTTAATACAATTAATCATTCAATTTCGGTAACTGGTTTGTTAAAAATAGCTAAAATCTCAATTGAAAAAAACGTTTCCAGTAGTTGGATTCTGCCAACATCTTTAACACGTCTTCATCGCTTATCAACTCTTTTATGTGATATTCGATTGTCTTGTCTGAATAAGCGTAATGGGCTGGCTGTCGAAAAAATAATTTTCTAACCACCTGTGAGTTGTGAATTCCATAAGGGGGAACCCCAACAGGCGCAGCTTGCTTGATGACATCCTTTAGTGTTTCAATGTTGCATCCCGAAGGAATTTCAAACCTTATTGGATTTGTTCCAGTGAATTAATAACCCATAAAATCGCCTTGTCGTGGTATGTTCCACTCGCCGTTGTAATATAGCATTGCATCATGTGTAGAGACGATGGTGGATCGAAGTTGGTTCAGTATACCATCGGCTGTTCTGTTGATGGTGCATAATATTTCTATAGGACCAACACTTGACATTTGGTCAGGACACATTAACATTGTGCAAACATCATCATCATTTGTGACTTGCAGAGAATGAAAAAAATATTGTTGACCTGCATGTAGGGATGACTGTCGGTAATAGATTTCATCAACAAAATGGTCATTGGTTAGTAGAAAGGTGTCGTGCATCCTACTCTTGAGTGTCTGAAAAGAACACTCATTAGGCACTCGCATTGGTATTGGAGTAGAACATTGAAAAGAAACACCAGTTTCGTTGTGTTTCAGTGATCCATTTGGAAAAATGAATGCTAATTTGGAGTTACCAATGGTCTGACTACTTGTTTCTCCTAAGAATGTCATAGTATTCAGATTGAATTTCGATTGAGGAGGTATGTTGGGTAGGAGTGGGAGTGTCTGGCTTATATAGGGGCGTGTTCAGTGACCCCCTATTTGGGCGTGTTCAGTCATGCCCTACTTAGGCGTGTTCAGCCACGCCCTATTTGTTAGGCGTTTTCAATCATGTCCTATTTCGATGTGTTTAGTCACACCCTATTTGTTGGGCGTGTTTAGCCACGTCCTATTTGTTGGGCGTGTTCAGCCACACCCTATTTGTTAGGCATGTTCAATCACGCCCTATTTCAGCGTGTTCAACCACGCCCTATTTGCTAGGCGTGTCCAGCCACGCCCTATTTGTTGAGCGTGTTCAGTCACACCATTTTTGGCCGTCATTGACTCCCCATAAAGTTCCCCTATTTGGTTTAGGGTTTTCTCCTGAGGGTGTTTGTTTTAGTTGGTAGGGTTTAGGGTTACGGATGTTTGGTTTATGGATTATGTTTTCATCTTTAGGGTTTAAGGTGTTTGGTTTATGATTTAGGCTTTAGGGTGCAACAACGCCAGAGCCCAATTTCGTCCACCAAATTTGTTATTTACTTTTACATTTTTAAAACGTTATCGTCGTATGTGTAATCTCATGCAAAACATGATGAGTAATATCAGGTCTCTCAACCAAACACAGGGGTAAGACAACATATTTATAAATGAAATACATTAACATAACATTAATTAAAAAAACAAAATTACAAAATCATGAAGTTCCACCACGAGTGGGACAATTTCTCCGATTATGTCCAACTTGCTTGCAAATTCCGCATTTGACGCGTCTTTGAGTTGTTTTGACTTCGTCCATCTTGTTTCGACCTTAGACGCCCTTTGCACACAACACTTCCTTGTCAGGTATGACAACTGGATCTTCACTAGGTGGAATAGCACGTTCATTACCATTTGGCTGCCACAACAATGAATAAGCCTGAACCAAGTTGCTTACGAGGAAGACATCATCCACATACTGAAAAAGATTCAGGCGAACATGTAAAGCAGCAGTTGCAGTTTTGAAGGCCTTAAACTTGCCACAGTGACAAAAACGCTCTGGCAGGTTTACTGAATATGACCTCTTGCAGCCCTCCTCCACCTCAAATAATGTTTGATCAACATTATATGCGCATACATGGTGGCCTGTAGCAACAAACTGATTATGCCTCATAGCATCAACCACATTTTTGCAATGTCGTTGTGAATGCTCAAGCTGTGAAGCAGCCGCCTGACCCCTGGCTACAAAATATTGAACCAATCGGGTATACGTGTGCTTCACTATAGCAGTAATAGGCATGTTCCTTGCTCCCTTGAACACGCTGTTCACTGATTCTGACAAGTTTGTTGTCATATGACCATATCTTCTCCCCTCTACATCATATGCACGTGTCCACTTTTCCTTCGGGATGCCATCAATCCATTCTGCAACCACAGGACTGCTATCACGAAATCGTGCAAACGCTGTGTCAAAATCAACCATAGAGGGAGTATAACCTGCAGAATAATAATAATACCATTAACACTATTTCATTTACAGATTTGTCTCAGCTTAATATACTCAAAATAGTTGTTAACATACCTAAAGTCATGAGGGCCTTCTTCAATCTTGCATTCTTGAACCTTTGATTAAAATTACTGGCAATATGACGAAGGCAAAAGACGTGATGCGCAAAAGGTGGTTGCCAACCGACATGATTCTCCACAGCAGATATGATGCTTCGGTGCCGATCTGAAATGAGACATATATTTTGCATCTGGGTAATGTGGAAGTGAATGTTAGCAAGGAAGTATTCCCAGGCTTCTAACGTCTCCCCCTCAACAATGGCAAATGCCAGTGGCAGGCATTCATTATTTCCATCCTGACTCGTGGCAATCAACAATTTTCCTTTATACTTGTCATATAAATGAGTCTTATCAATCTGAAAGATGGGTTTGCAAAATTTAAAAGCCTCGCAACACTGTCTAGAAGTCCAAAAAATGCGATGAAACACACGCTTTGCCCGTACCAGTCGATGTGCCACAAAATAAGCATTAGTTTGAATATCAAAAAAAGAACCTGGTGAAAAACGAAGCATGTAGTTGCACCACCTGGGCAAAAATGCATAAGATTCTTCTCAATCCCCATAAATCATTTCAATTGCTTTCTGCTTCGCATATCAGGCCTTTCCATATGAAACTTTAAATCCATACGTATTGTTGATCCTCTCCTGAACCAATGCAATTGACACAGATGGTTCCTCCTTAACCATTCCTAACAATGAAATTGTAACATTCACATTAACAACATACCTTAAAAAAACTATATTTTTCATATAGACCAAATTTAATAAAAACATACCTACTATAAGTGAAGCAATAACATCAACATCAAGTTGTTTATGACCCTGTGTAATATGGTCATTCAAGCAATTGTGTTTTCCACCCCATCTTGAAACAACCCACTTCTCATCGTACGTTGATTTAATTACGCTAACCCTCCAAGGGCAACCATCATTCTTTCGAACACACTTCATGCAAAACTTGTTAGGCTTGCTCTCAACCACAATTGCTTCTTGATGCTCCTTCATGAGGTTCCACTTAATTGCAATTTGTGCGTCCCTTTTGGAGGTAAATTCCTGTTTAACAAACAAATCATCCTCTATTTGCCATGGACCTTGCACTGAACCCGAACCCGAAGCAGAACCGGTAAAAGATTCTTCTTCACTTGGATGATTCCAATCAATATATGTGTAATGTGGAATTTCATCCCAAAAAGGAATGACCTCGGCACCTAAACATATTAAGCAAATAAAATACTATAACATAAATATATACATATATGACTACATTCTCATTGATTTCAGTCATCTAACATACCTTCAACAGGTTCTTCTGCTTGAGTAGATCCAACGTCCGCATGATGACGCATTTGAGACGACCCCACACCAGTATCTTCTTGGAACTCAGTCGCATGCACACCAGCATCCTCATCATTATCCGACGCACTAGCATCCTCTAGAAGAAGACGATCTTCCACTGCGATATTTTCATCATCGTCATCCTCGTCATCGTCATCCATAACCCAAGTTGGGTCATGTTCAGCTTCCTCAGACACATTTACACCTGGAGTAGCATATGATGATGCATTATGTGTAGAATTAAAGGCGACTGACCTTATGGGTAAAACAACATCCTCTACTGTGGTAAAATCCATGTACAACTCCATAAATTCTTTCGTTGCCTGCTTGAAATATTCTTTCATTACCAATTCTATGTCTTCATCATCCACAACTTGAAAACCCATGTATTGTCCACGTTGCCATAATCTTCCCGTCAGCACAGTCATACTTTGGTTGTCTTGCAGACCTAATTTTTGTCGTATCTTCTGATGTAATTCACCCAGTGTTGAGCTTCGCTTGATACGTGTTTGCCTTTTCTCCCTTTCAAAAACAACACCCCGTTGCCCTTCAACTTTCCTTCCATTAAAAAATAACAAAACACGAGGGCACTCCTCACCGCTTGAACTCATTTCTTGCCGTCAACAAAAATAAAAACTTTAAATATTAAAAATACAATAATTGAAGATTTAGAACCTATGAATAAATGGGTCAAGAGAAGCGCTTTTTATAGGATTTGGGGGATGGAAGATGCCTAAATTAGGCGTGTTTAAACACACCCAATTTAGGCGTGTTCCATTGCCCCAAATTTCAAAATAGTTTTAAAACTACACCAAATTTTGAAATATTTATTTAATTTGTATTATTTATTTAAATTTACCGGTGAGGTATAGTGGGTATAGATAGTGAGAGTATAATTGAATTTTTAGGCAATAAATACAATTCCATCACGGAATCCATATTCTTATCCTCCTTTTATAGGAATAAAATTAATAACAAAGTAAAAGAAGCATGAGAATATGTTTTTTTATTATCTCCTAACAGATATGAAAATGTATATTTTCGGGACTCTATCAAGATTCTGGAAAACAAACAAACACTGTGTTCTGGGTATCTCTGGACTCAAATTATGACATATACTTGTACTTTCCGATCGTTAAGGTTATAGAAAAGATGGTCTGTCTCGACATAATTATTAAATTGGGAAAAAACGTGGTTCAGCTTAAAATTCCGCCCAATTCAGTTATTCAAACAAGCATTAAACAAAAACTAACTACCGCCACATAAGTCGTTTTGCAGTTCCATTTAAGTCTCCAACACAGTATAGATTCCAGATTACCGGTCTGAGGCTCTGCTTCTTTATTTATAGAATCTGAGAATTGTTGTATCACAGTGATTTACATAGTGAAAAAGGTATCGTCTTTGAATAGTTTTTCATCCCATCTTAAGCAGGAAAGTCTTTAGGCTTGTAATTCTACGATAGCATGAAAATGACCTGAGATGTATAGAAGTTTTCTTCTGATTTAATGCAGCCTCACACTGAACTACTTTTAAGAGTGCGTGTTTCTATTAGTTGAATAGAACGTGACAAGGATAAATGGGCAAAAAGGATGACAATGCAAACTCTTCAACTAAGTGGTTACTGGTTAGAACTTAAAAGGGTCTATTTTATGAAAGTATTATTTGTCTGAGACAATCTTCATTAAAAATAAAAATAATTTTTTTGCTAAGTATTGGAATAGGTAAAAAATTTAGTTCGGATGAACAAAACCAATCTCAACTTCTCAGGCTTTATTGGGGGTGCTATGTAATGACTCAGTTTGGTGAATGATACAAGTGAAATCAATTGAAAAATAAGTAAATGACCAATTTCATCCTTGTATTTTATATTCGTATCAATTTAGTTCATAATTATGTAAATGTACGAACAAATTAGTCCTACTGTCAAGTCTCCTTCATTAACTTGGCACATCCTTGATGATGTAGTAAATTCACGTGTACAAGGGACGTTCCACTTCAACCAACAATGATTTTAGACTAAAATGTTAGTGTTTTTTTTTAATTTTGGTTTTCAAATTTACAAAAGGTAACGACTATTATGAGAAGAAGGCTCTTCTTCCTAATTTCATGATAATATTTTCTTTTACAACGACAAAATGGTCTCCAACAATATAACTTAATGACAAAATGACCCACGACAATACTATGAAATAGAAACGTGTATGTACCAACATCCTCCTCTCCATCTTCAACATCTAGGTTATCATCCCCAACATGACCAAAGAAATTATTCATCACTTTTGTTGCTACATCTCCTTCTTCTACATTAAAATCACCATAATCAAGTGGAATATCAAAAATGGATGGTTAGCCTTTGCAGATTTTTCAACCACTACATATCTTTCTTCCACATTACCTACACCACCTTCAGAATCTTTACATTGATCAACAATGTTTTTTCTATAAAAGGAAACACACAAAATATAGTCAAAAGAAAAAGGAAACAGAGTATTAGTAATAAAATTTATTATTGTTTATACCCAAAACAGAGCATCATTGTTTCAGTTCATCAGATGTCATCAACAAACCCTAAACCTTAACAACATGCTTAATCCTTTACATTAACGGAAAAAAAAAACAGGAAGAAATCTAATGAAAACGACAACCATAAGAAGAAATGTAACAAAAACAAAGGTTATCAACAAAGTCTGGTCAAACGAAAAAAAAATACCTTATCTAACAAAGTTGTCTTTAGTCTTCAACGCATAGGAAAAAATCAAACGAAAATGACAACCACAAACGGAACGCCACCGTTTGTCCCCACATTGTCACAACCATTGACGATGCAAAGGCGGGAAGGAGTAAAGCAAATGTAGCACCCACAATTCAGCCTCTCTTTCACAAAAGGTAAAAAGGAAGAGGAAAAATGAATGGTCAATTTTTATGGTGACTTAATAAAAGGTAAAACACACACCAACAGACAATTTGGTCTACACATACTTGGCCTAAGACATGAATTTCACTTCCAACACATGGATTTGCCACATCATCTTTAACGTGCCACGTTGCCAAAAATGTTGACGAAAACAAAAAAGACTTGACGTTAGGACTAAATTGTCAGTATGTTTACAAAATTGCGGATTAAATTAATCATTCCCATAATACAAGAGCTAAATTGACAACAAATGCCCAATACATTTTCAATATATTTTTCTTGGTTTGAGATAGATAATTCAAGATTTCTTTGATGGGAGTATTATGTTTTTACCCGATTTTGAGTCTCTAACTCCAATTCAAGAGATTCATTTTTCTTTCTTTCTAGTAATATTATTTTTATTTTCACTAACATTTTGATTTACATTAAAAGATAAAAAAAAAGTAATTTGTTTGTATAACCTGTGAATTACCCCTATATGTGTTATAAAATATCACAAATTTTGAAAATAACCAAAATTCTGGATTAGATATGGAATGATTTAGTATGGGAAAACTTGAACCCAATTCCTACAACAATGAATAGAACTGCAATTAAAATTCTTAGGAAGTTATCATTTGTGCATTGGTAAGACCATTCACTATTTCTTGAAACTCCACCTCTCCCCTGAATGAACCATATAACCAAGAGAAACCATGAACAAAAATAAAGGACAAAGTTGATCATTTATCCCAAAAAAATAAAGCTACAGTTAATCCAAAAACATTGAACATTGAAACGTATTCCGAGGATGAAAAACCTAGGAAGTTAGGAACTTGCTTTAGTTTGAAGGATTCAATTCTACATTTCTACACATGTAACCCTAACAATAACAGATCAAGATAAGTAGATAACAATCATGGAACACTTAAGTCATGTCTGGTCAGTTTCAAAATTAAGGCTTATAACAGAACTAGCGTGTGGCAGTGTTTTCTTGTTCTTTCCCACAGATATTTTCAAATCTGAGAAAGATGATCAAACAAATAATGAAAAAAAAAAAACGTATTTAATTCAATTTATTTAAAAAAAAAACACTTATTATTACCCGCTTCGTGAAAAAAGCGTAATCTTTGTCTTTTGAATTCTGAAATAACTATTACCAACCATGTTGAAAAGCAACGATTTCGCACACCAGAGTAGGGCAGTACTGAAACATTGAAAAAGCGAGCAATGATCAAGCTCGCAGACTTGCTGACAAGGTATAACAAGATTTGGCATGCATATAAATAAATTAAAAACATGAGTAAATCGAATGACAAACTGCTCTTGAATTTCACAGATATTGAACTGCTGATGCTAATCAACCTGCGCCAAGTGTCACATTTAACAGGACAAAATGGGTAAGGAAAAAGGAAGGGATGATTTAACATCACTCATTATAGGATCAAGTACAAAAACATGACAGCGTTCCCATGGATTAGACCTACTCCAATAAATTTCAAATTCTCAGCTGCTCCAAACCACGCATAGTCTCTGATTCAGGCATCTCCTGAATTTTAACGGGCAGTTTGTCTTGCTGGCCAGCGGCACCAGCAGTTGGTAGATCTTTTACTTGTACGGGAGCAGGTTCATCCTTTTTTGGAGGTGGAGAAGCATATACAGGAGCGGCTTGCCGAATAGTGACTGGAGGAGCAACTCGTACTGGAGGAGCCCGTATAACAGGATGGGGCACTGAGGCAGGTGGTGGACAAGGTGGTGCAGCGAATGCAGGTACAACTGTCCTTATAGTTACCGGAGGTGCAATCCGCTGGCAAGATGGTCTCATTTGTCGAATGGGAACATAAGGTGCTGCTCCTGCTGCAGGGAATTTCAGTGGACGGGTTGCTCGGCTTTCTAGAGAACAAGATCGTGGTGGCAGGGTGGAATTGTCACTGGTCACTGCTGCCTGTGGATGCCTGCTTCGAGGACTTTCATTTGCTGTTGTTGCCAATGAAGGCCTACTTCGAGGTGCTGTCTTCTGGCAAATTAGGGGAAGGATCTTTGATGAAGTGGCTGGTGGCAGTTGGGAACTGATTGGCCTTGGATTTTGAATCTGAAACCTTTTATGAAATGAAAGGGGAGCATTGGGATTAGACATAGCCATCTTTTCCTTCAATCGGTAGCTCAGTAAAGCCCGCGCTATTGTAATCTGTTCCAGTTCGTCATTGTTCTCTGGTTCAGTTGAGGAGCTTGTAGTCTCTTTCGCCACTGGTAAGAAAAATTATTGTCCATTCATATTCAGTCACTTACACAGGAATCCTAAATCAGACTCAGATACACAGGAGATGAAAAAAGTGGTTTAATTGTAAAAAGACAGGCGTAAATTATCTGGCACATAATATCTTCTAAAGCTAATTATCTTGGAACTATAAGCTAAATTTATCGGCCAGGTTCATTTACCATGTGTGTTACAAGAGTGACAAAAATAAGGGAAACAGGCTTGGGTTGGGTATTTCCATTGTCCCATTTTGTAATCTACGACACATATAATGCTATGTTGCTAGAACAAATTGACATGAAGTCGTGTATATTCCTACAAAAAACAATAAATTTTGCAGACCAAAGTTTGCTGGCCACTTACATTGTTTTAAAGCGGACCAAGCTGCCATAGCTGCATTTTTCTCAGCTTGTTTCTTATTCTTGGCAGGTTCACCAGTAAACGTGATTCCAGCCAGTTCTACTATCCCGGTAAAAACAGGTAAATGTCCTAAGCCTGACCTGTACGTTGTGTAATGAGGCAATGGAGCTCCTACCCTTTGCGCGATTTCCTGTAGAAGGTTCTTGTACACTCCAGTCTCATCCTAAAAACATCGAGAGCATGATAAGCATGTGCACGAAAAGCTACTAAAGGTGCAATGAAGACATAATACCATGCAATACGGTTCAAACATTACACATTTTTCTTTCATACCGACAAATAGATATTAAAAAAAGCACTACAAAAGTTTACAGCGAGTGAACTTTTCACAAGCTATAAAGATCACTTCTAATTTTAGAAACAAGTTCATGTTATGTTCTCTTTCAGAAAGGTTTCTACTAATAAGGACTTGTTGATGATTATTTATATATGTTAATTAACTGCAAATTGTAGCTACTAATCTTAGGATGATTGGTAAGATCAAAATCCTATACCTACCAGCAACATTTAAAAAATCCAATAATAAGTAAAACATTAGCATCAGTCAAGCAGTAAAAGAGATTAATAAGTTTGAATATGACTATTAACAGAGTCAAGGTTCATGAGAAAGCGCACGATAGCAAAGAGTGTTAGAGTTACTGGCTTCGGTGCGTCAAAGATTAAATTTTGGGGTTAAGGAGCGGGAGAAGAGAAGCAAAAACCCTAGAAGTAGAGAAGCGGCAATGACTCACGAGGATCTTGGCGGCGAGGGAGTGGGAGGGACCACGGTGGGAGAGGGAATTGAGAGCGACTTCGGCGGCGGAGTGTTCGGCCTGACGGAGAGTGGAGCAGTAGTGAGGGCTCTCGAAGATCTCGCCGTTAAAGTTAACGGTGGCCTTGAACCTCGGGGCGTGATCGGGACCTTCTCGAATGCACGAGTACGAAGGCAGGTTGAAGCAGCTCCGTTGGGCCAGCTCTTGAAGCTGGTTCTTGTACATTTCCACCACCACCCCCTTCTCTCTCTCTCTCTCTCCAGAGAAAACAGTAACCACGCGCGGATCGGGTCGAATATTTCGGGCCGGGCCGGTAAATTTGTCGCCGGCGAACGAAATGAATGGGCTTTAGGGTTTGTCGACGGAGAAATGGGGTTAGTGAGAGAAAACGGAATAGGAGTGAGGAAAGAAAGTAAAGTGTTGAAGAAGAGAGTAATTTCTTTGATTTCTGGGAATAATAATATTAATAAATATTGGGAGGTTATTTATTGCTTTGTTGTTGTGCGTCAACTCAAACGTTAGGATGCAGTGCACTACTGCATGGATGTGATCTTTGCCTATATTTTTCATACTTTATGACCACTATTTACTTGGCACTGTTTCTTGCTTCTAGGGAGGTTCATTTAATTTTTAATTTACTATACTAATCTACTTATCTTACAACGTCTTAGTTCAATGTAGCTTTTGCCAGCTTGAATAAACGTTACTAAATATCTTTAAAACACTAAATTAAGACCATCAAGCATTTAATCAATTAGATTAGCGTGAAGTTATTTTAACCTAATTAGATATTTTATTATAATAACTTTATTTAAATATGATTATTTTTAATAAAAAATACTTATGATCTAATCAAAAATAAATTAATAGATCATAAATTTTCAATAATTATTTTTACTGTATTCTAGTTTTTAATAGAGATTAGTTATTTTTAAAATTGAGTTTAATTTTTTTATAATATAATTTTTTTTCATTTTTATTTTTATAATATTTTTTTCATTTTAATCCTTATAAATAGATTTATTTTATTTTCCATTCTTAAAACATTTTAAATAAAATTTTGAATAATAAAAAAATATTTTGGTCAGTGAAAAAATCATTATCTAAAACACTTTAAAAATTAAAAAAATAAAATAAATATATTTTACAATAATTAAAAAAATTATAAAGACAAAAAAAAACACTAAATTATCGAAAAAAATATTTAAAAATATTTAAGCCAGTGATGAATATTTTGCACCATAGCCTAGTAATCCAAAATAATACTATACTATCTTATCAGTTAGTTAAGGGGACCTTTAATTTTATAGTCGCATTGGTCACCTAAAAACTTTCTCCTCGCATCGCGTTAAGGCGTTAACTATACTATTGTTTAGACGACAAACCAGACTTTGAGAACTTCCGTTTTGGTCAAATTATATTTTTCTCTTATAAAGTATTGCATTTTAAAAACAAATTAATAGTGTGAAGTTTTGGACCACATTCGATGTTTTTTTATTCAAGAGTTAAATAATGTTTGTATCAATTTACATGTGCTTCGGCTTGTTTCAAAAAGAAGAAGAAGAATTGAAAGCAGGTTACAAACGTCTAAAGGCATATAATCAACCCAGAAAATTTGAGAAAGGAAATTAGATATACTTTCTTGCGCCCAACAGTAATCTTACAAAACTAAATAAACTTTTGTAATTAATTAAGAGACACATAACTGTGCTGGTTAAATTGCTGCTATGTATTTTTTTTCCAACATTTGTACATAATATATACTGATAATATATCTATTAGTTTTGCTAATAATTCATCTCTATTAGGAAGTGTTACCGATAATCTTTAATGAAATATTTCTCTTAATTACATTTTTTATCTACAAAACTCAAATACAAAATCTTATTTAAAAAAATTGAATTCATAATCATTCGAACTAAACGACTTCTTGGTTAATATGTATTTAAATTACATTATTTTCTTCTAATTAAAAAAGATGCATTTTTAAATATATTAATACGGTCTGTTTTATGTTTTTATGTATTTATAAAGTTAATTTATTTACCCTATCCAACTCTAAACCTCAACTAGTTACGAGCTACAACTAGTAATTTTACAATTTTAAATAAAATAAAGATTTTAAACAATATTTTAAAATTTATAATGATAATATTTAAAATTTCACTTCATCTTTTAAAGTCATAAACTTAATAATGGAGTTTTAAAAATAATTAATAATGATATTAAATGTTGTATATAAAATATAAATAACTTTGAAGAGACTCATTTAATTTTCTTTTGACAAACTTTTTAGAAAGTATTTATAAAATCAATTGGAATTGAAATTGAGTAATTAATCTATTTCTCCGCCTCTTTGCTAATAAATCCGTAGTATCATGGAAAATAGTAGGATGTGTAAAATGATAATAATGTATAGATATGATTTGATTAAATATTGAATACTATGAAATCCTTCTTTCTTTTTTATAAGAAGAATTAAAATGAAACAATTTATGTCTTACTTTTTTATTACTTACAAAAATGTTACAAAAATATCTTTCTCTAGTAGAAAGATAATAAATGTTCATTTGATCTTGATTTTTTCAAATTGAAAAAGAGACTGAATTGGATCGAATTGAATTTGTATGATTACAATGACAACAATGTCACCAATATAAATATATGGTCATTTACTAGTTTCTAGGATTTGAATATACATTATTTCGAGTGTTCTACTATTATCAACTACATTCAAATGAGTTTAAGGTTAAATCATGTTATTTTTTTATTCTTTTAGTCCAAAAATTGAAGTAGAAATATAATATAAAATAAAACATTTTTCTTTTATAAATTAAGATAAACTAATTACAAAACATCTCAATTTTTGGAAAAGTTAAATGAAAATTTTCTATAAAAGTTTAAGAGCATAAGTTTGATTATAACTTGTGAGAAAAGTTCAATTTATTTTACACTTTCATTTTTTTCTCCTATAAATATTTATGAAAAAAAAAATTATCCTTGTAGGACCATAATTGCTTATCACATTTAAGAGATTTTTTCGCGTTAACTTGATTAAAATATATTGAATCTCTTGCAAGCAAAAAGTGTATTTATAAAAATTATACGAGAAAACAATATGTAATCTTTCAAGAAAATAAATGCAATGCCCTGTACCAAAATTGTTTTATGCATTGCTCAAATAAGTACTTTAATCATAACAAGTCATACAAAGTCGGTAAAAATATTGTCTCGTGGAATTAGAAATTAGGCAACAAAATTTCAAAATTACGGCTATTTTAGTTAAGCCATGAATATAAGGGTTTTCAATAAAAGACAAAAGAAAAAAAATAACATAAAAGAAAAGGATTATTAATATATATATATATATATATATAAAAGTTAAATTAAGTCATTTTTTAATTAACTAAAACTAGAATCTAAACTACAATGTGCGAGAATTTATCATGTAAGTGACATCCTTTTTTAAGTAACTTTTTATTAATCTTTGAGACCCTTACTCCAAGCAACTGAAAAGAAATTCTCATTCAAGTTCTAAAAGGCAAAGTAAGATTAAATTCACAATTGATAATTGTTATGCATATTTTATTTAATTTGCACATTTAAATTACATAGCAATTATTTAATTTATTCTCTTTTAATGCTTCTTTTGATTTTAAAAAATAGGAATTTAGTTTCTACTACGTTTTTATCTAGAGAATGCTAAAGTTAGTAAATTTACAGTGTTTTGTTTCTATTTTTTGTAGAGTTTGACACAATACCAGAGGTTTGAAAAATGTTGAAGAATTAGAGTAGCGCACCAATGCATGCTCAATGTGAGAAGTCAAGCTGGAAGCTAGTTGTATCGTGCATGTGCGCTTAGTGCGCCAAGCGCACATTTGGAGGCTTAGCACGTGGCCACTTAAGTCAACTGTATTTTGTATATGCACTCAGCACATATATGCAGACTTAACATACAGTCATTTTTTAAAAACATGACAATGTAGCATTTTGAATATTATAAATGGGTGACATTGTGCTTTTGGGGGGAGTTATTCAGGAGGGCACGAAAAGGGAGCATAACTCACTCACATAAAAAAGCTCTTCTTTTTCCATTTCCTTTGTTTCATCTTGTATTTTTTAGTCTCTCATGACTATTAGAGACTAAATTACCCATTGATGGGGGCTTGGATACCAAACACTCTTGATGTAATGATCTTTACTATTCATTTAATGTTATTTCAATATTATTGCTTCATTTCTAAGTTTATTGTCTTGTTGATGGTTTGATCATCCATTCACATGTATGTTATAGCATTTTAATCATTGGAAAATGTTTTTACCCAAAGAACTTGAAGGATCTTCTAAGTAATCCATGTCTAGGGATATAATGGTGTTATTTAGCCTTATTTATGTATCTTATTCTTAAAGCAAATTATTTGGTTTAGCTCTTAAGAGATTAAGAGTGAAATTAGGTGATTTAGGCTCTTTCACATGAGGAATCATGGTTAAAGTAGTTTAGTTGATGAAGGTAATAGTTGGAATAACTTTAAATGGTGAAAAATCTTTAACATTGTATCAAGAGTAATTTTGATAGGCCAAGCACCCAACATTTCCACGAAAATTTGCATCAAACATCAATTTCCACCTCCAAGTGTTTGTTTTCTTGTTTCTTGCATCTTACTATGCTCTTTTATCCTTTATTATGATTGAAGTTTATATTACTGCAGTATCACCTTGAAAAATATTTAGTATAGTCATTTATTCACTTCAAATTAGATATATACAAACTCTGAGTACAATCAAAGTTCATATGGATTTGACACTCGGTCTTAAAGTTTTAATACTACTTGGGCAAATTGGTACACTTGCTAAGGAGTTAACAAGTTTTTTAAACACTAACATTGTCTAACATTTGAGTGTGTGTTTTTTTTTAACTTTGAGTACAATTTTCAACTAGTGTTAACACACTAACATTTGAGTGTGTGTTTTACGCAAAAGGTCATACTCAATCTTATTAAACATGATTATAGTCAATTATCCATTTCTTATAACATTGCCTAACTACAATTCCTTTTTTTTTTCTTCCTCTCGTTTTCTTTTATCTATTTGTTGATTCACAAAACATGCCATTTTACTCAAACGAGACTGTTGCAGACCTAAATGTTGAATTCGTGGATAAGAGGGCAGATAAACAAAAAATGAGGATTCAAAAATCAGTTTGGTTAAAGCACTTTGTTCAGACCGAACCTTAGTGTTTTTAGGCCAAAGTAGCTCTTATTATTTTTGTGTTGGAACCTTGTTTATATTTTTTTGGTCTTTTGCTTTGGGGTCATTCTGGCTTGTATAAACTTAACCTAGTATTTTATTATCTTTTGAAGGGAAAACTAGTGTATGCAATGAAATAGTTAATTTTATCTTCCTTGCATTTATGTTTTTCCCCTTGATGTTTATTGTTCTTAGAGTTCACAGTAGTTGCTGCCTG
The DNA here is from genome assembly GCA_013407115.1 of Glycine latifolia. Taxonomy (NCBI): domain Eukaryota; kingdom Viridiplantae; phylum Streptophyta; class Magnoliopsida; order Fabales; family Fabaceae; genus Glycine; species Glycine latifolia. Next base: position 24,643,437 of record CM023952.1, on the reverse strand, counting down.
ACAATTTTGGTGTTTTCATTCTAGTTTCATTGCCTCCTCATGCGAACAAGGAAACTGGTGATCCCCTCAAGGCTATTCTGGATCAACTTGTTGTGTTGCATACTTAAATGACAACACAAGATTACCATCAACAACAAATGCAGACCAATATGGACTCCAAATATGACAACCTGACCTCTATCACCATTGCCCTCCAAACCCTGGTTACCTCTTTGTCTTCCCCACTACCTACTGCACATGTTACATCTTTACCCATTTATGTTGTGCCCACAACCTCCCAAACCCTACCCAGTACCCAACCTGTTATTCCTGCTACTACCCCACCCACTTTCACCTACGAGTTCTTATTGAACTTTCTCATCCTTACCACTAAACCTACCCCTTCATTCCCTTTTGGATTTTTCCCATTATCTTCACTATCGTCCAATTCCCCTCAACCTTCTTCTTCCAATTCCAACTCCAATCCTTGCCCCTTCTTTTTCCCTCATGTTACTTATGTGACAGTCCCTACTACCACTCTAGCCACTTACATGTTTGTCCCTACCCTTACATCCCATAATTTCTCCGCCATGGCCCCACCATAACCACATTCTCTTTCCCTAATCATTCCCCTGTTTGACCACTAAAATTACACTCGGCTGCTTTTGATGGATCTAATCCCTTAGGTTGGTAATTCCAAGTAGATCAATACTTTTCTCTGTATTAGATTCCTTTGTGTCCATGATTACACATGGTTTCGTTTTATATGAAGGGTGACACTTTTAGTTGGTTTAAGTGGATGAATCAAAATTCCTAGTTTTCTAATTAGGGATCTATTACTAGAGTTGTGGAAATTTGATTTGGGTCATCCTCCTATGAGAATCACTAGGCTAAGTTGTTCAAACTTCACCAATTTGGATTTGTCACTGATTAATAAATAAATTTTGAGAAACTTTACAATCAGGTCAATGGACTTTCGCAAGATATGATCCTCAATTGTTTTCTCTCTGGTTTACTTCCATAAATTCGTAGGGAACTTGCCATTCATCACCCTCATTCCATATCTCATGCTATTGGCCTTGCCAAATTGGTTGAAGCCAAGATTAAGGATTCTAAACCCTGCCCATCTTGTTCCTTCCACCTTTAAATACTAACCTTTCACTTCAAAATATTCCACCAACCAAATCACCTCCTACCCCAAATCCTTCATTAAATCCTTCTGCCTTACCTGTTACACATGTCACCTCAAGTTATATACAGGAACATCATGCTAAGGGACTATGTTATTATTGTGATGAGGAATTCATCACTGGACATAAATGCAATAAATCTCATTTTCACTTGCTTTTAGTGGAAAATGACACTTACCTTGACTTCTGTCGCAACCTATTCGAGCACGACGGGACGGCGATAAAAAAAGAAGATTTCCAAAAAAGGAAAAAAAACTTGAGAGGAGTTGCCACCAACGTTTATTTAAGGAAAACGTCGAAAAAACAAAAAAGATAAGGCATGGTCTACGATTTTAGAGAAAAAGAGTTCGGGAGTCCTTTACGTACGGGGAAGGTGTTAGTACCCCACACATTTGTCATGAAGACGACAACCTTTAATCGAGTGTGCTAAAAATAAAGTGACTTTTTAATTATTTTGTCTTCCCTTAAAAACATGACTTATGTTTCTTTTATTCTTTTTTATTTAGAAAAGAAAAGAAAATTTTTATTTTTTTTAGAAAAGTGAATATTTTATATTTTTTTTGTTATTTAGGTCGACAAGGGGATTTGCCCTCGCTCCTACGTATCCTCAAGTGCAATGAAGAATCAGACTTACGTAGTCCTTTTTTGAAATCAGAATTACGTAGTTCTTTTTTTTTTTGTTATTTATGTTGTCTATCATGCCTTTGTAGCAAGATGAAATGAAAAGAAAGGAAGAAATGAATGAAAAGAAGAAATGAAAGAAGTTGTGCAGGTTCTCGAAAAAGAATTTTCAAGGTTGAGAAATATTTAAAAGATTTTTAATTGATAGATGAAGCCAAATAGCTCTCACTATTCACAAAACTTTTAAGAAAGACAAGATGAAGTCGCATGCATGCCTGTATTTATTATTTGATTTGAAACACAATCAATCAAATGTTCATTCAATTTTACTCATTGCTTACGCTTCTTCTTCTTTTTTTTACTATTATTATTTTATTTCTTTTCTCTTTTTTTTTATATATATTATTATTATTATTATTATTATTATTATTATTATTATTTCTTTTTTTTTCTTTTTACTGTTATATATATATATATATATATATTTTTTTTTTTAAACTGTTATATATTTTTATTATTTTTTCTTTTATCCTTCTTTTTTTTTTGGGTACCCAGACAGAATTAGGGTATGACAGCTTCCTTAAACCCATTGCTCATGATCCTCCAGAATCTGAACCCCTACCTCTAGAGGACTCTGCTATTCACTTCCATGTTTCCTCTCAAGCTCCAATTGTCACCCTTCCCCTCAAACACCTAAGTTTTGCGACTATTTCCAATCTATCAATTAAAATTTTGGTGGATTCTGGTAGCTCAAACAACATCATTCAACCTCGAATAGCCTATCATCTCAAACTTCCCACCACCCCTATCTCTCCATTTTCTGTGATGGTAGGCAATGAAGATCATATCCAATGCCAAGCTTTCTATCCCCACGTGGATATTCACCTACATAACACAAATTTCACCATTGCCTTCTATTTACTACCAATTGAGGGTGTTGATGTTGTCCTTGACATTGAATGGTTGAGATCCCTTGGCCCAACCATAATTGATTTTGTTATTCCTAGCCTATCCTTCACTCATTAAAACACTCCCATTACCCTTACAGGTGACTCTGCTAACGTCCCTACTCTAACCTTCTTCACTCGATTATGTGACTTGCTACATAATAATTTAGTGGCCTCACTTCATCTTCTAACCTTTCATCCTCTTCCTACCACCACTGCCCTAATTTCTTTGGACTCACCCTTAAAATTCCATGGTCCAATCTCAACTCCCTTCCCCAACCCATTCAAAGTATTTTGCTTTCACATTGCACTATGTTCCAAAACCCCCATGGTGTACCCCCATCTCATCCCCATGATCACCACATTCCTTTCTTACCCCAACATCGTCCCTGTTAATATTAAACCCTACAGATACCCTTCACTCACAAAAATTGCCATTACCTGAATCATTCAGGATATGCTAGATGAAGGCATCATTCAACCTAGTACTGGCTCATTCTCCTCATCGATTTTATTGGTCAAAAAAATATGCAAATTGGCAATTTTATGTTGATTACTGCTCTCTCAATGTCGTTATTGTTAAAGATCACTTCCCTATTCCTATAATTGATGAACTACTAGATGAGTTAGGCAACACTACTGTTTATTCTAAGATTGATTTATGCTCGGGTTATCACCATATTCATTTGGTTCTAAAAGATACACACCAAACAACTTTTTGCACTTCAAATAGTCACTATGAGTTCCTTATGATGCCTTTTGGGCTAATTAACGCTCCCTTCACATTTCAATTAGCAATGAATGATTTGTTGCAACCTTTTTTATGAAAGTTTGTTTAGGTTTTCTCTGATGACATTTTAATTTACAGTACTGATTTTAATTCCCACTTATCATTTAGCTACTATTCTTGGTTTACTTAGTTCTAACTAATTTGTTGCCAATTTTCCTGAGTGTTCTTTTGTTGTCTCTATTGTGAATTACTTGGGACATATCATTTCTACTCATGGGGTTGCCCCTGATCCTGGCATGATGCATGCTATTCTAGATTGGCCAGAACCACATTCTCACAAGGCTCTCCGCGAATTCTTGGGTCTTACTGGTTTATATCATCATTTTGTGCATCATTATGCCACACTCGCCTCTCCTCTCACCAGTTTATTAAGTTTCACTACTTTTTCTTGGAGTACAAAGGCCATAAGGGATTTTACAAAGATGAAAATTAAAATGACAACAATATCGGTTCTTACTTTGCCAAATTTTTCTTAGTTATTTGTCTAGGAGACCGATGCTCTTCTTTGGCAATTGGTGCAGTTTTGATTCAGAATGGTCATCCTCTAGCCTTCTTCAACAAGAAAATGTGCCCCCGCCTTCGTGCATGTTTTGTCTATGTTTGTAAGATGTACGTCATTACTAAAGTTGTCAAAATGGCATCAGTGTCTCTTAGGAAGGCATTTTCATATATATACACAAATCATAAAAACCTTAACACCCAATTGACCCAAACAATCCAGACTTTGGAGCAATAGAAATGGACAACCAAGTTGTAGGGTATTTTACAAGCCTGGTAAAAGCAATGTAGTCATGGATGCCCTTTCACATAAGTTCTATGATGATCTTTCCTTATTTGCTATTCTTTCCTCCTTCATTCTAGCTTTTCTTACCACTTTGCAAACATATTACACCTCACACAAAGAAGGTCAACAGATATTTAGTAAATTTCAATCTGACCTTGGCATGCATGAACATTTCACAATTATGAATAGATTGTTATATACCAATCAAAGGTTGTTTATACCTGACCATGACAACTTGAGACATGCTATCCGGACGAAGTTTCATGCTACCCCTGTTGCTGGCCATTCGGGTTTGAAACCCACCCTTGCTCGCCTTGCTTCCTCCTTTTATTGGCTCAAAATGTATAAGGATACTAAGTTATATATCCAACACTATTAAATTTGTCAACAAAGCAAGTACCTTCCCACCAAGAAATAAGGCCTCCTCCAACCCTTTCCAACACGTTGCTAGGTGTGGGAAGAGCTGTCTATGGACTTCATTACTCATCTTCCTATCTCTTTTGGCCATAAGGGTTATATGCGATCACATGACTAAATACGCTCATTTCATCACCTTCCCTACAAAGTACACTACTTCGAATCTTACCAATCATTTCTCTATGGAAAATTTTCGCCTTCATGGTATCCTAAAGTCCATAGTTTCTAATAGAGACCCCTTTTTTTATCAACTCCTTCTAGAAGGAAATATTTAAGTTACAAAGGGTGACTCTCAAATATAGCACTGTTTACCATCTCAAATCAAATAGCCAAATAGAACTTTTGAACAGAGGCTTAGAAACCTACTTATGTCGTTTTATGGGTGATCAACCTCACAAGCGATCCAAGTTCCTACACCTTGATGAACAATGGTACAACTCCACATTTCATTCGTCCATGCCATCCAAATATCTCCTCTCTAGGCCTTATATGGCTGTTCTACCCAAATTCTTCTGGATACAACTCTGCAACAACCCAAACAGATTTTAATATAATTAAAAGAAAACTTCAAATGTGCTCGTTTGCAAATGACCAACCAAGCAAACAAACATTGCTCTGATCGCACATTCATCATAGGTTATTGGGTTTGGCTTAAATTACAAGCTTATCGTCAACACACAATCGCACATCACACCTCTTAGAAGTTAGCCGACGAATCTTTGGTCCTTTTCATATTGTACATCGCATTGGCAAAGTCACCTATTAGCTTCGCCTTTCTTCGGAGTCAAGGATTCATAACATTTTTCATGTCTCCCTCCTTTGTAACACCTTAAATTCTTTTTCCAAATTTTTGCTTCAAAAACTATTTAAACAATAAATATTGCAGAGTATATGTCATTAACTTTTAATTTCTATTTCTAAGTTGGAAAAATATCTCATCATTTTTTTCTTTTTATATATACCTTTTTTACTATCACTTTCTGAACTTTTCTTTATTTTCGGAAAACAGGATTTGGCTCAGGATTGCCCTTTGTGAATTCCAGGATTTCTCTGAATTTGAAAGTTCTCACTTGGTAAGTTTCCATACCAAGTATACAATAAAATAAAGTAAAATAAATGTGTTGCTTGAAAGCATTAAGTTTTCATGTCACAATTAAATCCATAAATAAATGAACGCGAATTTATAATACGAAACCTTTGTACATAAATAAAGCAAATAAATAGTGTCACAATAGAAGAAATTTGGATACAACCCAAAGTGTAAAAGTAGTAAAACGATCGATATACATTTGCTACATAAAAAAAACATTTAAAGTGAAGATCTTGCCCTTCAAAATGCATCAAAATATCAAAAAGGATCTAGGATCAGAGCAAATCACTACTTGACTAAAAGTACTAAATTACGCTTAATTTATAAACATAGGAAGGTAATCAATCCCCCTCCTTAGATGAAGGATTTAACTCTCGTCGAAGCTCATGAAACTCTTCCTCCTCCTTAGGAGTCATATCGGTGTTATCTCCCTGGTCCTCAATGACTTGCACGAGACGTACAAGCCCGAATCTCCAACTCAAAACATTATCTCTCGCATCAAAACTCACTGGGGTCATTATGAATTCTTGAGCATCATGAGACACTTCCATGCCCATATAAAATTGATGTCTTTAAACCACTTCAGTTGCCGACAAGACATAAATCCCCAAGGAATATAGCAACACGAAAGTGATCAATGGTGATAGGTGTGACATCTAGTCTATCTAGCAACACCATGTGCACTATAGTGTGACAAGTGTAAAGTGACGTGCGTGTACCCTGACACGACAACACCTTTTCTGTCTGCCTACTACGCCAAGCTTGTAAGGGGCACGACTCCCTCGACATCTCTTAAACCTAAAAGTTGTTGGTTGTAGGGGTGAGTCATTTGCTCCTTAAACACTATGAACAAACAACAAACAACAAACATAACCACAAAATACATTCTACAAAACCACTGCGTGTGTTGTCTAAGCAAACACCACTCTCACATCCTAAGCGCATATTTATTACACTTGTTTTACAATAGGGCCCAACCACTGCAACCAAGCCTTCCAAGTCATTATGGTCTTATATTTTTATGTGGATGGCAGTCGAGAGTGATCACCACATACAAATACAATGTACATTGATCCCCAACTCCCAACTTAAAAAACATCGTCTCAAAGCCAGTCAAGAATAGCAAAGTGAGGCCTGTGAGCTCCTCGTGCCAAATGAGTGCACCAAATGTCGGATAGTCATCACTCGCTAATTACCCTAGGTCTCGTGAACCTCTCTGCCTACTACACCCCAGTGTATCTCTATCCATCATCCACTTTCTCAATGCAACCTCGCCATTCACCGATGGCATAAAACCTTCGATTCCTTACTCTTCCTTTGGTCCTCTTGCTTTTGTTGTTGCATTGTGTGTGTACATTTCACGCATGACAAATATATTCAAACATTCGCACAACAAGAAATAGAGGTGAGAATCAAGCATACATATTATTCTCAGGAAACCAATCTCAATCTCTCAAGTAATAAAAAGTACACATAACACGTTGATTCACAAATAGTGTAACGACTAAAAATACAACCAACTAGCATCTATAAAAAACAATTTTTTAAGGGTCAGACACCCTTGCACCCAACCCAGAGCACGTACAAAAATGATAATCAATATATATCAAAATATAAATTTCACGCATCATAGATAGAATTGTTAGAGTTCACACTCTCACGGTCTTATTCATATTTAGAACAACAACAATTTCAAAATAAAAGGTCCAACAGCTCATTCATGTCATTCGAAAATGCAAAACACAAAGTGCTCAATTCTAGCAATTTTATCCATTTAAATCTATTATCCTATAATTTTGCCAAAACTCAATTTTTACACTCCTTACTACCCTAAAGTTTTCCCATGTTCTAAATTCATTTCTGAGCTTAAAATTACTGAATTAAATCATCTAATACTCAAAATTCCCCAACTGTCCAGGTTCACCAAATGTTGTTCCTAAACTTTATTCGGATTTTCTAAGTGCTCTGAAATCGGTTTTTCCTAAACGTTATGTGTTACCCTACCTTTTTATACCTAAAAAACTCATTTTTGAGGTTAAAAATTCAATTAAAACAGTCCATACAGCAACACTAACCAGTTCAATGTCATGCTAAAATTATGGCTTCCTAAAAATCTCCTTAACTTGTTTTACTCATAAATTTCTCTAGAAAAATCTGTTTGAGACCCACCTTAAGTATAACCCTAGGTTTTAATAACCAAAGAAATAATTTTTGGCATCAAAATCTCAAGAAAAAAAGCTCAACACACAGATCCAGAGTATGGTAGCAATACAAAATTTTCAAGACAACAACATATTTAAGGAAGTCTAACAACAAGAATAGTGTTCAAGAGTTGGAAAGACCCACTCTACCTTGATGATGCTCCAAAAAAATTAGAAAGAAGAATGAGGAAGTTTAGATTCAAGTTTTCAACATTCAAGAGTGCAAAAATAAGATTTTGAAACTACAAGTGAGAATAGAGCAAGAAAATAAAGTGAAAATCAAACGCAGAATTGAAAATGGAGGTCATTTACCTAAGGTTGATGGAAGAAGGATTCAATAACACTTGGAAAAGCTTTGAAGATGAATGTAAATGGTGTCTTCTTCCCTCATGACCAGCTCGTGAAAGAGAGCAAGAATGACAAAGTTTTGTGAGCTTTTGGAGTTTAAATGAAACTTGTAGAAGAAGCTTAGAGCATGGTCCATTGGATTATTGTGTAGGATTTAGTTAATGACCAAAATTGACACATTGAATAACCTTGATCAGCTTTGTGTAGTTGTTCCATTCAATACCAAATGTGGTGTGCTTCACTTTTAAAAATTTTACTCAAAAAGATTAAAGTGAGTTTTTGCCATAAATGAGGATTCTTGCTTTATACCAAACCAGTAAATTATATCCTAAACACCTTGATTATTGTGTTAATCTTCCTAGGATTACGCATAACCAAAGTAAACCTCACACAAAGATCATTGTCACACAGAGCTAAATTACACTGCCACTCAATGTACAGTACAATCTTGTCACAGATAGAATTTTTGTTCAGGCAGTTTCCATATCTCTGTCAGCTAAGCTAAACAAATTATTTATACTAATATATATAGCATAAAAAATATATACTTAAGATTATACAAAGAATAAATTAAATCATATACGCATGAAATTATTTACTTAGTACAAATTTTCATTGTCTAGCCTATCTCAGTGTAACTTGCACAATGTAGCAAAATAAATTAAGAAGAAAATTTTAAGTTGTTACATCCTCTGTGGTTATCGTGGTCCTCCCCCTGACAAGCCTCTCTCTTTTGTCCATTCTCTCTATCCAACTCTGAGGCTAACTCACACCTCCTCTTGAAGAGTCCCCTCCTTCACACTCTACCCGTTTTTCTCATTTTCTTAAACCCACTCCTTCATCTGAAATGCAATTTTCCCCTAGATTTCCTTATCCCTCTATTAAGTTTGCTTACATTGTCCCAAGTACAAAAGTCTCTGTTGACTTAACCCACTCAAATTGCACTACCTCAAATTCTTCCCCACGTGCCCACCCCCTCTCCTCACTTAATTCCCCAAAGTGCGATCCAACTGGCACACACTCACCAACCTCTCCATCTCTATTGTTCAATCCCCAACAGTCAGCTCTCCTCCTATCCCAACCGACATGCTTCCCCACACCCTCACCTACTCCTAACACCTCCCTCATGAAAAGACAAGAGAAAACACACCCCATCCAAGCCTCAGCATCTGATCCTCATCTCCACCTATAACGACCCCGTATGCATCCGGTTCATTAACATTATAATATGGTCTTAAGCGCAACAAATACTTAATGTAAATTAAGTAAACACAGAAGCACATAAAATAATAAGACGTCATCATACGTCATACAATATAATCTAACATTATGTATGGAATTTTGTATACAACCCGGTATCCGGGAACTGTTACATAAGGTACATCATATATTAACCTATACCGGGTTACAAAATTTCACAACAAAATTGAGCCAAAAAGGCTCTTAAGAAAACTGTCTTCCGCATCCTTGAACCCGTCTTGGCCTTTTGTCCGGGATCCTCGATCCACAACCAACCCGGCCTCGGTCTCTTGTCTGGGATCCTCGATTTCTAGCCAACCCGGTCTCGGCCTACTCGGCCTCTTAATTGAGATCCACCGAATAACCTCTACTCGGCCCTCTTACCCCGGACCTCGTCCTCTGCTCACTGGCTATCACCTGCAATAAAATATAATCCCCAACCGGGGTGAGATACAATCTCAGTAAACTCAGGGTTCTTGGAGACTCACCTCCCCCTGGTTCACTTCCACAGTACATAGCATTTATATTGGCATTAACAATAACATAGCTAACCCGACCTTTAATAAAATAATACATGTACATAACCACATGAACATACCATTCCATCACCAATATGAAATTTAGCAAGCCAATGCAGATATCATACACAATTGCATATAAGATATACAAGTTAGACAGCCAGTACACCTTTAGTGCACTCTTGTATACCTTCTAGTGTACTCCACGTACACATCACGTATCCCGATCTGAGGTCCCAGACCCCGAACTCCACGTGATAATTCCACCAATGTGCCCTTCCAGCACAGACATGCACAGATGTATATACAAATATACAACTTAGCCAACCAGTGCACATCTCCATTACATGTATGTTTTCAATCAAAAGCAATAACACAATGTAAATACACGCACCATGATATCCAAGAACCCTCACTCCCCAGGAGTATGGTGGAACACAATCAAGGGATACAAACTCCTTAAGAACAAAGAGCTTACCTTCTTTGATTCTAGTACCTATCCTCTCAGCCGCGTGTTTACTGCCACCGATATCTTCTTTATCAAGCCCTACACCAGGCAAGAAAGATATCAAAAATAGTTTTCAACCGTTTCATGAAAAGAACCCAGTTCTTTTCCAGATCTCAACCATATACAACCACCCAATGACTTATAAACCCCATAAGATCTAATTGGTAAAACAAAATTCCCAAAACCTAGAAAAGTTAGTTTTCAAGGTTGAATTTTCATCACAACAATCTCCTAAGCATACTTCTCCAAAGAAACATCACTCAAAACCAACCCTAACTCATATGGGTCATTTTTCCTTTTTAACTCTAACTCAAAAGATACGGTAAAACTCACATATCGTGCCTTAAAACAGCAAGGAAAGCTTAGAGGACAGCTTCTAAAAGCTTGGATGTCCTAAACGTGCCTTCTATCTCTTAAAGATTGAAACTTTAACTTTCTTCTATAGAAATGATCTCTTCGCCTGATGATTTTCACAACTAACACAAGTTGGAAATTAGTTCGTATGGTGATACTCTTTAATTCTTACGTTGGAGGTGAAGGTGTTTAGGTTAAGGGATGATTATCTAATAAGCTTTTCTCACTATAACAATGGAGGAAATATGGAATAAGAGAGAGAAAGTGTTTTAGCAAAGATGACGAAAATAAAGTTTCTACTGAAATATCTCATTCATGTATATCTTAAATATCCTGAAAATTTACACGCGTCCAATCGTAATATGAGAACCTTTCCCGCGTCAAAACAACCAGCAAAGAGTCAACACCTGTCACTTGTGTAAAGTGAAAATGTAGAGATATTTGACTGTCGAGTTGGGTCTACTATATGGCAAGTCAATTTATTATACCTCATACAAGTTACGTGTGATTACCTGAGTTCTCTAAACCCTACCTACACTGCCGGGTTCTCTTCATATTACTAACGCTGCTGGGTTGGACTTACATATATATATATATATATATATATATATATATATATATGTATTGAGTGCAACTTCACTACCATATCTCGGGTTCCTGAGCACTCATTCCAACCACAACCGACTTCATTACTTGGTACGTCACCAGTCTAAGGTTCCTCCCAACCACTTCCGGGATCACTAACCTGGTAACTCTATCAAAAGGGGTTGTGAGCTCTTCCGGTCTCTCTACCCGGTGGCTCTTACAAGTCAACTAAAAACGACATCCTCCGAGCTCAACCGAGACCACTACCCAATTGCTCATCCGAGATTACAAATCGGTAATACATCCGAGATCACCCGAGCTTATTCGAGATCACAACTTGGACCTCAAAGAAAAGGAAGACACGAGCTCTACCGAGATCACTACTCAGTCTCTCAAGGAAACAGGAATACACGAGCTCAACCGAGTTCGTTACCCGATCGCTCTTTCTCTCCTTGTTTGGGTTCCTTTTTATACAACAACGTTATTCTCAAAAGTGCTATGTAAAAGTATATACCACTTACGTGGCAATAACCCGGTCTTCATATAATACCCCCATACCCCACAACCCCGAATTTGAAAAGGTGTTATCTACACCCCTCCCTTATCCGAGTTCCAAAACACACCCCCTTATGTGACAACCTGGATTATCACAGGGTCATTATACCACCCAATCCACCGTCTATTACCCATGCCAACTCATCAATCCCTGCCCCTCTCTCTCATTCAATAATACCCACAACAACTCACTTTGAGGACAAAGTGAATTCTAGAGTAGAAAGTATTATTGTTTGCCCAAATGTTTAATTTGTGGATAAGAGCCCAGATAGACCAAAAAGGAGGACTCTAACATTAGTTTGGTTGAAGGACTTTGTTTAGACTAGGCCTTAGTGGTTTTGGGTTGAACTCTTATTATTTCTATGTTGGAACCTTGTTTATGGTTGTTGGTCTTTCGCTTTGGGGGCCTTTGGGCTTGTATCAACTGAACCTAGTATTTTATTCTCTTTTGAAGAGCAAACTAGGGTATGAAATGAAATAGTTAATTTTATCTTCCTTGCATTTATGTTTTCCCCTTGCCATTTATCATTTTTAGAGTTTATAGTAGGTGTAGTCTAACAGAGACCATGACAAACATATGATTAATGGAATGAACAAACACGAGTTTCCTATCATTTTTGCAGGATTAAGGATCTCGACAAGTGTCGATTTATCAAGTGTTAAATATTTTTATTTAGAAGTCTTTTTCTTAGTGTGCTGAAATGTGTCAATTTGACAAATAAAAGCTTTTTTAAAAAAATATATATATAATATAGTAGGCTAGTAGCAGCATTAGAAGAAGAGAAACGTTATTCTCATTCTTTAACAGTATTTTTTATAATAAAAAAAATAAAATAAAAATAATATGATAGAGTGATAGACTACAGAGAAAATTTTAAAAATTGTAAATAGGAAATAGAAATAATATTATTCTTACACTTGTCTATTTTTTGTCTGCACTAATTAATAACCCAAACTCTATCATTCTATGCCTAATGGCATGTTCATGTGCTGCAATGGCTATTTTGTCTCGATATTTAAAATGGGTAAGCAGAGCATAAAAAGTCGGTGAAGTACACCTAAGAAAATGCATATTTAATTACCTGGGCCATGTGTACTTCAGTTTTATTTTATTTTCCACCTTGGTCGAATGGACTTCAATCCAAGTTTGTAATGCACTAATGCTACATAAACGAGAAATAAATATAACTTATAAATCACAATTTAAATGTCTTTTTTTACTGTGTAATTTAAATGTCTTTGCAGATTAATTATATTCTTATTCTTAGTTATTTTTATAAAAAAATATGTTATTAAAAAAATAAGTAATCTAAAATAGTTTTATACTTTTATCGAATCACAATTCATCAAAATGATTGATTTGTTGATTTTATGATACTTATTTTAAACATTATATCAATAATAATTTGTAATTTGATGATAGTGTAAAAATATTTTACACAGGTAATACTAGGAGTATAAATGACTTAAGTTGGATTGAGTTTTGTTTATTTTTTAACCCAATCCAATTAAATTTTATTTGGTTGGATTTGCTGTACTTTTTTATTTTGTCAATCAAATCCAACTCAATTCAACTCTAATTGGATTGAATCAAGGGTGGACTTAGAATTTTTTGTTTATGTTCGCACACTTAGTGGCAGGGGTACAGGGGCAGTGCCCCCAAAATTTTTTTTTGTAAACCCGCTCAAAATATAGTTATTTTTATAACAAGATGTAGATAATAGTTTGACGAAATATTAAGCTTCCAAATTTTACCAATCATCCAAAACAAATATGAGAATACATTTTAGTACATCATACATCATCATTCTATTTATAATGGTGAATAAAAAAGTCAACATTATCTGTACAGAAGCCAAGCAAAATCACAGTAAAGGCCCTCATCTCTAGAATACTGACTTGTTTGAGAATGTCAAACCTGACATCAATTGGAAGATATAAAAGTCATTCCCCAATTAAACCCAACAAGCGAGCAAAAGATATGAAGCAAAAAAAGTAAAGCAACACAATAAAACAAAGTGTAGATAACAACAAAAATAATAGAAGCTACAAAGTAAATACTCTGATTACAAAAGCATTCTTCGATTCATCATTCCTTGAAAACATTGCATTATATCTTCATCATCAATCTTATTAAATATATCACGTTCAACATAAGTTAGCATACATGCATTAAACTAATCATCACTCATTCGAGTGCACAACTTATCCTTAACAAAAGTCATTGCAAAAAAAAACTTGCTCAACACTAGTCGTTGCTACCGGTAGAACGAGTGTCAACTTTATCAACAAATAAACCAATGGATAAACAATATCATTTCTCTTCTCAACCATCTTCAAAGCAAGGTCAGAAATTCTTTTCAAATTGACAAAATCAGAATTAGCTCTTACATCAACAATAAAATTACTGAGACTTGAAGAAAGAAAAGGAATATTTGCATGCTCATCAAACTCCATAGGATAAAATCTAGCAAGCTCAATCAACTTTTCTTTGTTAAAAGTAGCAAATGATTCACGAGGATCAAGACAACTCAAACACTCAAGCAACCTGGTATTGACATTATCAAATCGATCACTCATCTCTTGAACCTGAGTATCTATCACTGTATTAAATAACTCTACTTTAAAGTAGTGCAAGAATGTGAATGATTCCAATCTCCATCTTGATCTCCCTTTAGGACAATAAACATCCTCCATATTCGGAATGTCAATATCATATTTATTGGCAAAAAGGTTCGTTTCTTGAAGCAATTCATCAAAGCTATTATCTCTCACCTCTTGTAAACGAGACTTCACTACGTTCACTAAACCAATTGCATTTAAAAGGTCTTCTTTTCTTTGTAGTGTTTGCAACAACTCATAAGAAATTCCCAAGATAAGTTGCATAAGATGCAACAAGAATGCAAACTCAAAATCCTCCATGGCATACAAAATGCAACCTGCATCAGTTCTTGCAGCATCATTCTTAGGGTCGTCTTCAATAGTTTTCATCAAGGAAATTATTGAAGAAAATAATTAGATAACACTTTTAATTGTACCAAAATGGGAACCCCAACGAGTATCTCCAGGTCGCTTTAAGGTTGTCTCTTGATTTAAACCTTTTCCAGTTGGTATTTCACCACAAGCAATTCTTTTAACGATATGCTCATATTGTTTCATTTGAAGAATTTCCTTCTGCTTGCATGAACCCCCCCACGATGGTAGCTGTAAGGTCTCGAGTGCCCACATGGCACTTTAACGTTATAATTAAGTAGTAATAAGTATAATTATGATAATGACCCTATGACTAATCCGGATAAAGGAGGGGTGTAAATAGAACCTTTTAAAGCTGGGTTCGTACTGAGCGTGTTAGTATTTACAAGGAAGAGTGACCGGGTAGCGATTTCGGATGGCTTGTGTCTTCTTTTCCTTCGAGCTACCGAGTAGCGACCTTGGACGAACTCGTGTATCCCTTCCCTACAAGTTACTGGGTAAGTAATCGTGGTTTAGGTTGGACGAGATCGGGGAGGATGGAACCTCGGACTCATGAAGTACTAAGGCAAGAACCCGAACGAGGTCGGGTAGTGATGGTCAGGGTGGGACTCCGGATAGGGTTGTCTAGGTTACACTTACCAATGGGAAGTCGTATGCGCTGACTCTCCAACCCAGCAGTTGGTACTTTCACAAGCTTACCCTACGCACGTGATCCGCATTGACTATCAGGTCACTGGGGTGACACGTGTTGACTTAGTGATGTATGCGATGTGCATTAACCCACAGAGTGTTTAAATAGCGTGCGTGTGGGTTATTTCATGCACGACTCATTTTTCTTCCTCTATCCCTTCACCAGAAAGGCGTTCCTTCTCTCTTCCTTCTCCATTTCCCCCATTAACGAACGAAGGGAAGCTTCGAGCCTAGAGAAGAGAAGGGATTCTTAGGGCATTCGAGCTTGAGAAACTGCTCTCTAAACTCGTTAACAACCTTAGAGGTAAGAGGCGCCGGTCCAACCTTAGAATGTAATTGTTATCAATTTCGGGTTAGTTATGATGAATCTTTTGGGGTTCTACATGTCGCATGTGGGTGACTTATGTTGGTAACCTGGAGATGTATCGAGTTCCTCTACATGCAACAGGTGAAAACCATTATTGATTTCTTGCATGCATGTATGTAGGGCGCGACGCTGAAGATCGTGGTGTTTTAAATCACGAGGGTGGACGAACCAGTGAGGAACGCCGGATAGGTAAGCTCCCTGTTCTTAAGAGTCCTTCTTTGGACCGCGTTCCACCATACTCTGAGGGAGTAATGATTATTATATGTCATTATGCATGTGTTAAAATTGGGTGTTACTGCTTTCTGTTTGAGAACATGTATATGATTTACATTGTGTTGCTTTGTTGTGATATGTGAGATTCTCTGGCTAGTAGAATGGACAAATATGAACTTTGAGCCATAGACGTCCACGCGGAACCCAGAGGGAATGTGCCCATTAAGTTGGATGATCTTCCTCAGGGGTGTCTGCATGAAGTCCTGGGAGAATGTGCCCATTAAGTTGGATGATCTTCCTCAGGCAAGGATATACAAGGGAATGTGCCCATTGAGTTGGATGATCTCTCTTGTTATATTCGTGTGATTATATACATGTGATGTATTCTTTTGTAAGCCGGGATGACTAGCTTGTGTAATGCCGTTTTGATGCTCTGTATCGTGGAAGTGAACCTGGGAAAGGAGGAGCCCTCCAGAACCCGGAGTTTACTAAGATTATTGTCTCACCCCAGCTGGGGAATTATGTGTTATTGTAAGTGATGAGCACAGGGAGGACGGTGGATCTCGGGGCAAGAGGCCCGGGTAGCGAGGCGGTCCGAGGGATTTCGGACAAGACGTCGAGTTGGAACGGGTTCTGAGTGAACCTTAGTCCATTCTTTTGGAGCGTGTGGCTTTCTTTTGGTTATGTATTTATGCATGATGTAACCCGGCCCTGAGGGGGTATTGTATCCAGGGTCTTATAGACTTGTAAACTTTTAAATTATTACCATACATAATGCAAAGTTTTATCTCTTTGAGGACGTATGATGATGTCATTTTATTAGTCGCTTCCTTATTAGTTTTGTTAGTTAATACTGCGCTTAAGGACCATAATGGAATGTTAACAACCTGGATGCATACGGGCTGTTACAGTAGTCATCTTTTGAAGCTTGTAAAAAAATTCTTAAATCTTTTTGTGATGTTTTGCAACCTTCACAAATGCCAACTGTAACTGATGAACAAAACAATGAATGTATAATGCAGATTTTTTCTCTGTCAAAATCAAACTCTTAAGCCCTTTGAATTCACCCCGCATATTACTAGCACCACCATAGCCTTGACCGCGACATTTAGACAAACTTAAACCAAGTTTAGAAAATAGCCCATCAATCGCTTCTATTAGTGATTGTGCATTAGTATTTGAAACATGAATTATGCCAATAAAACATTCAACAATAGACCCATTTTTGTTTACATATCAAAGTACAACTACCATTTGTTCTTTAATTGCAACATCACAGGCTTCATCAACTAGCAAGGAAAAGTAATAATCACTGAGATCACTAATTATTACTTTAACAGTCAAATCAGCACAAGCTTGAGCAACATCTTTCTGAATTTTTGGTGAAGTCAATTTGTGATTATCGGGGGCATTTTCCAAGACCACACCACTCATCTCTTTATTTGGCTTAGTATAAAACTTTAGAGTTTCAAGAAACAAATCTTGTTGATTTGAACTTTCAGATTCATCATGTCCCCGAAAAGACTGACCATTTCCTAATAGGTATCTAACACAATCTAAAGAAGCTTTCAGCTGAATACGATAATCAGCTCTTTGTTGTTCAGAAATATTTGAAAAGGCAATATCAATATGCTGCTTTTGCTTCATCAAATCTTGACCAGCTTGATAACATCTATTATGAACACTCCTATACTCCCCAACATGAACTTTGATTTTATCCTTCTTCTACCAATTTTTGAACCCCGTACTGACAAATGTTGCCTGTGTTGAACCACTGCCTCTAACCTCCATATCAAATAGATAACGATACAAGCAAAAACATGCATCTTGTGATAGACTATACTCTAACTGTAACATCCCGGGTGCTGACGAGGGTGAGGAGTGATCGTCGGTGCAATAAGGCACGGACAAGGAGCGACTCCTGGCAGGCTTCCAGCGGGAGGAGTAAATGAATGAATCGAATACACACCTGAACGAGAGAGATCCAGAAGCTGTGTAGGTATGAGACTATACAGTTGAGGATAACTTAAAAGGAAATAATAAGTATTACCTATACCAACAAGGTGCATCTACTTTTCGGTAGCCCATAACTTAAGAACTCTACGGTTAAGCGTGCTTGACTTGGAACAATTCTGGGATGGGTGACCTCCTGGGAAGTTTATCAGGAAGTGTGTGAGTGAGGACAAAGCACGCTGAAAAGTCTTGTGTTGGTATGTGGGGATAGTCATTGATCCTGCAAGTTGCTAGGCATTACAAGTGGTATCAGAGCAGGGCCTCTCTACCAATACGGTGTGGTTCGAGGACAAACCAGGCGGAAGCTGGTGGACATGTAACATCCCGGGCACTGACGAGGGTGGGGAGTGATCGCCGGTGCAATGAGCACGGACAAGGAGCAGCTCCTGGCAGGCTTCCAGCGGGAGGGATACATGAATGAATCGAATACACACTTGAACAAGAGGGATCCAGAGGCTGTGCAGGTATGAGACTGTACAGTTGAGGATAACTTAAAAGGAAATAATATGTACTACCTATACCAACAAGGTGCATCTACTTTTCGGTAGCCCTTAACTTAAGAACTTCACAGTTAAGCGTGCTTGACTTGGAGCAATTCTGGGATGGGTGACCTCGTGAGAAGTTTCTCAGGAAGTGTGTGAGTGAGGACAAAGCATGCTGAAAAGTCTTGTGTTGGTATGTGGGGACAGTCATTGATCCTGCAATTGGTCAAACGTTACACCAACCAAGAACCAAATTCTTCATACCACTTAGGATTGAATCTATACATTTTTCCAAACATTTGCGTTTGAGGGAATGGTTTTAGAATTGGTTGAGTTGGCTCCTTGAGCAAATAAACTCTCTGAATATCCTCTCTCTCTCTATAGGATTTGATGTCATTGAATAAATTGAAGGTCTTTTTCTCGGATCCGCTTCAAGATTTTCTATATTAACTTTTGCTTGAGGTGGTTGTTCAAAACTTTGAGATTGAGATGCTTGTGGTAGTACACTTTGTCCTTGAGATTGAGGAGAATTTTCCACAATTGAAACATTATCTCTAAGGTTGATCAGATTCAATTTTTGTATTTGTGCCTTTTTAACGTTTGAAATAAGATTGTATCCCTGACAAATAAAAAAGTAAATACCAATTATACATTTATACTGTTTATTCTATTAAAACAATTATAACAAATAAATAAGTATAAAAAGTTACCTTTCATTAAGACTTGTTAAATTATTATGAACCCACAATTGGATCCCAACGATTGCAAATTCCCAGTGCAGGCTCTGCTGCATAAGGAAAAATGTCTACATGTAAAACTTGTTATTTAATTCATGAAATTGGTCGTATATTACAACCAACAATCAAATCAACAACCTTTAAACATACAACACAAACACAAACCCAATGAATGCATTCACCAAATCAACAATAGCTAGCTGCAAGATGGGAAAAGGGTCAGCTCACTAACTTAAGCAATAAACCAAACACCACATATGCATTGACTATCAAGCATTTTATCAAACAGCTGGCGACCAAAACACAAATTAAAAAAAATCCTTACCAGCTGGCGACTAAAACATAAATTCAAAGGAATCAAAATTAGCGTAAAGCAAAAAATTAGCGTAAATCAAAATTACCACCGCACAGGAACGCGGCGTGAGCATGATTCGACTGATCATCTCGACGTCTCGAAGGTGTGGCGCAAGAACGGCGAGCGAGGGTGTTGTGCGAGAAGGAAGAGGAACGACGGTGGTGAACGGTGGAAGAGGACTCGCGGGCAGACTCGATGTCATGACTCGTGTGCAGACTTCGATGGTGGCAGAGAAAGGTAAGATATTTTTTCTTTTTAACATTTTAAAACAAAATTAAAAAAAAAACCATTTTTTTAGGTCCGCACGTGCATACATATGCCCACACGTGGGTCCGCCTCTGGATTGAATTTAGTGGATTATTGGGTTTGACCATTAAAAAATTACCACTTCTTTAAGTTTTAGAAAAAAAATTAAAGGAATCTTCAAATTTAAAAATAGTAAGGATATTTTAAAAAATCAATATTCATAATACATTGTATTATTTATATGATAAATTGAAAACAAACAAACGGTAAATGTATACTCAATGTACCATTCATAAAAAAATATTATCTTAAAATAAATAGAAAAAGAATAAATTTAAAAACAATGTATTACCTTGAGACAAAAATATATTACCTTGAGAATGATATGTATTTAATCTATAGTTTTTGTATTGGTAATTTAATTGTATATAAATTGAATTGGATTGAGTTTTGGTCAAATCCAAAACTCCAAACTCGTCACCCAATCCAATTTTAATTGGATTCATTATACCAAAATCAATTCAATCCAATAACTCAATTCAACCCATAAAAATTTAATTGGATTGGATTAGATTCGACATATTCGCAGATTGAATCCTATCTACTTACACCCCTAGATAGTATATGACTATTAAAATATTTAAATAATTTATTTAAGTTTTAAAATAAGCTAAAATAAAATTTTGGTTTCATATATTATCCAATATGTAATTTTCATTTTTTATTTTAAAATAGAAATACATAGTCCCTAATTTTAGAAAATTCATAATTTTGATTTAATCCAAATTTTACATACATTTTCTTTTGGTGCAATTGAACCTTAATTCTAATATATTTATTTTAAAAAATTAAAAAATAAATGTAGACAAAATTTAAGATTAGACCAAAATTACATTTTTTTTAAAAAACTAAATGACTAAATATCTATATTTTAAAATAAGAAAATCAAAATTATAAATTTAACAAAATAAGAAATCAAACTTATATTTTAGCCTGCAAAATTCTGTTCTTAGACAAAGCATATTCCTAACATTTCTTTAACATTGCCATTATCGTTCTATTTTATCTTATGTATCACCAAGTATTATTGGACATTTATTTTAAACTATATAAAAATACTAAACATAAATAAAAAAATATTCTCAAAAATATTGTTTCTAAAAATAACATTTCCGAAAATATAATATCCAATAATAAACACAAACACAAGTAACCTGACCACATTGCAAAAGATAATATATTGATTAACAAATACAGTTAATATCCGAAGAGTGTCAATGCGATATCAATTGTGTAACATAAATATTATTAAAAATTAACAAAATACAAAAATTTTTTTTGAAAAAAATCATGGTATCATGTACATCTGAAGAAAATGTTTTCATACTCATAAGCACTTCGGTTGACATTTTGGTGCATTAAATACAATTAGCATATATTAATTTTCTTATGAATTTCTTTCATTTACGAGAATGTATGAAATATTTTAAAATTAAATAATGATAAATACATAATTAAAATATAATAGATATTGTTTTTTAATTCTTTAAAAAATGAGTTTCTTTTTTTCTTTTAGAGCTTATAAATAAAAGAGAACATAAATACTACATTCGACTCTTTTTATTTGTCTATTTTTAAAATGTGTTCGTATTTGTTTATATTCTTATAGTTTATGATATTACTATTATTATTATTATTATTATTATTATTATTATTATTATTATTATTATTATTATTATTATTTACTTAAATAGATTATCTTGTCAGATCTAAAGATTTTTACTGACCTAAATTTAGCTTTTTGACCAAATACATTTTTATAAAAGTCTTAATATAGCCTATTTAACAAAAAAACCTAATGTGACCTATTATCACCCCGATACCAATGGACACATAATAAAAAGCTCAACTTATAAATAAAATAATTTTACTTATGAAACATATTTGATTGTTTCATTTTATTTATCCTCTTTGGATATCACATCGATTAAACAATGGGCTTTTAAACTTATTTTTTAAAATAAAATAAGTAATTTTATAATTTTTTGATATTTTTGTCTAAACTATTTTTACTTGAAAATAAACAGTTTTATGCTTTTTTTTAGAAGCAATCAACTTCTTAAAAAACACTTATATAAAAAATGATTATGTTAAAATTATTTTTTTAAGTTTAAACAAATTCACCTAATATTGAATATCTCTCATTAAAATAGCTAAAAGAATAACTCTATTTATTTATATTAAAACTGTTTTTATTTTCCTATAAAATCTCATTTCTTTCTCATTTATGAAAAATCTGTAAAGTATTTAAGAATTTGATAAGGATAAGAGTGTAACTAAAAAGTAGCTTTTTTAAAATAAACTAATGAACAGATAGAAAAAAGTCTGAGACGGGTTAAAAGGAAATAGAAATACTGAAGAAGTATCCATATAAGATAGTATATAGCCTGTTTTTTTAATCCCCCCACTTTCATATAAAAATTATTGTTCCTATTTATTTTCCCATTTAAAAAATCGAAGATAATATTAAATACTATCTTCTCAAATATATTTTTATCTTTAACTAATTCTTAAATATTGTACACACGTCATAAATTGGAGAAATATATTTTAGGAAGTTAAAAATATTTTGAATATAAATTGTGTGTTTAAATATATCAACCTTAACTCATTAACATTTAAAATTAAATACATCTTTACTTACATTCACGTACAAATTCACTTTATAAAAGTCTTTCAAATACTATACAATAATTTTAGGTACAAAATATTAAGCTGCATCTCGGTTCCAACTCAAGGCTCAAAATAACACTTCTTTTTTGTGTGTAAACACCCTCATAGCTTTCGGCAAGTTAAATAATAAAGTACTGACGATATTAAATGCATTTCATAAAATAAAAAGGCAGAAAAAAGAATGGGAAAATTAAAATACTATACTGATTGAAGGAAACTTCAGCCTTTATTTTTCTATCATGTGAATGTGATATGACCTTGTAGTAGTGGTAGTGTTTTGTTTTCCTTTCCATGGAAAGGGTCCTCTTAAGAACCAAGCCCACACGCCATAAAATAACAGAAAAAAAGACATCCTTTATTGTATTTCTCCATCTCAAATAAGTATCTACCCGCAGACTGGGTGAATGGCTTATCCATTCCCAATTTCCTCGCCTCCGTGAATTGGAGTAAACATATTATTTCCTGGAGAGTAATGTTATGTTAGACTCTGTCACTTTCTTCAAATTCACCAAACCAAAGGCAGATTCCATCCCCATTTCCTTGATAGCAGCTCAAATTCAGCCCAAACCAGAAGTAGAACCAAACCTAACGCCTACACCTCTGTGAATGAGAAGCTAAGCATGGGGCCTCAACCGCATTTACACTCACATATTCACATCATACTCTATGCACACAGGACACACCCACCTTGCTCAAATCTTCAATCGATATTTAGACACAAAAAAAGAAACAAGATCGTCCCTCGAAGCTCTCATCTATCAACGTAATCAGATTTTTATCATAATGAGCTTTAGACGAAACATCATCCCTCAAAAATAGCCCACTGGAGCCACCACACCAACGAACGCCTTGTTTGGATAAACTCCATAAATATTTATATGAGAAGAAAATAAGAAAATAAAATATATTGAAATTATCAACTTATGCACTCTAAATTTTGTAGGAATTAAATGAAAAAAACTTCTGCAAAATTAAGTGAATTAAGTTTATTTTAACTTATTTAAGAAAAATTTATTTTACCTTCTTACTTTCTTATGCTATAAGCATAAGTACTTAAAGTATGGAGAAATTTATTCAAACATAACCTATAAACTACAAGACTAATGGTATTTGAAGAGTTACAACCAAACTGCAGTTCTGAATCACTAATATAAAGATTTTCCATCAGATACTTTCTTAACAGAACATATTGGAAGAGACGGGGTTGCAAGACTACCTGA
>CM023952.1:24500616-24609253 GCA_013407115.1 Glycine latifolia | reverse complement strand
AGGCAGTATGACTCTGGGAAGGTAGAGATCACCTTCAATAGGTCTAACTCCTTCAACACTGCTAGGTCCTCCTTCACTAGAGATTCTAGATCTGAAATGTTTGGGTCTGTTTTCTCTAGGAAATCCTTTTCTGCTGCTCCTAATGGAGGTAGTAGCAGGATCAAGCTCCAGGGTGTAGAAACCTCGTCCTCTATTCCTCAACCTGTTTATCAGCAGGAGAATCCTGAGGAAGAGTCTAGATTTATCCCTTCTCCAACCTTTTCATCTATGCAAGATTATGAAGTTATCCATGATTAATAAGACCTGCATAGATTATGAAACCCTTAAGCTAGATTTCGACTCTGAGGAAATGACTCCTCAAAGAGAGTGGTTTCTTAGCCATTATAGGGACGATAGTAGAACCCAGATTAGGAAAGAATATTACTCCTTCCTCAACCTAGTCCAAACCCAGATCTACTTCTTTGATTGGTTTAAGTCTTATGCAGCCTACCATAAGATAGATTACCCTTTCTTAGAACCAAACACCATTAGTGTCATCACCAGGTATGACCTTAAGGATGGTCAGGTTGTTAGATCTGAGTTCCCTCCTTCAACCAAGTTTATCCTTCCTAATATCAGGAATGAAAAACATAACCCTATCTATGCCTCACCTTTTAAGTCTAAAGATGAGATAAAAACCATTTCAGCCAAAGATATTTGGAATCTTATGGAACAATCCAACTATACCAACAAGTACCTCCAGACGATTGGGGAAAAATTAAGAGACAAGCCCAGCATTAGCCTAGAAGCAGGCCCATCCTCCTCCAAAACCATCCAAATCCCAATCTTTAAACCTTTTAGGATGACTGATAAGCTTAAGAAAGAGTTTGCCAAACTCAAAGCTTTCAACCAGCCCCCTAGTCAACTTTCAGAAGAGTCTAGAGAAAAGCTTGAAGGATTAACTTCCATTATAATTCAAGATACTCCTCAATCCTCCCATGAAGCCCATTCCAAACCAACCCTTACTAGAGCCAGATCTAGGCATGAAGCCCAGAAGGACAAAGATAAGGAAATTAATGTCCTCTACCAAGCCGGGTCAGAAAATGGTAACTCTGACTCTGATAGATCTGTCCAAATCAATCCCATTAAGAACCAGCCCAATTGGAAACAACCTTCTAAACTGTATTACAATAGGGCAACCCCTCCTGATATTCTCCTAGAAGAAAGGGACCAATCTAGACCTTTTAATTCCAATCATGTCTATGAATGGAATATAGGTGGCAAAACCGAGTACCAAATCCTCAACATCCTTCAGCAGATGACCATGGTTTCCACAGCCTGTGATACCAACCTTAACTGTTCGGAAGCAGTTATAGTAAACATTTTAGTTTATGGTTTTACTGGACAACTAAAAGGCTGGTGGGACAATTACTTAACCGAGGATAATAAAATTGCCATCCAGGAAGCTGTCAAAACAGAGAATGATGGCACTATCCTTCTCAGAGAAAGTAAACCCATTCCTGATTCGGTCAACCAGTTAATCTTTACCATAGTTCAGCATTTCATAGGTGATTCCAATCTTTGGAAAGACAGATCTGCCAAACTACTTTCCAACCTTAGGTGTAAGACTTTAGCTGACTTTAGGTGGTATAAGGATACCTTCCTTACTACAGTTTTTACCCGTGAAGACAGCCAAGAAGCTTTCTGGAAAGAAAAGTTCCTTGCTGGTCTTCCTAAATCCTTGAGGGATAAGGTTAGGGATAAGATCCGTAGTCAACACCCTAATAATGAGATCCCTTATAAGCAATTGAGTTATGGACAACTTATTGCTTATATCCAGAAAGTAGCCTTAAAGATTTGTCAAGATGATAAGATTCAGCATCAGCTTGCCAAAGAAAAGGCTCGGGAGCGCAGAGATTTGGGAAATTTCTGTGAACAGTTTGGCCTTCCTTGTTCTAAGCCTAGAAAGTCCAAGAAGCATACCCATAAACCAGAGAAACAGAAGCCTAGAAAGTCTGTTTACCATCGTCACAAATCAGGAACCCCTCCTAGGAAGCTTAGAAAAGAGTTCCAGACCAAACCTCCCTTTGATAAGGTCAACATCCCTAAGAAGCCTGTAGTTTGTTGGACTTGTGGTAAACCCGGCCATAAAAGCCAGTATTGTAGGCTTAAGAAGAAGCTTAGGAATCTAAACTTAGAACCCGCTGTTGAAGAACAGATTAATCAGCTCTTAGTAGAATCCTCCTCCGAAGATGAATCTGATAAAGAAACTTCTGAGGATCAATCTTCAGAAAATCTGAATCAAATTCAAGAGGATGATCTATCTTCGACTGATGAAGACTGTCCTTCTTCCTCCCAAATCAATGTCCTAACTAGGGAGCAAGATCTTCTTTTTGAGGTGATTAATTCTATTTCGGACCCTGAAGAGAAGAAAAATCTTTTATTAAAACTCAAACAATCTTTGAATGAACCATCTTCTTCTTCATCATCTAAAGCTAATAATTTGTTAACAACTAACAAGTTTAATCTTAATAATACCCTTAAGAGATTTGAAAAGAGTGTTGTTAAACCAGTAACCATACAAGATCTTCAGCATGAGGTTAATCAACTAAAAGCTGAAATTCGCCTTATTAAAGAACAACAAAATGTTCATCAGAATATTCTGTCTGTTCTGCAATTTGGTGATCATACTGATGAGGAAAATCATGATCAGAATAACCAACCCTCTGATAATGATTCTCCAAATGATTCAGTTATTCCTGTAGTTCCTCCAAACATTTTTGAATTAATCAATCAACTAACAATCCAAAAGTTTTTTATTAAGGTCAAAATTATTGTTGGAACTTTTATCCTTGAAATTGAAGCTCTGTTTGACACAGGGGCAGATTCAAACTGCATTCAAGAAGGATTAATTCCAACTAAGTATTTTGAGAAAACCTCCGAACGCCTTAGCACCGCTGGTGGTTCTAAACTTCGAGTCAATTATAAACTTTCATATGCATTAATTGAAAAGGAAGATTTGAAAATTAAAACCTCTTTCCTTTTGGTTAAAAATCTGAAAAATGTTGTTACTTTAGGAACGTCTTTTATCAAATCAATCTTTCCCATAACTATTTCTGATAAAGGCATTTCTACAACTTATTTAAACAAATCAATTACTTTTACGTTTCTCAAGGACCCAATCGTTAGAGATTTAAATCCAATCCTTTTTAAGCAAAATCAAATTAATTATCTTCAAGAAGAAATTTCTTACAAGAAAATTGATAATTTGCTTAACCAACCAATCATTATTAATAAAATCAAGTTTTTGTCTAATCAAATCCAAAACTCTATTTGTGCCGATCTTCCCAACGCTTTCTGGCAACGCAAACAGCATATCGTTGATCTTCCTTATGAAAAGGATTTTAATGATCGCCAAATCCCAACCAAAGCCAGACCAATCCAGATGAACCAAGATCTCCTGGTTCATTGCCAAAAGGAAATCCAAGATCTTCTGCAGAAAGGACTTATCAGGAAGAGTAAGAGCCCTTGGTCTTGTTCGGCATTCTATGTCAACAAACCAGCAGAAATAGAAAGAGGATCTCCTCGGTTGGTCATCAACTACAAACCCCTTAACCAAGCCCTTCAATGGATCCGTTATCCGATTCCCAATAAGAAGGATCTTTTAAACCGCCTTTTCTCTGCTAAAATCTTTTCAAAATTTGACATGAAATCAGGATTTTGGCAAATTCAAATTAATGAAAGGGATTGTTATAAACTGCTTTTACCGTTCCTTTCGGACAATATGAATGGAGAGTGATGCCGTTTGGACTAAAGAATGCTCCTTCAGAATTTCAAAAAATTATGAATGACATCTTTAATCCATATTCCTCTTTTATTATTATCTACATTGATGATGTTCTTGTGTTTTCGCAATCTGTTGATCAGCATTTTAAACACATCAACATTTTCATACAGGTAATCAAGAAAAATGGTCTTGCTTTATTTAAAACTAAAATCAACCATTTTCAAACAAAGATTCGTTTCCTTAGTCACAACATTCATCAAGGAACTATAATTCCCATCAATCGTGCCATTGAATTTTCCAACAAATTCCCAGATCAGATTATCGAAAAAAACCCAACTCCAGCGTTTTCTCGGTTGTCTAAATTATATAGCTGACTTCTTCCCTCAGCTGAGTAACCTTGTTAAACCTCTGTATGATCGTCTCAAGAAGGCTCCTCCTCCTTGGACAAATACCCATACTGACATTGTTAAACAAATCAAATCTCAAGTCCAAAACCTTCCTTGCCTTTATCTTCCCAATCTTTCAGCCAAAAAGATTGTAGAAACTGATGCCTCTGACATAGGTTATGGTGGTATTCTCAAGCAGTCTGTTAATGGCAAAGAACAAATAATTGCATTTACTTCTAAGCATTGGAATCTTGCTCAACAGAACTATTCCACAGTTAAAAAAGAAGAAGTTTTGGCAATTGTTTTATGCATTTCTAAATTTCAATTTGATTTGCTTAACCAAAGGTTTTTAATTCGTGTTGATTGTAAGTCTGCAAAAGAGATTTTACAAAAGGATGTTAAAAACCTTGCATCTAAACAGATTTTTGCCCGATGGCAAGCTATCTTAAGTATTTTTGATTTCGAAATTGAATTTCTCAAAGGTACTTTAAACTCCTTACCTGATTACCTTACTTGTGAATATTTACAGGGGAGAGATCGGTAAGTTCATGCCCAACTCAGTGAAATCTTCCTCCTCACGAGGAAGGGGGAAAGGAAAAGTTACAGTCACTAAACCAAGACTAGCTGTTGCTGGTTTGACTTCCCATGTAGGATCTGCAGGGGCTGGATCTTCATCCAATCAGGAAGAAGACTCCAAAAATCAATCAAAATCTGGGTCATCTACCCAGACCTTACCTCAATCTATCACAGGCACATCAACCCAGAAACCTAAACCTCAATCACAAACAACGGCAGATTATGCCATGCCTATCCAAACCCTTTTGGCCCTCCATGAACAGGGTCTGTCCCATCTTTCGAGAGGCCTGCCATCTAAATCATGGGCTGATGTTACTTCGGAAGAAGATAGAAACCAAACCATCCTAGACATGATCAAGACCATGTCTCAAACTCCCATAACCCTTCACAAAGGCAAAGCCATAGTTCAGCAACCAAAACCCTTGGCAGTCCAAAAACCAAAACCCCAAACACAATATGTCCCAAAGCCTAAATGTCAGGAGGTTGTCCAAATAGAACCTGAATTTTGGGACTCTAAACCAAACAAAGTTTCCTTGAAAATCTTTCCCAAAGATATCCAGGGTAATCAATTCCATTATGTGCCGACCTCTATGCTCAAGACAAGGCATTTTTATGAGTTTATTCTGGTAGACACCAACTCAGTCCAGATTAAACACCATAAAAACAGGGACTCCAAGCAAATCGCTTATTCAACTCTGCAAATTCTTAAAGTCTTAACACCTAGAGAATTTGGAGACATGAATAAGATCAAACATTTTTCGCAAAATTATGATCCCATTGGTTTTTCATACTGGGATTATCAAACTGCCTGGAATAATGTTTTTTATTTTCAAAATAAAGATTTTATGCATTCCTGGCTTATTTACTTCAAACAGAATGTCCAGTATAAGTTCCCTCAATGGTTCTTACAGTGGTGGGATTTCTTTGGACCAACCCTTGAGATACTCCCTTCTGAGGTGGTATCTGGATTGACAACCTTCATGAAGAAGTTCGAGCATCCAAGCAATGACCCGTTCCCAGTGGATCTTTACTTCTTCAGCAAACTTTCTCTCGCCTGGATCTTCCAATGGCGATATACCTATGGTAATACTCCCATCAAAGGATAATTACCAATACTCAAACGACAAGCTCTGGTAAAGTGGTGGCCCCAGTTTGACCATGCAAGAACCAGTTCTGATCAGATTTCGCTTTGGTTTAAACAACATCCGACATTCACCAAAGCTGCAGACCCAGAAGCCTGCAAATTCCTCAACCAAAGGTCACAAGTGTTATCAGCTCTGGCAGCTTCTTCCTCCAAAGAAAAGCTTGCAGAAAACATAAGAATGATCTTTAATCTTATGGAAAAGGAGAACCAAGACCCCTGCTCCTCATCCAAGCAACCTGCTGAAGCCTCATCAGAATCATCGAACGATTTCTACCAGAATGAAGATGATTGCTTCGGTAACAATCTAGGCGGCGACGACTGAAGATCTCAGACATCGGCGGCATTGTGGTGGTAGCTCTTTCGCAACGGACGACATCATCACCAACCTCAGCATGACATCATCTTTTCCTGCGGCAGTTTACTGTTTAGTTTTTACTGTAGCGGTAAGTTTCCCGGTTTAGTCTACCAGAATTGTAAAAACAGGAAATTTTGTATCTTTATAAGGGCTGCGTCCCTCATTTTACTGACAGGTTCCGTTTAGTTGTATTTTTTTAGTGTCTTCAGGATTCAGAGTGTTCCCCTTAGGTAAACTCTGAGTTTGTAATCATTGTAATCTTTAATCCCTGAGAAATAAACAAGTGTTTTCTCATCCTCTGTTTTCTACTTCTGCATGTTTATTTTCCTTAATTGAATCTTCTCTTCTCACCTACTCCCTCTCATCTCGTTGGCTCTGCCGCACTTGAGGGTTTAATTTTATGTTTTAAGTTTTTCATTATCTGCATTTGTTAGAATTCAAAGCCATGTGAATTCCGTATTCTATTCCTGCTTTCCATATGCATTGGTTGTTCTGATTTCCCTTCCCTACTCCTCGCTTCCACCCCATATGGTATCAGAGCACCACAATGCCGCCGATGTCTGAGATCTTCAGTCGTCGCCGCCTAGATTGATACCGAAGCAATCGTCTTCATTCTGGTAGAAATCATCCGATGATTCTGATAAGGCTTCAGCAGGTTGCTTGGATGAGGAACAGGCGTCTTGGTTCTCCTTTTCCATAAGATTAAAGATCATTCTTATGTTTTCTGCAAGCTTTTCTTTGGAGGAAGAAGCTGTCAGAGCTGATAACACTTGTGACCTTTGGTTGAGGAATTTGCAGGCTTCTGGGTCTGCAGCTTTGGTGAATGTCGGATGTTGTTTAAACCAAAGCGAAATCTGATCAGAACTGGTTCTTGCATGGTCAAACTGGGGCCACCACTTTACCAGAGCTTGTCGTTTGAGTATTGGTAATTATCCTTTGATGGGAGTATTACCATAGGTATATCGCCATTGGAAGATCCAGGCGAGAGAAAGTTTGCTGAAGAAGTAAAGATCCACTGGGAACGGGTCATTGCTTGGATGCTCGAACTTCTTCATGAAGGTTGTCAATCCAGATACCACCTCAGAAGGGAGTATCTCAAGGGTTGGTCCAAAGAAATCCCACCACTGTAAGAACCATTGAGGGAACTTATACTGGACATTCTGTTTGAAGTAAATAAGCCAGGAATGCATAAAATCTTTATTTTGAAAATAAAAAACATTATTCCAGGCAGTTTGATAATCCCAGTATGAAAAACCAATGGGATCATAATTTTGCGAAAAATGTTTGATCTTATTCATGTCTCCAAATTCTCTAGGTGTTAAGACTTTAAGAATTTGCAGAGTTGAATAAGCGATTTGCTCGGAGTCCCTATTTTTATGATGTTTAATCTGGACTGAGTTGGTGTCTACCAGAATAAACTCATAAAAATGCCTTGTCTTGAGCATAGAGGTCGGCACATAATGGAATTGATTACCCTGGATATCTTTGGGAAAGATTTTCAAGGAAACTTTGTTTGGTTTAGAGTCCCAAAATTCAGGTTCTATTTGGACAACCTCCTGACATTTAGGCTTTGGGACATATTGTGTTTGGGGTTTTGGTTTTTGGACTGCCAAGGGTTCTGGTTGCTGAACTATGGCTTTGCCTTTGTGAAGAGTTATGGGAGTTTGAGACATGGTCTTGATCATGTCTAGGATGGTTTGGTTTCTATCTTCTTCCGAAGTAACATCAGCCCATGATTTTGATGGAAGGCCTCTCGGAAGATGGGACAGACCCTGTTCATGGAGGGCCAAAAGGGTTTGGATAGGCATGGCATAATCTGTCGTTGTTTGTGATTGAGGTTTAGGTTTCTGGGTTGATGTCCCTATGATAAATTGAGGTAAGGTTTCGTTTAGTTGTATTTTTCGAGTGTCTTCAGGATTCAGAGTGTTCCCCTTAGGTAAACTCTGAGTTTGTAATCATTGTAATCTTTAATCCCTGAGAAATAAACAAGTGTTTTCTCATCCTCTGTTTTCTAGTTTTGCATGTTTATTTTCCTTAATTGAATCTTCTCTTCTCACCTACTCCCTCTCATCTCGTTGGCTCTGCCGCACTTGAGAGTTTAATTTTATGTTTTAATTTTTTCATTATCTGCATTTGTTAGAATTCAAAGCCATGTGAATTCCGTATTCTATTCCTTCTTTCCATATGCATTGGTTGTTCTGATTTCCCTTCCCTAGTCCTCGCTTCCACCCCATATGTGTATATATATATATATTACAAAGTGAACAATTAACTTTTTATTGTTTATTTAATTTCCTTTTTTGTATTTAGAAGACAACGAAATATTGTAAAAGTTTAACTGACACATGATATTTATAAGTTATGTTGACCTAACGTTGTAAACACTAAAAATATATGGGACAACTTTTCCCATATATTGGTTAAGGTGTTTATATGTAGAAGGTAAGTTTTGGTTGCCTTTGTGAGTAAATGAATTTAATAAATATATAGTATGTGAAGGTTGTATTTTGTATTTTAGGATGAAAGGGGAAGGAATTTGTGTGTGTTGCCAGCTTTAGGTTGAGATTTCATATGTCATTCCTTTTTGTATGACATATATAAATGTTAAGTATATTCAATTCTTTAATATGTCATACTTGTAACAATTTAGGCAAAACAAAGGTTGAGACACATGTGTTTGAATTGTTGTATAACATCATTCCCATACCCATTATAGTTTGATTTTTTATAATTTTTTTGTGTTACATATGTATATATGTTTGTCTTAGTTGTATATAACATCAATTTGTTTGAAGTGTTAGACTTACTTTATAAACGAATGTTACAGATTATGATAAGAACAAGAGGTTTGCGTAAGGCTCTAGGAAGAGTTGTAAATTGAGCATTTGGAACACATCTTGTTGGTAATGCAGAGGAAGCCACTGAACGTCGTAGGTCTACCGCATCCGTCCAAAGACAATAGGCAGTTATTGTTATTGCTAAGGAACCAGTTGCTAAGGAAGATCATATGGACCATGATACTCATGTGAAAAATGACGTTGGTACTGAGTAAAAAGCATTTCCAGGTGGCCCGAAAGACTGTTCGATTTTAACAGACTATGTTAGCCATGTGGCGCTTAGAGTGTGGGCCAGAGAGGTATTTATATGTTTAATTACATACAAATTAACCTATATTTGACAATGTAATGTTTGTTAACAATATAACTTTTTTCTAGGAACGTGCTGAGTTAAAATTGGCTTCTCACGAACGTAAAGTAGCCAAATTTGGACTCCTGGCACTTGAGATTGAAGGATTAGTTGCTTCTACTTGGTTATGGGAAGATGACACCCTGAAACCAGCAGCTTCCATTTGCCTGTAGGTGAAGTGAGTCTGACCTTAGATAATGTTGCTTCATTGTTGCATCTCCCAATTATGGGAGTGTTCCATTCGTATGATGCAATTGACGTGGGAGAGGCCATAACTATGTTGGTTGAGTTGTTAGAGGTCACAGTTGAGGAAGCTGAGCTTGAAACTGATCAATGCCACATGGCATATGTTCGACTATCGTGGTTTCAAGAACTATATGCTGCAAAGTGTGAGGCTAGGCAATGACTTTTGGTAGCCAGAGTGTATTTGTTGCATTTGGTAGGATGCACATTATTTACAAACAAGAGTGTCACACATATCACTGTGGTATTCTTAGACGCATTTTGCGATCTGGACCAATCGGCGGGCTTTTGCTAGGGTGCAGCTGCTCTTGTCACATGTATGAAAATTTGAATTATGCATGTCAGCACCATGGGAAACACCTAGCCGGATATATAACTTTGTTGCAGGTAATTACATTTGATCACATTTAGTAACTCAGTTATTGGACAAAAACAATTAATGGTGTACTAATGTTTACCTGAAACCTGATATTGTAGTCTTGGATCTATGAACATTTTCCAATTGTTGGAAATGTCATACCAAACAGTAATTACAACGAGAGGCAACCACATGCATGTCACTGGAAGAGTGCGAAGGCATTACCAGTGTCAACCTATCGTAGGCAATTAGATAGGTTGACGCTAGATGATGTCTGTTGGATGCCATATGGGGATCACCGTCGGCAAAGGGATTTTGAGATGATATCTTTATTTTCTGGGTACCTTAGATGGGTTCCATACGTGGTGAGACATCTACCTGAGAGGGTCATTAGGCAATATGGGTTTGTTTAGCAAATCCAACTGCTGCAACACTCTGAGATTCCTTTCACTGAAAAAGTTGATGACCGATGGACTCAATTTTCAGAACACCTTGTTGCCCCTGGTGACTTGGTTACTTACCCTGGTCAATGTGTTGCTGGGTATATTGATTGGTTTTGTCGTATATCTCATCCCTTTATGAGTCTGCCACAAGTGGGGGAGCCTAGTAGACACCGTATGTGGAAGCCAACTTCATTACTAGTTCCGCCTATTGTGCACGACGACGATAGACCAGTTAGGGCTGCTGCAGCTTCATGAGCATCTACTGAATCAGATACGCCGCAACATGCAGTGGTAAAACATTGTTTTCATAAATATGTTGCCTTAATTAGTAATATTGAAATCAGTATCTACGAATGACCACATCATTTATCATTGTTTCAGGTTGTTTGCCAAAGGATAAGAGATGGCCTGCAGCATATGTTAGACATGCGGATGGTTACACCTGGCACAGACGCATACGCTACAACAGAACGCCTTTTGGAATTAGCCTGTGGTGTCACTAACGATGGCAACGTGTACGTACGACAAAGAAGATCAAGGGGTACATAGAGGATGCATGAGGACCCTTATTGGTGGGATAAGTTAAAGACAATCACATATGTCATCTAATTTTTTTTATCTCATTATTGTAATGAATTTTACGAAAACATTATTTTACTTGCATTTAGGAACACCATAATTCAACTAGTGAATATAAAACATATGTTTCAGATTAACTTGTTTACAAAATGTGGCGCAACATAAAATACTCGTTTAATCATCTCTTAATTCAACATATTCAGTGCAGAAATTCATGGATTTACTGTACAACTTCATTCGATAAATATATGGAGTCTGTCAATCTTTTGCTTTGTTGTAACAGTGACGGGACCACAACAAAGCAGTTAACGGAATAGGACAGTCGTCATGGAGCGGAACCTGTTTGGAGGACAAATGTTTAAAAAAATTGAGATAAACTGTATTGAATGAACAATTTCGCATTAATTATAATGGTCAATGTTGTACCTTAACAAAATGATTGCGAAACACATGATCAATACATAGAATGCAATTAACACATGGATCTTTAGGCGGTTGACTTCTAAGAAGGAAAAATGTCATGCTTTGTTGGAGAGAAAGGGAAACAACAATGACGTTATACCTAGAAGCAATGACATAACCCATATCGGTAATAGCCATCCACTTATCCATCGTTATCTATACAAAAAAAAATTGAATTAGTCTTGTAAATAATAATAAAAAAATTGCTTTAATTCTAGAACCTAATTTATTAAAATAGCCATCCACTAACCCATCAACAAGTTGTGACCTTTTTAGCTGTTCAAACCTATATAAGCCATCAAACAAGGCTATATATTGATCTGACCATTCATTTAGTTCTTTAAGTAAATGATTGCATACCACAAACCAAGAATCTTCATCATAACCTGATAAGGCAGCAATTACACGATATCCACAATTATCATCAGTTTTAACATCAATGATGTTCAGAATGAATTTGTGCATAAAATAATGAAATTAATCTAACATGGGAACGTTCATGTTATTCGTTGCTTGATCAGATGAGGAACCATACATTTGTTGTATGGAACAACTATTTTGCACAAAATGTAATTCATCAACATACTCAAAGTAAGACGAGCCCCGCTTGGTTGATCTTTGATGCTTTGTCAGGTGTTTTTCTTAGTACCTTTTGTTTGGACCTTTTCAAAGGGAGATACATGGAAGTTACATAAGGAAATGCAAGTTCTTTAAGTTTTGTCTTAAGTGTGACTTTGCCACACGTGTGGAGCTTTTCAAAACACTTGGATATGGCGTTCATCTCTTTGGTGATGTGGATTTCGTACTCATCCAGACCTTGGTCTGAAAATTTTAACATCCGCCAAAATATATGAACGTTGTTAAGCGGTACACTGCCAACAACAAATGAAGCTAGCTCACATGCACAAGGGAGACCATGGGTAGTTCTCATAACACATCCACAACGAGAACTATTTTTGCCCGTATAATGGACTCGCTCAAACTCAGCAACAATCTAATTTAATGCATACTTGGACACCATGTCGATAAGTCTCTTGTACAAGGTTACTTTAAATATATGTCTGACCTCATGGGTGCTTCTTTCCAATAATGCCTTGATGTTAGTATGTTGCAATGTGATCATATTATTCATGAAATCCCAAACACTACATAAATCTCCAAGGTTGTTATGTAGTAGCCTCTTCGTATTCCAATTAGCAGACTCAACCCTACATTTAATGACAACATATGAATACTTTGAAAAACATCCAACTTTTTCAAATGACAATGTAAACAACTTTAAAACTTTGGTTACCTGTTAGTTGTAGTGTTCCCCAAATGCATCACTTTATTTGTCCATGCTGTTACAAATTTTTCCTTGTGAGGATGCAACCATGTGTCTTTCACATAATCAACAAACGTTGACAATGGTGAATAAGCAATTTCAAACTTCATAAGACAATCACCATATTGCTTCTCAATACCACAATCAATAAGACTCCATCATGCTTCGATCACATAATCCCAAGTGTTCTTTTGTCAAATAAAAGTTTTACATTTTGTATTCACATTATTCTCAATGCAAAATCGGCACAATAAATTATTTGACTTAGAAAAAATTGTTTTCATTGCATTCATCAATGCTGAATCTCTATCAGTAACAATGACCTCTGGGAAAAATTCACTTTTTATAAACATCCCTCTAAATCGTTCAAGGGCTCAACAACATTGTTTATACGTTCGGCCTCTAAATAGACAAATGCAGCTGAACATGTCAGCCCAGTAGATGTCATACCAACAATGTCAAGTAACTGTTGTTGGTTTTGTATGCATTGTCTATCAAGAACTAGGAAGCACTGACACGGCAAAAACAGGGGAGAATCGGCTCCGACACGGCGACACGCGCCGACACACTCCGACACGGTGTCCGACACGCGGTCAACGACGCCGACACGTTGACCACTTCCGACACGCGATTTTGACCGTGTCCGACACGGTCAAAGGACATTGCTGGAAAAAAATAAAATTTTTTACCTCAGATATATTTTTGAACTTCACGCAACCTTCATTCTTCACTGTTTCTCCCTTCTTGCGCCTCTCTTCTTCACGCCGTTCGCTTTTGTCTTTGCTCAGCCGTGGCCGTCGTCGTTTGTGTCTCGCCAGTCGCATCTCACCGTCGTCGTTCATCGTCCAACACAGCTTGCACCTTCTCTCTTTCGATTTGCTTCACAGCTTGCACCTTCTCTCTTTTGATTTGAACCCAGTAGTCCAGCGCAACACCCAAACGGACTTACTACAGTTACAGACTGGTCCAGAGTTTAAAAGGTAAAAGTGTAAAACCATTAATTTATTTGGTTCTGAATTTTTTTAAAAAAAATCATTAATCTGGACCAGAGTTTAAAAGGTATTAATATTATACTAAGGAATATTTGCTTATCTAGTGTTAATATTATACTGAAAGGTCCTCTTTTTTTTAGGATTTGCTTATTTGGTCCTCTTTCACATTTGGTCCTCTGTCACATTTAAATATTTAATTATTTGCAATACTGAAAGGTATTAATATTATACTAGGGAATATTTTCCGTAAAGAATAAGCAAATTCTTTTTCTGATTCACGGCAAGCAAATTGAATTTTATGCTCAAAAGTTAAGTGGGTCTTAAAACTTCCAATATAATTAAAATAATAAATTAGGCCTGTGTTTTATTTCCTTGTTAGATAGTAGTAC
This sequence comes from Glycine latifolia, assembly GCA_013407115.1. Classification (NCBI taxonomy): domain Eukaryota; kingdom Viridiplantae; phylum Streptophyta; class Magnoliopsida; order Fabales; family Fabaceae; genus Glycine; species Glycine latifolia. The sequence goes on along the minus strand of CM023952.1, from coordinate 24,595,050 downwards.
TTGTTTTTATGAGAAATAATTGTAGAACGGGAAGGTATCCTTCTCAATACAATAAAATTGAGTTCCAATTGGATGCTAGAAATATTAGTAGAAACAAAATGTTGTAGTATGCTGCATCTGATTAGCATTGGTAAATAAAGTCAATTTATGTTTTTTTTAGATTGATATTTTTAAGTAATCATAGATTCATATCAATTGTCAACTGATTCCATTTTTTTTAGATTGATTACATTGATGGGTATTATTAATTTAGTATAATTTTTTTTGTTAAATTATTGAATATTAAATAAAATATACACTATATAAATTAAAAATATTATTTAATATTAAAACGTGTCCTAACATGTCAAAATTCATAATTTTTTAAGATTGACGTGTCGGAGAGTCGAGTCGTGTCATGTCACGTGTCGCGGGTGTCGGTGCTACATAGATCAAGAACATAAAATGATATGCATTGCTCAATTTGATTGCATCCGGATGTGTCCAAAATAAGTCACGTACAACATTTTCATCATTCAATCTATGCCAATGAATATCACATCGCTTTCAAGAAGTTTCATTAATTGTTGCATTTCAGTATTATTGTCTCTTATATGCGTCCGGTATGCATATCTTGCATTGTATACTTGTTTCAAACTTGTATAATTATTGGTATTGTGATCCTTCAAAGTTAGAAGAATATTCTTTGGTTTCACCATCGACCGTGTCATATCAGCAACAATGATCTTCTCCTCCTCAGTTAGTCGACCAGCATATGGGTGTCCACAGAATGACTTAGCCAAAACATGAGTATGAGTGCCACATATTACAGTCACCATCCACCCTTGACCTCTTAGGACTGGTTTGACTCACAGCTTAAAAGGACATTCATATTTTCGTGTGCTATTCGTTGAGGGTACCAAACCTTTTTTCCATGATATATACTTTTCACTCCTTTCACAACCAATTAAAACATATGATGTTGTTCCCAGCTTTCCATTTGACATGCCACTCCTCATTATGACAGGTACAAAACAATTATTATATGCAACAGTACGAGCCCATTTCAATACGTCATCATGGGAATGAAACACCTACCAAAATGGATAATTCATCTTTAATCATGTTAATTCATTCATTTAAGAACTTTAACTAAATTCAAAATCATATCAATACCTCAGACGTCTTGAAGGCTGCAAAATAATCAATTAAACAATTAACATTTTCACTCACATCAATTTCTTGTTCAATGTCTTCATTCATATTAATTTCTTCAGACATAATATTGTTATACATCCACTCGTCGTTGTCCATCTTATCAAATCAAAATAAGATTTATACATTGACAAAACATAGGCATAATAAGAATATTTAGCAACATTTAAGTCATAATGTAATACAAATTCATAGAAAATACAATATAAATTTCATTAAATACATAATAAAATATACAATTAAAACATTGAAAGCGCAAAAATATAATAATCAAAACAATAAAAATAAATCATAACAACACTAACTATCCAATTTACCTACACTAATTCATCCACTTACGTCAGTGCGACCACCACTAGTGCGACTCCAACGAAGGCAAACATTGAACACCTCTACCACCACCCATAATTACCCCCTCCGACAACAACACCTTCAATGCACAACCAACAACGCGTCTACAGACACCAAAGCAAGACACCATGATTGAGCCATAAACCAACTTGTCATTAAAAAAATTATATAGTGTATTAGAAAAACATGTAATGTATGAAGTAGATTCCTGTTAGTAAAGGTCTAAAGATTTAACATTCCCTTGCATCCAAATCTACAATAGTGACTTTTTTGTATTATTTAAGTATATAATTGAATGTAAATATAATGTTTTTTATATTGGTTATATATAATCAATATAAAAAATTATATAGGTTTATATAGGTATATTCAAATATTTAAATATTGTTAAAAAAGGTACATTATAATTTTATGCATAAGAAATTACTCTTTTAACTAAAGTCAATCTAGTAAAATTGTATTTTTTGTTTTGGACAGGAGTTATCTACTTTAATATTACAAATTTTTTAATGATTAAACGAGGAAGCAACCAATGAGAAAAGGTGAACGGACAATGGAGCCATTGCCCACTTCCCACATTCAGCACAAATTGAGTGCCAGGAAAAATAACAAAGTCTCAAATTATAAGATTTGTTTCTGAATTGAAAAATATTTTTTCCAGTACAAAATGGACCGACTTAATGAAAAGAATTAGTTAGATGTTAAATAAGAAAATTAAAATATGTCTGATTAAAAAAAATGGGACTTAAATTAAGTCATAATTTTTTTTGTCTCCACCACAAAATTAAAATTGGCAAATTTGAGCCGAAAATGTTGTTTTGATTAGTCAGGAGTCTCTGTCAATTGTCGTGGATAGATGGGGTCATAGGCCTAGATTTTAGTCGCAAGACTAAACCCACCCAGATCAGGTCATCAACTACCCCAAACCCAAATCTTAAATTATTTATTTATTGAGATTGAAGATGGAAATTAATATTTATCCACAACTTTTTTAAAAGATAGGTGTGGATATAAATAATATAATATCTACCTCATTCACACATGTCATATATATATATATATATATATATATATATATATATATATAATATTAAAATTATTTAAATAAATAATTTATATTATATATATATATATATATATATTTTATAAAAAAAAATTATGTTTTTCTAACTTAATTGGTATTTTAAAGACACATGGTTATGTTTTTCAATTCAAGTATTGATATTGTTATTGGAGTTTTAGACTAATTAAGGATTTGTTATTGATTTTATTTCGTTGGGAGGTGAGTGGTATAAGACCATGATTTTGGTTTATAAATTTCTTGTTAGTATTTTTATGTTGAGGTCAATATTATTTATATGTTTCTTAATAACATTTTAGTTTTTGATTAACTTGTAAATCTTCAATATTATTTTATGTCAGTAAGAGAACGGTATTAAATTTAACATATATTATATTATATTTGTTTCACTCTATTTAACAACAATAAATTCATTTATACTATCATCATAATATCTAAGTTTAATTAGAGATTTATCAAGTAACTAAAATATTAACTTTAAGAATTATTATATTAAATAATTATCTTTGTAATGTTTATCTATGATTTAAATTTATACTAGTTAATGTTATATTTATTTATTTTTAGTATTATTTTGTGGATGCTTAGATTATTTAAAAATGAATTTTCAATTTATTTATAATAATTTTTTAATTAATATATTTTTATTGATTTATTAATTTATACATTAATAAAATTCGGATCACAAATGCAAGTATGAATGTATATATATCCAACTGGTAAAAATACGGTGATTAAAGTTGTTACAACATGCCAGTATACAATTGGATACAAATATTTTTTTAACACGAGTATTAAAATGAGTACTATCCAACCCTATGTATTGCCATCCATAAATCTCACCAACCATTGAACAACTACAACGCTGCTACTTCCACAGTAGCGCAGGCAATTCACCATTTCGATTTTCATCACCGCATAATAAGTGGTCCAATCCGAAAGCTAACAAAATAAAGCTAAGACTGAAAGATCATAATACTGTAATAATAAACAACAACAATATCCATATTTAAAATAAAAATAAATAAATAAAAACCTCTCGATGCAAATTAAAATCTCAAATTCCGATCTGATACACATAGATGCTGATCGAAGAAACAAAAAATAAAACTCCGTGGTAAAATGAAAAATCTAAAAATGACCTCTCAACAAAACTCGTTTCAATTCGTAATACAGTAGTAAATTAGTACGGTAATTAACTTATGTTATGATCCTATGGTAAGGGTCTAGTCCTGGAATCCCGTTTTAGCCCAAATCGCGTTTCGAACCCTACTGAGATCGCGTCCTTTGAGAGTCCTTCCAACTCCTTCGTGCATCGAGAACGAAGCGATTCTCATCTTAGCCAGAAACTCGTGCGGAGGCACTCTCCTATCTCCATCTTCCTCATCGCTCTGCGCTTCGTCGTAGTTCCTCCTCTGGTTCCGTCCGTACTCGTTGCCGAGAATCTTCGACCAGTCCGGCACGTTCGCCGGAAGCGACACCGGAGTACCGACGCGGCCGCTGGAGGAAGAGGAGTAGTTGTGAAACCTGGAGGCGCGTACGGATTTGCGAAATTCGGGAGAGTTAGCGCGAGCGGAGTTGTAGAGATCGGATTCGTCGAATTCGAAGTTGGAATCGGAGAAAGAATCTGTGTCCATGGCAGGGAGAAAGCGATAGCTTGCTCTTCGAATGTTGGTGGCCAGGCGAATTGCACTTTCGATATCTCTGTTAGTTGTGGAGTTTGAACATTCGATTGTTTTAAGTTTTCTACTATAGTACTCTCTTTTGGGTTGCTGTGACTGTGCTTTTGTAAAGGTTAGCTTGCTTTTTTTAAAACAGGAGACAAATGAAAAAAATAAAATGGTTCGTTTTTGTCTGGTTGCTTGCGTAAGCATTTTGGATAAGACACAATGGATTGAAAGGATGGCATAAATTTACCAATGTGTCCTGTGTCGGATAAAATCAGTAAATTGTGGTTGGATCTATTGAAAGTCTCATTAATTAAAGAAAAATATGTTGAAGTTTTATATTATTTAAAGATACTAATGGAATAGATTATTTTTTGATTATAATATTTTTTTAAAAATATTTATTTATTGTTTTTCATTTTTTAAAATTTTTAGACATATTAATTTTTCTCTTACATATTTTTATTTATTTATTTTTAAGCATTAATTATAAGTAAATAAGTGAATAGAAAGATGAAAATAATAATATAAATAATTTATATTTAATATGATTGATTAAATTAATTATTTTTTAAAATACAAATCAATTGAAATACACTTATGATTAAAGTGTGTATATATATATATATAAATTAATCTTCGCTTTATATATATATATATATATATATATATATATATATATATATATATATATATATATATATAAATTAATCTTCGCTTTTGTAACAGGATGGAAATAACAAGTGAGTTTGGAAAAGTGAATTGAGGGTTACGAGAAGGTTGGAGAAAGTTGTTGTGGAGCGGGGTTCCACTCACCTGGGCGGGTTCGACAAAAGAGGATAGAGGGTTCCGTTGAGAGGTTCGAGGAAGAGGACACGTGTGAAGCGTGGGAGGGGGGGTGGGAGGGGGGGGGGTTGGGAAGGGGCATGATACACGATGATGAGATGGCAATGGCTTGGATTGGATCCAGTGCACAGTCGTTTTGTATTGCCAGCTGAGTACTAACGGGATATCAATTGTCCTCTCAAATGCTTATTGTTTCAAACTTCGAAAATATACCTTTCATTTTCTAATTTGATTAATGGAGCCCTATGTTTTCTATTTCGTCATTTCATTTTCTATCATCATTTAATTTCAATGTTCTAACGCAGTCTTGTAATTATTGATAGGCGCCATCTTTTGTTTACATATACACACACAAAGAACAACCATAAAAAAGGTCACATTTGAGCACAAATATATGAATTCACTATAATATTCTATTACGTTTGGATGGTGATCTGAATGAAATCATATAGGAGTACTCAATTAAAGTTTTATTTAATGAAAAATGAACTAAAGATATACCCAACCTTTCAATAATACACATTACTAGGGTGCTTTTAAAAAAATACATGTTATTAGGTGTTATTTCTGATATTTAAAATTTATTTAAGTTATAAAAATTAAATTTTGATTTATTTGTCTAAAGATGAATAAAGGAATCTCTTAAAAAACAAGTACAATATGAAAGAATTTGAGAAATTTAATTATGCAATCGAAAGAGTTTATTTTGATTGGAATTGTTCATTTCAATAATTTTATTCACGCATACAAGATTGAAGCGTTGAAGAGCAAATTATTCTTCGACAAATCAAAGTACCAGTTAGCACGGTTGTGAAATAGTTATGCGAAGACAATTATCAATATTAGATCACTTTATATAGGAATGTCTTTGTATACATGTCGAAATCATGTAATTCGACTGTTAGTATACTATCCGGGATCCGCAAAATATACTTGGCCACTTATGTGGTGCTCTAATACAAGTATCAATCCTTTATGTCAGCCTTGCTATAGAAGCACGAACGTCTCCCCCTAAACAGTCGGGCTATCGAGCCGCACAGGTTATATCTAATGTCCCATATTTGAATATTATTCATAATATTGCAATCTCTTTATCAATTGGCATATACTTAATTATCTATAAGCCACCGAATTATCTACAAACTACATATTATCTATAATGTATACATTATTTGTAAGCCTAATTATCTATAACCTGAATCTATTAGTCATTATCTACAAGCTAATAATTATCTGCAAGGGTTGTTACACCATTGTAACAACCTCGACATTCAAGGACTAGAGGCTTCCCCTCACTCTAAAAGTATCAGGTTCCGTCTAACCCTTAATAACACGGAAAACACACATACGCTCACTCACTGGTATACACACATATACATTATCATTCTTACATAATTGATATACTTACTTGAGCGTTGAAACCCTCTCATTTGTTTTGCAGACCCCCTCTCTTCAAAAAGCCCATTCACTGTTCGACGTACAAGATCTAAAGCCTACCATGGTCACATCCACCCTGATGTGCACTACTTCTAGATTTTGACAAGTACATTAGTATTGTAAATCTATAAATAAAATGACTGCCAATTTCAGAGGGTTGATACACAATCACTTAATTCCTCAAAACACCAACACACTTACCATCGAAATTGGTAAAAGTTTAGCCGATCATCGTGTATGTATTCAATTCCCAACTTTTATGAATTTATGTCTGCTTATTGTACTGCATGTTTCTAAACCCTTGATTTTTTCCAATTTCCATTTCTTCTAAAAAATTTACCTTTTTAATCCTTATTTCTTATTATTATTGAAATTACTTACAAACTACTTATTGGATCGAAAATACTTTTATCAAAATTTATTCTTTTTATGTTATGAATTACAACTAAAATGGATGTTTACGGTGATTGTATTAAATATTAAACAATTATCTATTAAGTTGAAAACTGTAAAAACTTGTTTGTTTAACAAAAAAAAACTCATAATCGAAAATGAATTCTGTCTTAATTTTGAACTTTTATTTATTAATAGAATCATTAAGTGAAAATTTATTTACCATCTTAAAAATATTTTTCTTTTGAGGAATAGATATAATTTTCACGATTAACACTAGGTTGCTAGGTGCTCATCAATTCTATAAAAAAAAGTTGCTCATCAAGTGTTTTTTAATACTTTGATGTACTTAGTACTACTATTCAGTGTTAAACTACTTTGTTTTCTTGTATTTTTATAAGCGCTAAACTACATTGATTGAATCAACGACTAATCATTATTGTTATGTTAATGAGGTCCAATACCAGTCATATATTTTTCATGACAATGCTTGTTTGTATCAAACTATCAATCATGCATGATTATCATACCCTATAGTTTGCTATTTTATTGAAGCTAGCTAGTATATAGTATATACTATAGCAACTTAAGTTTGTCTTCCTTAACTAACAAATAAAAAATATTGTTAACATGTGACTTTCATTATTGAAAACTCAAATCCTTGCCCTACTTTAGATTACGATTCGTAGGTGTACCGTCCTAAATATAAAAAATACACGTGGTCACTTATGTGGGACCTTTGTACGTGTGTCAACCCTTCATGTCAGCCCTACTACAGGAACCTAAACCCACTCTCCTCAACAGCCGGGTTGTTACGTCCAACAGGTTATCTCTAAGGTTTATTTATTCAAATGTTATTGATAATGTTGCAACTACTTTTCAAATAATAGGTACCTAATTTTCTATGAGTTACAAATTATCTACAAGGTATGAATTATCTACAATCTGCAATTATCTATTAGCCTTTATGTACAGGCTAATTATCTACAAGCCTAAGGTCCACGCTCCACGCTATAAATACATGTTACATCTTACCTTTCCACACACCACATTTGCAATAGACACAACACATCTAATTCACACTTGAACTCACATGAGTTACACCACATCTATATTCTCAGCTATATGTTTTTCTCTTTACACAATTGATGTACTTATCTGAGCGTCAGATTCATTTCCTTTGTTTTGCAAGTCCCCCCTCTTAACAAGGTCGACTCATCATCCAGCTTGTAGAGTCTAGAGTCTACCTTGGCCACGTCCACCCTGACGTGATCCACATCCAGATTTTGGTAAAAACAGTAGGTAAAATGGATGAACCATAAACTTTATTAATATAATTTTGCAAACATAATGCATATAATAATTATAACTTAAAGCATATAAATTACAAACTTAACATGGTAATTGGCCCACTTTCGTTTTTCTCTCCTAGGGTTTAGTGAGACGTTTCGACTCTCACTAGGGTTTAGAGGGTCGACATAAGGTTTTCATATCTCGAGAGGTTATCCTTCTTATTTTTCTCTCTCGAGTTTTTTTCCTGATGTTGCTATCCTTTGGTGGAAAGGTGTGTGTTGTGAGGGTGGGAATGAAGAGCGCTCAGGAAGGAACCAGATTTGAGCGATTATGTGCAATAGAATAGTGGAGGAGTGTAGAGTTTAATGACAAGGAGGATGTAGTGATACAAATAACGAATGAAGAGGGGAGTTTGGGGTCAGATGAAGAAGAAGCACGATTGGTAGGTGGGTTCTCACTAAGAATAATGTAAATGCATGGCTTTCAAAACTGCTATTGCCCAAGCATGGAATGTTACGAAAGGTGTAGAGATAAGGGATGTTGCCAAACATATGTTCACCTTCAGGTTTTTTTATAGAAAGGTTCTTACCCAAATCCCAAACTAGAGCCTGTAAACTTTGATAAGAGGTTGATAGTGATGTCGGAAATGGAGAAACACACGAATTCGGAAGAGGTAAACCTCACAAAATGCCTGTTTTGGATACATGATATGGACCTTCCCTTAGGGTGTGAGATGTGAACTGCTATCCAATTTTAAGTATCTAGTTAGTATCGAGCTAGATTATATATTAGAGTTTTATTAAAACAATAATTAAGAAATACATATTTTAATGATATAAATAAATAAATAAAAATGTAAATAAATAAAAAAAATGTTTTATTCGAAAACACAATGGGATTATATAATTATAAGGAGATATATTAAAAATACCTTTAAAAAACATTATTTTTAATTTTGTAATTGATATTCTAAAGGTGATTATTTAACATTATTATGTGAAAAAGATAAAGAAATCTTAACCTTAGAAAAACAAACATCATTATATACATAATTTCTTTCAAGTTGAAAATAAAATGAGCAAAGTCCTTTACTCTTATATGTCAATTAATCTAGAAGTTGCCATGATTTGAAAAAATATATTTTTGGTAATTTTTTTGGGGTATACTTGATGGCTAATTTGGAAAGTTGCAACATAGAGAGCATCTTTTTCATTTCAACCTAATTAAAAGGAAAAAACATTACTCTGATACCATTTAGACTAGCTAGCTTTAATATATGAAACTATGACATTTATTTATGATATGTTAATTATACAATTTTATGTACAATTTTAGTAAGATTTTGCACATTAATTTATTTTTTGAAATAATGTATAGTTTTGTACAATTTTACACTTTGATGCATCATACGCCACAATCAAAGTAGGCTTTGCTTAGCTGCTGTTTTTCTTATCAGAGGTCACCAAAGCAAGCAAAGACAGGATTTTTCCTAACCCTTCGAAATCATTTAAGATTCAATCTGGTAGAGGCTTGTGTGTGTTATCCAAAAAGGATCAGAATTTTCCCTATTAAGGAACCACTTGAGGGTTTACTCATGGTGCATTGGCAACTTTCTTCTGATAAAGTTTTCAATGCCTCCTTTTGTTTTGGTTTGTTTCTTCAGAGCAATTAACTCAAAAAATATGAAAGTATTTCTACATCAAATATAAAAGATAACAATATAACAAAAAGTTGAAATCAATATAATATTAGTATTGTATATGACTAAAAGGTGAGCTGAAAGTTTTTAGCATCTTAGGAACACATAACAGAAAATTGCACAATACAATAGAAAGAAATACAATAGAAAGAAAGAACACATGTGAATGAAAATTGCATATTATATAATATAACTAGATTTTATACCCAAGTGATGTACGGGTTCGATAAAATTATAATTTCTTAAATTTTGTACGTAGTATTATTTATATTTAGCATTATTTAAAAACTACATATACAAATAAACAAATTTATCATTTTTTTAAAATGTTTAGTATCATATTAAATATAATTAATTAATTGAGTAAAAATATTAATTATATTTTTAATTAAGCAGATATTATCTTCAAATATATTTAAACTTATTAAATTTACTATGATCAATTACCTTTATGAAATGTGTAAATTCAAACGAAAAATAATAAATATAAATTTATAATTATTTAAAGTGAAATTTATTGAACTCGTGCATTATAAAATATTTAAAAACATAAAATTGTTATCAGTTTATAGTTTATTATAAACAATTTATCGTAAATAGAATTTATTATTATTATGTGTATTTTTTAAAATTAAGCACATTGATTATCAATTTTTCATGAAATCATCATTGTAAAATAAAATATATTAAATATTATAGTTTATTAAAATAATTTATTGAATATTTTATTAAAGATATAAGTCTAGTTTTATAACACATAATCATAATAATATTTCTAGAAAAATATCTTAATAATACTGTGAATAAATTTTACATTTATATAATTTCGCACTCACATAAATGAATATGAAGTAAAGAGAATAAATATGATCAAACATTTATTTTTCTTATTCAAGTCTATTTCTCTTATATGAAAAGTATGAATTAAAAAAGAATTTAAAAATAATAAATATGAATATACAATACTATATAATTATAAAAAAAATTTCTATTTATTTTATTTATTGTTGATATAATTTTATTATGTAATAATTTTTAAATGCATTTATAATCAAAATTAAAATTTATTTTAAATTTGTTGAAATAGTGTATTTGTTATTAAATAGATATAATTTTTAATTATTTTAAAATATGTTTTTCTTCATATTAATTTAATTATGTCATATTGTTGAGGAATTAACTTCATTGTATCATAAATTGAACACTCTCATTTTGTATAATTAAAATTATTTTATTATTATTATTATTATTAGTTGTTGTATAGAGAAGTAAGAACAACAAAATAATACCAATGAAAAAATGAGAACGAATACTATTTTAGATTAGCTACATTATCTCTTATTTTAGTAGTTTTCTCTATTTTTATTTAATAGAAATAGTAAATCAAAAGACATTCAATTATAATTATTTTTTATAAAAATATATTTAAAATATTAAGTTTTAAAAATTAATAATCCTCAGTTTAATTTTAGATCACATTGAATCATAATAACGGATATCATAAGGTTTCAATCTGATGAATAAAAAATGTTACGATAAAGATTTTAAACTAATTTTAGTTTCTTAAAAAAATAATTAATTTAATTCATCACATTAAATTTGTCAGATTATTTATACTATCATTATAAAATTATTCTTTTTATATCTTTCTATTTACTTAATTATTTTTTATTAATGTGTAAGATAAAATAATTAAGTAAAAATATGTAAAAAACATTAATACTTCTAGAAATTAAAAAAAAAGTCTTATAAAAAGAACAAACAATTTTTTAAATAATTAGAAACGAATACAATATTATATATATATATATATATTAAGTTATTCTTATTATCATGTAATTTATGATGTCAACCAATCTTAACATTATATAATAAAATATTATTAGTTATTTTATCTTAAATTTACAAATTTAAATACATGTCACTTAGAAATTGGATGAAACCGTCACATAATATAAGATTATCTAATTATTTTTCATATATTGCACTTTGAAGTACCATTTGTGAATGGACTTGTCTTATGTTTGTGACATTCGCAGTACGATAGTGTTGTTGGGCTTTGGCCCTATAATGAATAAAAAAAAAAACACTTCCACAAATGAAAAGTTCCTACTCGGTCAGAATGGTGATCTTACGCTATTAGGTGAAAATTTATGTTTTTAATTACGGGGAAAAATTTATAATTACAAACAAAAACCCCATGGTTGCGATCTTCTCACGTGGAGATTAAGCTGATAATAAAGGATGAGTTTATATACATACAACTAGAGGGTTTATATATACAATCCATCTGTTGTGGATTCTTCTGAACGTGTCATCGGTAACGAGTAGTGAAAATTAGCCAATAATTTTAATTGATCTTACTATATTGCCACTATCAATGGACCCTAGCTAGCATGTCATCAACAATAAGATTTCAATTGCATGCATGTACGCAAAAACACCCTGTCAGTATACTGTTCCATCGATGCTGCAGCCTGAACAAAAGAGAAACAAGAGTAAGTTAAATGGTTTTGAGAGTGAAGTATATATAGTGACCAAATTTGGCTTCAGCTGGTGTAACAACGTTTAATTTACGCACGCTAAGAAGGGACGAGAATGGTACAATTAATGCATGGACTCTCGTGCTTTTAAGGTTGAGATAGTGATTTGTCCTCTGGTGACATTGTTTGATGGTGTTAAAAAATTGACTCAGCAGGAAGAAGGAGGATGAAGTCGCAATTTGCATGAATTATAACTTATTTATCCTATTCAGTAAAATATAAATATATCTAATAGTGAAGAGTTAGTGGCCTTTGCAATTCTGTATCTATTCTATACGCATAAAAAACTTAAGTATTATATTATAAATATTTTTGTGTTCTTAGTTTTATTTTAATAATTAATCTTACCGACTCATTTGTGAATTATGACAAAGAAACTTTATTTGAAGAATAATATTAAAAATATTATAATATTTTTTTCCTTTCCTCTAAAGTTGTTTGATACAAAATATTTAAATAATTAATTTATGGAGGAAAAATATTTACATCTACAACAGAGATTAAGGGTATGTTTGGATTAGGAGAAAAAGTGAAAAATAAAGATAACAAAATAGTGGAAAGTGATATGATTATATTAAAGTTAAAACATGTTTTTCTTATTAATTATATAAAAAGAAAAAGAAAAAGAAAAATATGTATATAAAATAACATAAATACCTCTAATAAGAAAAAAAATCATATTCAGAAGATTCTTTATTAATTACAACATACAACTCACCCTTTTCTTTTCTCCCCCAAAACCAACGGATTATGTTAATTGGTGGTAAGTTGCAATGAGATATTCCAAGAATGAAATGAAAGGAAAAAAGTTTTGTTTTTTGTCCGTTTATTGCTATTATGTCTTGATTTTTGCGTTCCAAACTTACGATAATTTGAGAAATAAGGATAGAAGAATAGAAAACTTGATTCCCCCTCTAAAAAAAACAGAAAACTTGATGCCCCTATGTTAAGCTTTAATGTATCCTTTGTTACGTTAATTATATGTTTTTTCAATTAATTTACATATGCAATTAATTAGTTTAAGAAAATTAACACAAAAAAAAGGCTGATGACTAACGTGTTCATATTTTCCACCTAAATCTAAAGTTCTTATGATGTTTGCCCACTTACTGTTTTGCTGGACAGGATGTCTGCATAGTACGCATATCCTATAGCCTACTACGTATGTTAATTCCCAAGGAATTTGGACAAGATTATTCTAAACTAAACATCTTTTAAAAATCTTGACCCAAATATCATATACGAACAGGAAGGATTTTTTACTCTGAGATAGGAAAATCATGATGAAAAACCCAAAATTATGAAATTTATGAGTACTTTGTAAAAATGAAATCAACTTATCTTATTATTTTCTGTTCATTAAAAATATTCATAAATTATAGATATTATTAAATAAATTCAATATGTTCTAATATTTTAATCTCCAATATTTTTGTTTTAGGCTTCCTCAACCAGGTTTGGACAAAATAGCAAAACATGTATTATTAACATAATAAAAATGTGTTCCTCATCCTTAATATATTTGCTAACGGTAATTGTGAATTCTCGAGAAGATTAATGAATACATCAAAGATTGCATTTACTATTGTGTGTACCAATACACATTTAAGAATTTTGATTTGTTTGGTTTAAATAGAATGTTTAAACCCTAACATTTAGAATAGCACATCAATTATTGGAAAGCCTCCAGCGTGTCAGCGAGCTGTGATATATGACAGGCTGACTACGAATGGGACCTAAATAGTTAGTCATCTTTGCATATTATATGGTATTGGAAATATGCTATGGTCTTATTTTCCTAACCACTCTCCGGACATGGACAACAATTCTGCCATTGAAGCAATATTTTTAAGCAGATTTTTATTGAAATAAATAAATGGGGCAAATAATGATGACGACCATAGCGATAAGAACACAAAATTGACATGTATCGCCGCCCACCTAATTCCGGTTCATATATGGTTTTGTCATATATATTATTCCCGTATTTCAAATATAATGTGCATAATTTAAGAATGAATGAGTGAATTGTATTTGGTATTTGCCATATGAATTTCAACTTTCCAATACCCAAAGTGATGTTGTGGATGAGAAAGCACCACGTGTTGAACGCTATGCACCAAGTTTATGTTTTGTACAACAAATCTTCTCTTCCTGCCTGCGTAAGATGAGAATGACTCTTTAGGTGGACGGTGGCTCCTTTGAAATTTTTAAGTAATAAATACAATTTCATTTACTTATCTTTGCGTTTCTGCGGGATTTTCTCGCCCTGTGAACAGAATTTTCACTGGGCAAGTATTCTAAGTCTCGGTTAAAGAATTTTAAATATAAACATTTTTATTAAAAAACATAAAATTATATTGTTGATAATTAATTTTGTTTTATTATAATTAATATAACACATATTTTTATAATTTCTTAATCAATGTTTTAAAGATTATTTTAGTAAGAAGACCCTTATGATTATGTATGTTGCTCATTCTGACTGGGACTGCCACGTTTTTTTAATTATGGACCAAAGGCAGCTTAATCATGTCACTGTCCAACAATTCCTTCTATCTACAGAAATTGTACACAACTTCATTATTCACTGGAACATGAAGGAAGGAAATCAGCATATTGAAGGAAAATATCAGCAATCCGCGAACCATTAGTCAATGGAAAAAACTTGTGATTCTAATTCATTAGTAATCTTTTCGACAGTCCCTACTAACAGGAGAAAGGGAAATTGTTATCGTCCATTTATACACGTTTTATTCGTGAATTGAAGGAACTTGATTTGTGTTACACTGCTACGGGTGATAAAATTAGTTTACCTCCAATAAATATAAGAAATTCGTTCTTGAATGGATAATAGCAACATATATAATTTCCTATCCGTAAAAATAGCAACACATATAAGCCTTTTTGTTTAAGCTTAAAAAAAGTAATTTTCTTTTAAAATCTTCATAAAAATTATAAGTTATTTTTTGTTTAATTATAATTGCATAAAGTATTTTTATTCATTTTAAAAATTGGTGAAAATTAAATCTTTTAAAACTATTCAAAACAACTTCTTGAAATAATTAAAAGATTACTTTTATTCTACTTTCTTTTGAAAGTTTAAGAATTACGTACACTGAAATTTGAAGTATTGTTTAAAACAAAAATCGAAAAAAATTAAACTAACTCATAAGTGACGAATAACACATTTTGTCTTGTTACAACAATTTATTTGAATCAACATGGTTGGGTCAAAGGGAAAAGAGTTACTAAAGTTTGAAATTCTAGTAGAAAATGTGCCCAGATTTAATGATCTATAATGTATTAAATAAGATTGTTTCAAAAGAAAAATATATATGTGAAACCAAAAAAAAAAAATTGAAAAGGAAAAAGAGAAAGAAGTGGCAGTAGTACATTGACTATTTTATTGCATTTATTGTATAAAATTGACTAATAATAGTATAATAAAAATAAAATGCAAATTAGGCAATTAGCATTGTTTCATATAAATTGAAACAAATGAATTTGTTTAATCTATTAGTTTAGATATATATTTTTTTTGACAAAGTTTAGATATAATTTTTAAAAATATGTTAAATAACACTAATGCATTAGTAACTTACAAAAAGAAAAGGACTATAAGTTTTTACATGTCAATCTCTATATATCAACTATTATTTTCTGTTCTCTTTACCTATAATTGGTCATTATATATTCATAATAATTTTGCTACAAAAGTTTTGGTACCAACATGTGTATAATTTTATATTACACATATATAATAATATGATCTAAACAGAATCTGCAATTTAAAATGCATAATTAATAGTATAAAAGTGCAATTTTTTTAAATGTAAAAAGTATTTCAATGTATTCTTTCTAACTCTCCCCAACCTCTTTTCTATGTTTTTTTGTAACAACTTGTCTAATAACTGAATAAGACAGCAATGAAATCACAGGAAACCTCGAATATTAGTTATTATGATCTAAACTTTGCATAATAAATTGATTTAATTACAAATATAGTTGCCTCATAATTGTGACGAGGATAATTAAGGTGAATCGCCCTTTTGTTCTAAAGCTATATGATTTTAGATGCGTCCAGATAAGTTCATCTGGCAAGCCTTCGTCACCCAACAAAAGTGACAACTACTTTTCTCCTTATTTTAATCACATCAACAATTACATAATATTGACACTAATTAATGATTGATAGCTTTCTTTTATTTCCCAGTACAAGATATCTCAATCTATTGCTATTTTTTATGCAAATATTTTTTATGCTCGAAAGTTCTACAAGGGCATACTCAAATTTTACGAAATGGAAAAGTTCAGACAAATCAAAGATAACTTCACATCCAATACATTATCCTTAAAAAAAAAAAGATAACTTTACATCCTTAAGCAAAATAAAATAATCCACAGTCTAAAAAACTCCGATTTTCTATGTGCCACGAGATCGTACGAGATTGGAGTTGTATTAAATTCATTTTATGTGATGAAGTTCAATAAATTAACGTAAGCAAAAATGTTTGATATGAAAGAAACAACTTAACAAATCAATATGAAAATTTCGTGGTTAATTTGTATTTGTCTGTCTATTTAAATCACTATTAATAAATTGTGTATGTTTGAAAAGTGTTTTTAGTTATTTATATAGTTTGTTTGAATTTATTAATCAAGTTTGATAAACAAGTTTATTTTAAAAATTTGCAATATTTTTTATAAGCTTATTTTATTAATATGATGGTTAAAAAATTTCTCTATAATTCATATTAAAATTTCGAATAGCAATGTTCTTTAGTTGAAATTAATGCTCAGGAAATTTAATTTATCTAAAAATCTGCCCCAAATCGGTGGAGAGAGAAGCATGAGACCGTTGAATTGGCTATTGCTTCCTGCTTAACTGGCGTGTTTATCTATATGTCATGGATTTAAATGACCAATATCATTTATTTGTCTCTTTTATTCTTTCTTTAATTAAAAGTAATGTTTAACAAAATTCTTCTTTTGAAATAATTTATTACTATTATTATTATTATTATTTTATTAAATATTATTTTTTACTTAAGAAAATACAAAATAAAATCTTATTAACATATGTCTTATTCCCTTACAATTTATGTTTGCCTCTTTTCCCCCTATTTTTCTTTATATTTCTCCTTTCATCGTATATTATATGTATTTTTTTTTCTTTTTCTATCTTCTCTTGATCACTTTTTCTTTGCCACCCTAATTTACTCAAAATGGAATGAATATACAAGTTTTTCAAAATAAAAAAACAGGTAATAATTGTTGGTTAGTTTACCATTTACATGACTTGGCCTTAGCCTTAGTCACATGTAACCGTTGAATTAAAGAACGTTACTAGGCCATGTTGGCCCACGGAAAGATAAGTAAATGTAATACAAAAATTACAGATTTAAATATAGAAAAGATAATCGCAGAACATTGAGAAAAAAAAGAGTGGGACCATGCAAGCGAAATAAAGCTAATAGGGCGGCAAAAAAATACGCTAATCTTGTCATCGTTGCCACATAGCCACATACGTACAAAACCTTCCCAATTAAATTATTAATTCCACTCATTACAACACTCTTCCTTAAATACCATCTTTCTTCACCCTAACCCTCACTCCACACCACACACATAGTAGCTAATAGCTACACTCTCTCTAGAATAAGTGCGGAATCAGCTAGAATTTTCTAATAATGGCCAAAGACGTTGAGCAGGTTACAGAGCAAGGTGAATACTCGGCAAAGGACTACCATGACCCACCTCCGGCGCCGTTGATCGACCCAGATGAGCTCACTAAGTGGTCCTTGTACAGAGCCGCCATAGCTGAGTTCATAGCAACACTCCTTTTCATTTACATCACCGTCTTGACCATTATTGGCTACAAGAGACAGAGTGACACCAAAATCCCCGGTAATACCGAGTGTGACGGCGTTGGCATTTTGGGCATCGCTTGGGCCTTTGGTGGCATGATCTTCATCCTTGTTTACTGCACCGCCGGCATTTCTGGTATAGCTGTTTTCACAAATCCCACATTGACTAATCATATAACTAAAACAGAATATATAAAGGAAAGACAAACAGTAGTTAGTTAAAAGAATGCAAGACTTTGGAAAGTATATTAGTATTAATGTTTATGAAATTGTATTGTGTATATTATTATTTATAGGGGGACACATCAACCCTGCGGTGACATTCGGGTTGTTCCTGGGACGCAAGGTGTCTTTGGTGAGGGCGTTGTTGTACATGATAGCACAGTGCGCCGGTGCAATCTGCGGTGCTGGGTTGGCCAAAGGGTTCCAGAAATCGTACTACAACAGGTACCAAGGTGGAGTTAACACTGTTAGCGATGGCTACAACAAAGGTACCGCTTTGGGAGCTGAGATCATTGGTACCTTTGTTCTTGTCTACACCGTTTTCTCCGCCACTGATCCTAAGAGGAGCGCTAGGGACTCTCATGTTCCTGTAAGCATACATACCTTAATTTATTCTTAGCTAGTTTTGGTGTGTTTTTGGAACATATATCACTTAATTTGCTTATTAAATTTACTTTGAAATAATTAAAAAAAAAGGTGTTAGCACCACTTCCCATTGGGTTTGCCGTCTTCATGGTTCACTTGGCTACAATCCCTGTCACTGGAACCGGCATTAACCCTGCAAGGAGTTTCGGACCAGCTGTGATCTTCAACAACGACAAAGCC
This sequence comes from Glycine latifolia, assembly GCA_013407115.1. Classification (NCBI taxonomy): domain Eukaryota; kingdom Viridiplantae; phylum Streptophyta; class Magnoliopsida; order Fabales; family Fabaceae; genus Glycine; species Glycine latifolia. The sequence goes on along the minus strand of CM023952.1, from coordinate 24,575,848 downwards.
TGGGACGACCAAGTAAGTAAACCTTGACTTTTGGACAAATTAAGGTTTGTTTTTTTAACATGAAAAAAAAAATAAATATTTGTTAACACTAATTAATATATGATTGTGATTATTATTTTCAGTGGATATACTGGGTTGGACCGTTTATTGGAGCTGCGGTGGCTGCATTCTACCATCAATACATTCTTAGAGGTTCTGCAATCAAAGCTCTTGGATCATTCAGGAGTAACGCTTAATTAATAATCTCCACTACCTAAATTATGATCATTTGTCCTGTGTCACCCAAAACAATAACAGGGTTTCAGTTCAAGTCTGTCTACAGGTCCCTCTCTTGGAGTTCCTTCCTTTTGGCTTTTGTGCTTACCCGTGGGTTTGGGGCAAAAGCCAAATATCGTGGGCTCTTGAATTTGTAGATAAGAATGCTTTTATGTCAAGGGTGTATTTGTATCCCTCTTGTTTTTTTAATTTCCTTCTTACTTCCCAGTATTTATCATCATGTGTTCACTTTTTATATAATGTGGTGGATCATTAGCCAAATTTTGCTTTTTGCCTGCTTCTTCGTTGGTGATATATTTACATCATCTTCTTCTGCTTCTGCATAAAATTTATCACTCGTTACCTCTGTTCTGAATGCCTTATCAATTATCATCAACCTTGCCTTTAGTAATCAAAGTTTTCCGCACTGGTTATTTCATAATTCATACACCTACGCGCGAAATAAAATAAGTAATAATTATAACCTTCTTTTTTCAACTATTGGTATTCTTCAAGTGGTATTTATGAAAGGTAAATACAGTATTCAAAGGGCGGCATTGTTTAAAAAATTTAAAGTAGAAATATTTTTATTAGAAATTAAAAAATTATGTTGTTTATAATTTATTTTAAGCTCTTTTATGACTTATATAGGTCAATATATTTTTGTTTAATTTTTTAACCAATGTCTTTAGACATTAATTAATGAGATTCCTTATGAAATACTTGAAATGTACTTTTATGGAACCAGTCTTGTAGTACGTTTACTTCTAATTAATTTTAGTAAAAGACTATTTTTTAAAAAATATATTCTCTAAGAAGATTTTTATTAGAAGAATTTTAAATATAAACAATGTAATAGTTGTTAAACTTTCTTTTTGTTTTGTCGAATTTAATATTTTAGTAGTAGTTTAGGTGTTATTCTTCATCATAGCCTCTTTAGACTTTAAAACGGATAAGAACAAAAATGAGTTGGCCCTTCCAATAGGCAAAATTTGTTGTGCTTTCACAATCATGCTACCTGTAAATAAGTAACTACAGATTTCTTGAAGCTCCACATTAATTAACTCATCTGTCATCCCCCCCACTTCATCAACTTCTTTTCCTAAAGAAACAAACATAGCTTTCCCTCTCTCTTCTACAGATTCCTCAAGTACTGTTAACTGTTGAGGCCTAATCTCGACAACTATTCTCTTAACATTTTTTATCATAAATTTATGTTTGGATGCTTATCCCCAATGTTTAAATTATTGGGAAGAATAACAATGCAATTAGCATGGTAGTTAAATTATAATTGTTGTAGAAAACTCCCCAGCTTATAATATTATATGACTTGGCTTTCGTACTGGTAGTATTGCACACGAGATAAAGCAGTGGTTTTTTCTTATAATGAAAAAATTTCCATGGTTGTAGTTGTTATGGACACTATAATATAGTTTGAAAGAAAATATATAAAATAAGAAAGAAAGAAGTAATAAACACGTTAGGTTGATCATTCAGGATTCCTTAGTTTTGTGCCCCTCTGTTCATATATATAATAATAGATTGATGAGCTAATGTACTTATCTTTACCATATTTTATGTCTCTGGTTGGTACTTTGTGGCTATTTTCTATGTATACGATTACGAATCAGTTAGCTATCGAGATAAGAGGTATAACATTCATATAATAAGTCCAAGAATACTTTTTTATTCTCTTTTCTAATATCACTCATTTTATTTTACTATTTTTTTCTTTTGTTTTTCTTTTATTATAATATGTTTATTGTTTCATATGTATAATTTTTCTTGGTTGTTTTATTTACGATCAGAGTTGAGTATAGATAATTGAAGTGGGGCAGTGAGTGTGATGGTACAGAGTACAGACAGAGATAGGGAAGGAGCACTCATTGTCATGATAATAATAGCGGTAATTAATTTCTTCGTGATTGAGTATTTATGAAATTCGTCATCATCCGATAATTGGTTCTTTTCGTCTATCTCACGTTTTCAACTTTCTTTGTTGTTCTCTCTCGTTTGGACGGTAACTGCTAGAGTTTCTACAGGATAGTGTCTCTGTCCATGAGAGCAACTTTAGTCTTATCTTGAGCAATATATTAAATTTAAGATTTAATTTTTATTAGATCTTTTAATAAAAATATTGAGTAAATTTTTAATATAAAAAATGAATTTTTATAAAAAAATCTGTATATTATTTTAAATTTTTTTTACTTTCTTCCTAACAATAAAACATGGAAGGACTAAAAAAAAAAGATGAAGAAGAAGAAGAATGATGCAAAACAAACAAGACAATAAAAAGTGTTACAAAGAAGAAAGAAGAAGAAACATGAAGATAGGAGAGAGGGAGGAGAAAAAAGCAAAAAAGACAAGTTGTGAGGCAGAGGGAGAAGAGAAAAAAGAAAAGAAGAAGAAGCAAATTGTGGAGAGGAGAGAGGGAAAAGAAAAAAGAAAAAGTAAAGTTTACGTGAAATTTATTAAAATTTATTTAAAATTTTAAAATAAAATTTATTATTAAAAGCAAAAATGGAATACATAAGAGATTTTCAAACTATAAGAAAAAATAGAAGAAATTTTAAGATATTTTCTATCCTATTTAAAGTCCATAAAATTCATAAAAAATTATGTAAATTCTCAATTTAGAAATTATTATTAAAAATATTTTAAAGAAAAAAATATATCTTAGTTTATGTTATGTCAACTTTTTATAATTATTTTTATGTCAAATATACCGTCCCTCATTCTCACATTTTTTAGGTATTTACGCAAGTGATATAAACTCAAATTTATTGAATAAATTAGAACATTCTTAATATTAGATCTTATTTTTAGATCTTTAATCACTTTTTAATATTATAACAATGTAACATAAAATTTTTAATTTTTTTTCATTTATACTCTAATAATAAATCTCATTAGATCTTAAATTCTTTTTTATATGTCGTCACTCTACTTGCAATTTTTTTAGGTAATTACCCATATATTATAAACTTATTGAATAAATTAGAAGGCTTCAGTTTCCTTTAAAACAAACTACGCTTGAGTTTACTTTTGATATTATTTCTACTTTTCACTTCATTAATATTATACTTATAATTTTATCCTGCCTTTGAATTTAGGTTTAATTTGAAACTGTCATAACTTATAAAGTAAAGTCATATAGACATATACCTAAGTGATAAAAAATTTATTATATTTATACAAACATATATTACAAGTCATAAATTATAGTTATAATTTCTATAAACTTTTTTAAATAAAAAATTGAAATTTTAAATGTCAATTACAATTTTCTATTTTATTATTGAAAACAAAATATAAAATAAAGTCATTGTTAGTCTTATCAACGACTAAATTTTTTTATTATTTCTCTTCATGTCACATTCATTTTATATATAAATTAGTAGTTAACTTTAAACTACAAAGTATCAGCTTATCGATTAAAAAGTAAAAGTAAAGTCATATACCTAAGAGAAGAATTTTTCATCATATCTATACAAATATATAATATAAGTAATAAATTATAGTAACGACTGTAAAAAAAAAATAGAAAATAAAATAAAATAAAATTTGAAGCCACAGATGACAATTATAATTTTTGTATTTTATTCTTATAAAATAAAATGTAAAAAAAAAATAAAGTCAATCCTATTAACGATTTTATTTATTTTATTATTTGTCTTCATGTCATATTTATTTTATTTTTAAAATAAAAAGTTCTTATTCACACCTAGAACCTACTGTAGTTGTTATCCGTAATCACGACTTACATGCCATTTTTAAAAATTATACAAATTGTTTACTAATTTAGTGAGTAATTTTTTAAATAAAATTATCCTTCTTTATGAAAAGGTAAAATAAACTTAATAAACCCACTAAGATTGGTCTTATATAAAAGAAATTTAGATAATTTCCATGAAGTTATAAGTTCAAACCTAATCAACAAAAGTCCAACCTACAAAAAGTTTAATCGTCCAACAAAAAAGAAAAATCAACAAATGTCAGATAAGCTTCAGGTTGATCCAATCCAACAGTGAATAATGATCTTTCTTCTGCATTCTCGAATGTACAAAGCTTCACACTGCTTCACTTTATCTGTTTCGCAAAGGTTGGGTATTAAATTGCAGGAACTTCTGGGTTTACTCTGGAAATTGGTTGTGCACTTTGGGCCCATAACAAGTTTCGTGGGCTGGGCTATAAATACACATCTTTTCCCAGGTGTTACTATTGGCTTTTTCTAGGATTATTCTTGGCCCGTACCTTGGGGAAAAGTCCATCCTACCCCTATTTCAAATTTCTAACCCCTCCCTCTTCTCCCTCAATGCTACCCGCAACCCTTCTCGATCCCCCCTTCTCCTTTCTCCTTCTTCCTTCTTAGATCCACCTTCTCTTTCTCCTTCCTCTTACTTCTTACGTGGCCCAACTCCAGTCCCAACCTTCCTTTCTCCTCCTCAACTCCAATGAACCTTTCCCTTCTCCTCCCGAACCCTTCATTTCTTCCTTCTTCGTGCAACCCATTCCTTCCCCAACCTTCTAGTAATTTCTCTCTCTAAGGTTATGGTTGGCAATAGAATTGCAATTTCACTGTAGATTTTTCTACAACAGAATCACGATCTTGTTACTTTTTTTTTTTGTGTTTTGCCAGAACACAAAACAAATCACAATTTCGTTTTGTGTTTTTAAAGTTTTTTTTGTTATTATTTTTAATTTTTTTGTCATTTTTTTATTAACAGTTTAATTATTTTTCCTTTAATTTCAGATGGTTTGGACCAAACATGCTTCATACGTGACTAGATGCGATCCCTCTCATGAGGGTTGGGGCCCTTCACATGAAAGGGATGATGTTGGAGAGATGAATCGGAGGCTGATTGCATCAGCATTTGGCTGATGACATCCGTCGGCAGAGCTAGAGCTGCAAGTAGAGGCGCGTGCATCTGATAGGATCATTGGACCTCCATTTGGAGGGGTATAGTTGATTTGTCATTGATCTTATAGGGACCATTGTGTTGGTCATGTATGAATCCAAAAGGTGCAACCATAGATGAAGTTGGTTAGCCACGGTGGCTAGGTCTTATCACTCCCCACTAAGCCAACGATGAGGGCTTATGTGTTGCGGTCGGGGTTATCCACCCTAGTTACGGTGCGGTACCCTGTAGCAAACCAGGGCTTCGTGAATGCCCTTGTGGAGAAGTGGCACCAGGAAACCTTGTCCTTCTACCTACTCGCTAGAGAGATGACCATCACTTTGGATGATGTATCATGTCTCCTGCACCTACCTGTGACAAGCACGCCCATAGATCATGTCCCCTCCACCTTCACTAGAGAGGTCGTGAAGGTTCTTCTCATGACTCGCCTTGGCATTTCAATAGAGGAAGAGGCTATAGCGAAGACAATTGTCGGTGCTAGGTATAGGTTGACATGGCTGATAGACCTAGATCACTAGTACGTCTAATCAAGATTGTACTTGTGGGTTGCAATAACTTATCTTTTGCACTTGGTCAACAGTACAATATTTATCGACAAGTCTTCAACTCACATCTATGTCTCCTACCTCCTCTACCTCAACAACCTGGATGACTGCCATCGGTACGCTTGGGGAGTCGCTGCATTGGCGTACCTATACGACCATCTCTCCTATGCGAGCCAATACACCAACAAGCAGGATGAAGGTTATAGGACGTTAGTCATGATAAGTAAATAATTGTTTAATTGTGATTGTCTGTATTTTTAGTTTTTATTACTGTAATTAATTTATTTGACAATGTTTTTTTTACAATCTTGGGCATTTGCACATATGCCCACTGTTGGCTATTTTGAGCCTAGGACCAGTGCTCTGGATGACTCAATAGCCAACAGATGGAAGCCAACATTAGGCACCAGGCAGGCTTATCCGATTAGGGAGAAGTTGGATGACCTCCAGATGGACGTTGTTGTCTGGTGTCCTTATGAGCGCCACAGGGGTGCCAGACCTTTCCTCCAGCAAGCCCTTTTCTTTGGCTTCATCAACTGCGGGATGGATGTGTGGCCTTATCTTCCAGAGAGGGTGCTGAGACAGTTTGATAATTTTCAGCGCATCCCACGCCATCCACAGCAACATCCCACGTATGAGGCTTTTGATATGGCTTAGGTGGAGGGGCAACAACATTTCATTTCGCTGGGCAATGTTGTGTCACCCAGGGGTCCTTGGACTTGCACCCATAACTATTTGCCTTGGTTTTATCGGGCTTCCCACCCCTATGCCATTCTGTCAAAGGAGGGAGAGCCACCATGTCTTCCTATACATTTACTATCCATCCCAATGCAATTTTCGCTTGGGCAACCACTCGCAGAGTATGTACCAGATGGAGACTACACTTGATAGGTAAATCAAAATGGATTTTGTTAATTCCCCCCTCCCCCTAAATTTTCACTTTAAAAATAGTTATTAATTGAAATTATTCTTACAGGATCGATTTCGGATGACATCAGGCGCCATGCAAAGCTTGTTGCAGGAGGGCTTTGAAGTTGGGTGCAACTTAGAGAGGTAAAGAAAGAGGGCTGCCATGGATTGCAATAAAGGCAGTAGAAAGGGCGATATAGGCGAATGATTATTTAGTTATTATTATTTGTACAATTTTTATTTATTGTTTTGACACTTTTTTTTAGTTGATGGTGTGTTTCATTTACTTATTTTTTGTGTTCGTCGACTGTTTAAACAACACGTATCTAGTAGTAACAATAACTCTTCAATTGATTCATAAAACAAACATCTGAAAAACAACTAAATAAACACTAACGATACAAACTTTTTTTGACAATAAAATAAACAAAGAGTGTAAGATTTAGATAAAGTAAAGACATGACTACACATATTTTAACCTGCATCAGAGCAATGATTTCATCAACAAATCTTAGTTCCATTGATTTGTGAAGTAGGGCAACGATTTCATTTGGATATAGGCCAAAATTTGTATTCAACTCAATCATACATGTGCTACTAAATTTCAAAAAGATGAAAAATATTCTTCCCACATCATCGTCATGTTGAAGCTTCATACAATCATACTCACACAACCATCACCATCGTAAATTGGTTGACGATAAAAAAGATCAAGTAAAATTATACAACCTCTGATGGTGTCAATAATAGTTTTCCTTAAGAGATCAAGCGATATGTGGTAACTTATTGTGAAGACTTGAGGAATATTAGGACACTCAAACAATAACCTTTCAGATGATGGAATAATGTCACCATTGCAATACATAAGAGCAGATACACTCTCAATATTTTAAGTAATATGGTGAATATCAAGCAAAGGTGTTGAGTTGCATCAAACCGCTGTTATTATTTATATTAGATGATCTACTGTTCTCTCGTATACCATATCAACGATTGAGATGACATAAAAAAAACATAAACGTTACGATTGCATCTATATTTAATCAGTTGTATGCATATTAGGAAAAACAATTGTTCAATAAATATGTCTTGGAAAAAGTGGTGTTTAGTCAATATGTTTTTTAAAAAAAGCAGTTTCAGTCAATAAATGCATTGTTGTAGTGTTCAATAAAAAGCACATTTAAGCTTCATACAAATGTGTTTTTTCTTCTTCTTTTATTTTAAAAAAAAAACACTACAACAGAATCAAGAAATTGTTGTGGACATTTTTTATTCCAACATAATCATGATTCCGTTGTAGATAATTTTTTTTATCACAACGGAATCACAATTCCATTATGTATAAGGGGGACCGAAAACTGATTTGTAACAAAATCAAAATCCTGTTATGTGTTTTATATAATGAAATTAGGAAGGTGGTTTTGGAATAAAAAAAGTCTCAATCCCTTAGTAGGGCCAAGAATAGTTATCATGAGACCAATAATAACTCCATCTTTTTCCCCTAAATATCTCATGATTTTGTTAAGCTGGTGACATTTTATGTCTGGAATCCATTAGAATCAGGCTAATGGTGGAAGATTTGGTTAGTATACTTGAAGTCTTAGATTTAATTCTCGTTGCTATCGTTGTAAAAAAAAAATTATCTCTGAAAATCGTGTATGAAAATATATAATCTAAACTCTAAATAAATTTCTAGGATAACAAGTGAGTAACAAGAATGTGTCAGAAAAAAAAAGACCTAAAAGAAGAACAAGTAGTTTAGTTTTTCGGGTATCATCATCAATGTGCATATTACGGTTGAAGATGCAAAGAAATTGGCCAGACAAGCAAGCATGTTAAACAAACTTTAAGCTTGTGTTTTTTTTAAAGTGAAAAAAAAGGGGAAAAGTTGCTGAGATAAAAAAATGGATCAAAGGTGTTTTTCTCTGGTATTTGGTTTGCGTAAAACGAGAGAGAAAAAGTTAAATGTGATACTGGTGTGGTTAATGTGGAGGTGCGCTTCTCCGCTCCACCAAACAACAAACAACAGGGAGTCTCAGACTCAACCCTCTCTTAATCAAACAGTAAAAATATGTGCGGAAACGTGAATAAACAAATGCAAGGAAGAGCAGGAGAGAAAAACACAAACAATAGCTTTACGTGGGAGAAAACCAGAAACTGGAAAACCCACGAGACCTTGTCCAGAAATCAATCCACTATTATCAATAATAGTTACAAAATACTCCACGGCCTCTCGCCGAAGTTACGCTTAACCTCACCAACAATGGAGGGAACACACTCTACAAGGGTCACTCACAACCTCTCGGAGTCACTCTCTCTCTACAGCCTTTCGCCGGAGAACCTCACAGAAAGCTCACTCTTTCTGTACTTAAATGAGAATCCTGTCATTCTCTGTGGAATTTTGAATGCTGTCTGCCTCCATCTATAAATGTCATATTTATAGAAAGGAATTAGGTTTAGGGATTCTGTTCCCTAAACATGGAATGGGCCGAGGTCAACACCCTCGAGAATTGGGCCCAAGTCAAAATTCCCCTTTTCCAGAGCATGGGGATTTGGGCCAAGCATTAATCGGAAAGCTTATCCAACAAATCTCCCCCTTCCGTTTCAATGCGTCACAAATGGCAACCCGGCATCATCCGGTCTTCCACTGAGGTCCGGGGTCTTCTCTTCATAACCCGACCTCCAACCTCGGCTTCATCATGTCGAGTTCACAAGCCCGACTCCTTCACAGCAATCTTCAAACTTCATTGCTGGCACCGGCTTCGTCATCATATCAGACCAATTCTGACTTGTGTGCACTTTCCCAAGTGTGAGCTTTTCGGCCTCAACCGCATCTCGTATCCAATGATACCTTACATCAATATGCTTGGTGCGGGAGTGATACGCGAAATTCCTCGCCAGGTGAATGGCGCTCTGGTTGTCACACTTCAGCTCATACTTGTCCTGATCATGGCCAAGCTCCTAGAGAAAACACTTCATCCACAACAACTCTTTGCACGCCTAGGTGGCGGCTATGTACTCGGCCTCAGTAGTTGATAGTGTTAGATTCAAGTGTTTGAAGAATCAGAAGAAGTATTACAAGAAGTGTTTTGATATTTGATTCATGTCCAATCAAGTGTTGATGGCATTTGTAATCCTTTGTTTGTGGTGTTAGTTTGGTTCATTAAGGGTAAATAATCGATTACATAAGCACTCTGCATAATTCTGTGAAGTATAGAAGGTGATTTAATCGATTACCAATTAATTGTAATCGATTAAACATGCTAGAGGCAAAAGTGAAGCTCACTGGAATAATCGATTAAACGGCATGCAGTGACTCTGAAAAAAGAGAATAGATTTCGAAAGCACTCATTACATACAAAAGTTCTATTGTTCTCTGAGTGATAAAAAGTATTAAAGAAAGTCTTTTAAAGTCTTGTTGTTCTTAGAAGTGTAAAACATGAAGGTTGCATAGAAGAAGAAAGTGATTAGTGATCATTCTTGCATTAGTCTGTTTCAAGATCATTCAAGAAGGCATTGCATTCATCACCAGGTTATCAATTTCGTTTGAAATCCTTTCAGCTGCAAATGGAAGTTTAGGTGATATCCTTCTTGAACTTTATGCTTAACTCTTTGTGAGATTTAATTCTGTATTTTACTGTTTGTGTTGTAATTGTCCATGTAACAAGTTAGAATTCTTTAAAGCATAACTAGATAGGGTTTCTAGTGAGTAGAACTGAGTGGTGTACTCAGGTTCTAAAGTCTTTAGATAAATCTTAGTGTTAGATTTAGAATTTTGCCTAGGGTGGGTGAAAGAGACTTGGTTGATTGCTTGTAAAGAACTGAATCTTGTTAGTGGAACTCTAATCTGGTTTGGATTAGAAGACAACTGGATGTAGCCTCAAGTGGTTAGAGGTGAACCAGTATAAACTTGTGTGTAATTGTGTTTTGATTTATATTACATTCAATTGCTTGTGGTATTGGGTTGTGAATCAATTCTGATTTTGTTTCAGCACATGAGTTAAGTGATTGGAAAAGAGAATATTGCTTATTAAAAGTGTTTGGTTTAAAGATACGATCCATTGTTTATCTTCCGCTGAGTTTGAATTTCAAGAAAAGTCAAAAAGTTTTAAAAACCAATTCACCCCTCCCCTCTTGGTTTATTAGATTAGATATTCATTGTATTTTCAGATAGTGCCACACACTTTTGCAGTCTTGACTGCCACGAGATTGCCCCTCTAGCCAGGGTCATCAAATATCCCGTCGTCGACTTCCTCGAGTCGGAATCTCCCCCTAAATCAGCATCCGAGTAGCCTTGCAACCCGGCCTCGCCTTCTCCAAATCGAAGACACAACTTGGCAGTTCCTCGGAGGTATCTGAAGATCCACTTCACTGCTTCCCAGTGTTCTCTGCAGGGGTTCGAAAGATATCGGCTTACCACACCAACTGCATACGTCAGGTCGGGTCGGGTGCAAACCATTGCATACATCAAGCTTCCGACTGCAGATTGGTATAGGATCTTCTCCATCTCCTCTCTGTCTTCATCTGATCTCGAACATTGCCTCTCATTCAGCTTCAAATGTCATATTTATAAAAATGAATTAGGTTTAGAGATTCTGTTTCCTAAACATGGAATGGGCCGATGTCAACACCCTCGAGAATTGGACCCAAGTCAAAATTTCCCTTTTCCAGAGCATGGGAATTTGGACCAAGCATTAAACAGAAAGCTTATCCAACAAATACCAAGTTTAAAAATACTGGGAGAGAGATACTTATTATTTTATATTTAATAATTTTTCTGATGCACTTTGTTACATTAACTTATATTATATATTTTAAAACTAGCTGTAAAAATTTAAAATTTCGATAAAAAAAAACAATTGGAGTTAGTGAGTTTATTTACTACTAGTTTTGTGAAATACAGCACACGAGTTTTAATTAACATGCATCATATGTTCACATACATGATGTAGTGGAGGAGTGGGGCCTCCGAGTTGGAGAAGAACACATTTGATTAATATTCACCTCTTGCATGCGCTTTGTGCCTTTGCAATAATGTGATAGGGTAGACCAAACAGAGCCTTTGCTGCCCCTCTAAGCTAAGGCAACCCCATACTTCAATTACTACTCCTTTTCCACGTAGCGAGTAAGCTAAGCATAGACCCCCCCTTCCTTAATATAGTAATCATATACATTAATTAGTTAAGGGTGGATTTGTTTAAATTTAAAAAAGATTATTTTAAAATAAGTATTTTTTATATAGATGTTTTTTAAGAAACAGATAAGATTTATTTATTAAAATAAACAAATTTTTAAATAAAAATAATTTAGACAAACACATTAAAAAAATAAAAATTACCATTTTATTAAAATAATTACTTATTTCAACAAATACATTTAAATAAATTGATCCTAAGTCTCCTTCTCATTAACAATTGCTGAAAAGTTCACAAAAATTCCATTTGACTACTAACACGTGAATAAGACCCCGATGACGAAGATTGGTTTGTAATACACCAATAACCAATGCATTGCATGCTATGCATATAAGCAGTGAAAAGGTTTTGCATCAAGGAAATGATTACTGTTTTAACTTCGCAAGATGGTTAATTAATTACTGTATGATTTATTCTCTTGTAACTAACTAATTACTCGTATTAATTGTATGCACTTGATTAAGGCACTCAAGTACATGAACCAAGCATTCACAGTCCCTACTTACTCAAGTGTAAGTAAGCATCATTCTTGGAGCCACGTCAAGACATTCCAAATAGCAGAATAATAATCTGTATGGTCGTGACAAGAATCGATTTGACTGTTTTGCCCAAGCTGTTCCAATCAGTACATTTTCTTGTACTTAAAGTACAAACCATTTTGATGCGGTCAGGAACACTGAGGAGAAAGATCAAGGGAAAAAAAACCCAAATTGATAAAGGATTGAACAAAACAGAGAAGCAGTTGTGATTAAAAGCTCGTGTTAAAAGTCAACATAGATTATCAAAGAAAATTCCTATTTTGATTAGAAAACAATATCAGAAGTAACTATATAAATACCTCTATGTTCTGTCCTAAATGATTACCAATTCAATTAGTAAAATATTAAATATTATGAGTGGCAGTAGAGATGAAATGAATGTAAAGACCAGTTGTTAATTGGAATCTAAAAGTAGTTAGAGTTGTTACATCTGTTACACTATCAGAACTAGAAGTAGGTAGTGGTTCATGGTGACTGTTTCAATTAACAGAAAGAAGAAACAATAGAATTTATTGATCAACTGAGCAGGAAAGTTCATTTGGAGTTCTCTTCCTTTACTCGAAACACAAGGAAGGTGTCTGCATGACAATCAATAAGGGATTAGTAGCCAACATAATTTAGTACTACTATAGTATGGAAAATACTAACCAATGTTCTTAGTTACTGAGAGATGAAAAATTGTATTATCTATAATTTTTTTTATGCTCTCTTATGACTTAGACAATAAATATTTTATTCTTCTAGTTTTTTAACCAATGTATACCAATGTATCAAGGACATTGGTTTAACCAATGTATACCAATGTATCAAGGACATTGGTTAGCAATAGGTTACAAGTATTTACTAAAGGTAGATGAAGGTAGATCTGAACATAATCAATATTTAATGGGTAGTTTTGGGAATTACAAAACATTCAATGTTGGAGTTGGGGTCTGCTGAAAGCAAACCTCATAATTCTGTTTCCTCCTTTTCCCAACACAAATTCATGTCCAAGGAACAACCACTTCCTCAGGACCATAATACCATTATAAAAGCCAGTTGAACCCAGCCACAAGTGGTTCACACAAAGACAAGGAGACAAAACAAACTAAACATGAATCCCATTGATTTCTCTCTTCTCTCCCTCGTTTCTCTAGCACTTGTCTCGATTGTCATAGCCCAAGAAAGAGCTCCTCACGGGCTTGTTTACGGCAACCCAGAAGCCTTTTCACCATCAGCATATAACTTCTTTCACCCCAATGAACGAAAGCCCGAGACCAAAGACCCTTGTGCTGCATCAAAATGCTCACCAATGCCTTTAGCAGCACAAGTGGAAGCTACTGAAATTCATGAAAGCAAGGCCTCAACACCTCACGGAAGTAAGAAACAATTGGGAGCTGGTAGCGTAGCTGGCATTATCTTTGGTGTTGCTTTTGTTGTGCTTTTAGCATTAGGGGTCTACCATGTGAGGGTCACTCGCCGAGCCAACATGAGTAAAGCCAAAGCCAATTGTGCTGTTCAACCAGATGCTATTGCTTGATGTGCCTTGCCTTTAATTCTATAATAATTACTTCAAAATCTCACCCTAGATTTAGAACAAGGCAGTGTAATGTAATACCCCTGAACTTTTATTCCTCTAATATCTTACTAGTAGTCTATTAGTTATGTGCTTTTATCTTCAATTTGTTTTTGGTTAGCCAATGTATCTATTGTTGTGAATTGTGATATAGTGATCCGTTTCAAATTTAGATCTTGTCTAAGTTTAACAGTCACCAAGGTCAAGCGTTTTCAATTTCGTACTAGCTTCTTAGATTGTCCAATGGGAAGCACCAGCAAATGGAAGACAACATATGATACGAGTAATGCAGGAAAAACTGTGTAGGTACTAATTAAAAGAATCTTGTCGTGTGTTGTTGCACTCTCGGCAAGTGTACTGATCGTTCCAAGTAATAAAATGATAAGTAGAATATCATTCCACAAGGATTGAGGCACCAAATTTATCACAACTATTATCTCTAAATTGAATGACTAAACGTTTGGTTGAAAGTGAGTATTGTATCTTGAAGTAAGGAAAATTAAAAGACAAGATTCAAGAATCGATGAGAATTCAAGAACAAAGATATTTGGTTTTAGGAAAATATGAGAAGAAATTGTAGTTAAGACACACTTACCTTTTGATCCCCACTTTCTTAACTTGGATTGTTTAATACATTCAATTACCCTAGTTATTTAGAATGCATCTTCATACGAGAAATAGTTAAATCATAATTCCTTAGTGACTTTAACCTTTTAACCCACATAAAGATCCTAATTCCTTAGTAATCTCTCTAGGATTAAGCATTAAGTTGGATGCATCAAATCATCTGCAATTATACATTTCTATCCCTAGATAATGTAAAGATTATTACTTTACCATTGTTAGCAATTAGAACCCCAATATTCCTATTGTGAACCCTAACCCTCAAAACCTTACCAGAGTGATCAAGTCTAATAAAAATGTATTCTCTTCAAAACAAGGTAAAGTAAAGTAAAGTAACTTAGCATAAAAGAACAATAGAAATCAATCCAACCAAAAGGGGCTCACATTAGGTTTGTGACCCTAACTATAATAAAGAACTAGCCAGACATATTCATGTCTGATTTCAATAGCACAAAACGAAGCATACTCAACTGAAGAACATAAAAGAAAAAGAAGAAGAGAAGCATCTCTTCAAATCTTGATCTTCAATCTCCTTGACCCAGCATGAGCACTCCACAATCTCTCTTCTTCTCTTTGGTTCTGATGTTTTTCAAGTGTGGAAGACCCCCAATTTAATTTCGTGACCTTTTATTTATATTCAGGGAGTGAATTTCCCAAAATACCCTCAAAATCGTGCACTATGAAATAGAACAGCTGAAATCCGTGTTGCCCGTGCTACTCGCGCCATTTCTGCACCGTTCGCGCAACTACATAATAGACCTGGCGCCAATCGCGCTAGTCGCGCTACTTGATAGAGAGTTTAACACTTATATCTTTTCCTTGATGCGGAATGTGCCAGTACCGCGCGGTTAGCGCGGGGACCTTTGACTTGACTTTTTTTATCTCTTGCTCTCTTCACTTCTCTTCTTGCACTTTTTTGCTATGAAAATACATAAAATGATTGAGAAGAAATAATCA
Source organism: Glycine latifolia (assembly GCA_013407115.1). Taxonomy (NCBI): domain Eukaryota; kingdom Viridiplantae; phylum Streptophyta; class Magnoliopsida; order Fabales; family Fabaceae; genus Glycine; species Glycine latifolia. Next base: position 24,560,350 of record CM023952.1, on the reverse strand, counting down.
ATACTTCCAGCATATGTAGACAATTATTGTTCATTTGTGATTAATTCCTTACTTCTTTTAGCTTGGAAAGCATTATATGCTAGACGCATATCAGTCATATGCATACCGATTAAGACTTCAAAATGCAAAGGTAAAAATGAAATCAAGGACTAAGGAACGCTAAGGGCAATATTTTCTTCATAAGCTAAAATTTATTGAAATAAACTCATGGATTACTTGAACTTGTATATAAGTTCAGCTCAAAACAACATTATTTAGACCTGTAGACATTGTTCAATACACCTGTGTGTCCTTTGCAATATTAAGTGAGAACCACGACTACTCTAATATTACATAAAAAAAAACAAAGTCAATTTCTTTTTTTGTTATTAAAAGTCGTTTTGTAACTAGACAAATTCTGTTGTATAACTTAACAAATTCCATCATGTATTTCGACAGAACTTGTACAGATATACAATGAAAATAACTAAATAAGTCTTTGCTTTGTATTTCGACAAATCTTTATCAGTATACATCAATAGATCTTATCTAAGTACACAACGAAAATAAACTTCGGCAATGTGTCTCCACAAGATTTATCGGACATATACAACAGAAACATTCTTTTTTCGTAGGATAGTTTGATAAATTAAAAAAATTCTTTGGAAAGTTAGGACGAGCTTAGCAAAATAGAGGGTGAGAAGAACAGTCCCCATGGAGCAAACGTCTTTCAATGGCAGCCCAACAAGTTTGGTGTGGGATGGGAAAAAGAAAACGGCACGACGTCGTGTTGGCCTAAAATATCCGATTTGCTTAGTTACAGGGCTATTCTCTCGAGTTCAGCCCAAACACATGTTCTATAAATTTTCAGCCCATCTTTTTTATTTCTGTCTTTTATTTTTATAATAATTTAAATAAGTAAATTGATTTTGAGAAATTTCAGACTGTATTGTTGCTTCAGTAAACACCTAAAACGTATTTGAGCATCTGAGTTTGGGTTAGAAGAAAAACCTATGTCATGGTATTTTAGTGTATGTTTATTTAAAGTTTAGTATAATTGAGATTTGTAATTAAATCTGAATCACATATAATTATATTGAAACCTGCCATTGTACTCCAAATGAATAAGGGGTTTATTCATTGACATACCTGCAACTGAAGTTTAGTTTTGTGTTTCTTAATTTTGAATTTTGTACTTAAACGAGTAAACGACACTTAATGGACTAAAGAAAATAAAATGAATCAATGTTTTAAGTTTAAAATAATTTAATCACCTAAATTTTTTACAAACTCTCGTTTAATTTCATCATATATTAAAGTATAAATTAATTTTGATTACTTTTCTGTAAATCTTTGGTGATAATTTATTTAAACTTAACCTTAATCTTATTTTGGACTCAAACATAATTCAGATAATTGTAGTCTTAGATTAAAAAAAAACGTTCCATATAGCTAGCTAAATGACATAAATTTACAAAACAAAGTAATCTTTTTCACCATCAAGGTCAAAAGTTTTTTATTTTTGAGCATGTGACTTCCCTGCTAATGGCCAATCGACCACTGCAAACCCTTCTTCTCATGTAATCTTTCTCTTCTCTTCTGCTGAAAAATTTTATTTACGGTCCCCACAAGCACCTTCAGTCAGCATCGTGCAACAGACCACTCCATTGAATCCAAAAGTCCCATGGTCCTTTCTTTTTAGGATCAAGGATGTTTCTTTCCATCTCGTGTCCATATCCTTTCAACTCAACCACTTCTTCTTACCCTTTTACACTTACACAGTGACACATCATTTTATTATAACAAACTTCTCAGCATGCACACGTATTCCCATGTTATTGGACTCACCACACCTTCATTCTCAACTTAAATACTTAATAACCAATATCAATGCAACAAAGAAAAAAAAAAGAGCATGAGTAATCATCAATCTCATTAGTTCATTAAAACCTTTATATTTCTTCCTGTTGGACAAAGATAGCTATGGATTTTATTTTAATCATTGTTGGTAAAGAACTTCGTTTTTATGAAGTTTTACAATGTTTGTAAATTTACACTGATAACTAATTAAAAATTATAATTTACATGACTTTTAAATAATAATAATTATAAAAATTATCAAATTTATCGTTAATGTGATGAATTATGATTAGACGACAATATCTATACACTAATTTTGATGACTTATTACCCATTTTAACTATTTAAGCTACAACTTCATAAGGTCTATTATTAGTTAGAGGGTACTTCCCAAGGACCGTGAAACAAGTTGAAATTCAAAGATCTCACTCTCTACGAGTCACGACTCACGATGGATATAATGATTTGGCTGAAAGAACCATCTGTGAATGGGATTGTCAGCACCATTTGTAGTGGCTGCTGCTATCTAGGAAGTGGAAACTCTTTTCCTCCAATGCTAATGCGTAAGCAAAGTAGTCAATGTGCTCTTCTGTGGGAGTTATAGAGTTTTGTTAGAAATAAGCATTTTACGTTGTAACCCGAAAATAAAAAGATACTATGGACAAATTTTTTAAAAAAAGAAACAGCTATAGGTCTTCTGCAACACTAGAAGAGCATACTGTATTGATGTACGCTGATTCTCTCTCTCTCTTTTTGTTTGTCTCCTGTTACTGTTTCTGTTATGCAAGGAGTCCTGTAAATGGTGATTTTTTATTCTTTTTTCTTGGGATTATATCTCTCAAATCAGTTATAGACCCAACCTGAATTATCATCACAATTTGCCACTTTCTAGTTGTACTGTACTTGCTTTAGCCTCAGCTCTTTCTAGAGATCTAAAATTCCATGAGCTTTTGCTGACAAAGATCATGTTTTTGGCTTTTGTAGTTTACCATCCTGAGAATCATCACTTTATGCTTTTACCATGGGCCACACTTACAACATTGTTCTGCTCTCATCGCACTTTGCAGGACCAACAATGCTGTTATACGAAAAAAATAATAAAATAGAATCCTGATTTTGCTTTCATAAAAATGATAACTCTCTGCTGAATCAGTGAATCTATTTTCAATTCCTTGCAGGTAATCGAGGATAAGCTAGGAAATACAGGTAATGGGGTTTGAGTAATTGAATATATTTTCTTTCTTTCATCAGTACTTGGAAAAACACTTGGCTCTTAGTCCAGGTTTTGAGATTCCTTGGGAATATTTTGGGATTTGGAAACTCCATTTCCCAGCTGGTGAAATTAGTGGGTTTAACAATGTTCAAAATGAAACCTGCAATTCCACCTGTCCATTTCAATGAATTTAAAGCGTTTTGCAGCTTGTCTTAGCTGGATAGTATACTTATAGTCAACCAAGACCACTGTTTGGATTTTCGGGAAGCTAATGCTAGAGACTAGAGTCTTAGTCTTACACTAACCTTCCTTTTTCAAAAACTTACACAATTTACTTCTCTTACTACTTCCACATCTCCTTGGTAAATATGTAACTTACTCTAGAAGCATGCAAAGCGTGAGTTCAATTCTCTCTCTATTTTGACCGCTATATAAATCAGTGTACCGTGTCTAATCCATTTCCCATTATGGCACTTCATTGCATTTCTTGGTATGTTTCATTGCTCACTCATGAGCATTTTCCCTTGTGCTATTTCTTGTTAACAAATACACTTCCATTGTCACTTTGAGGCGTCTCCATTATTGTGTGCTAGTTTCTCTGCGAAATTTGACTGATACGTACTCATGTTTCACATTTATTTTCGCCCCTTGAATATGTCTTATGTGCATATATACTTTACTTTGTCTCTTGAAGAGCTTATAAGAATGAGTTTCTTCTTAATATTTAATGTATGTCTTTTGAAACAATGAAGGGGTGGATCAGGGACGTTTCAGAGGCGAGTTTGATGCCTTTGCTTTTAAATAAAACAAGAAACTGAAACTGGAAACTCATAAGGAGTTCATATGTAGGGTGATGCAAGTTTACAATGCGATTGCTATGGCGGCTAAGGCTTCCCCTACTCATATTGGTTCAACTTTTATACCCCAACAAATCAACCTACAAATTATATGGTAAGCTTTTGTTGTTTTTTTTCTTCCTTATATCATATTCAAGAACAAGTTCTCTTTATAATAAGGTTTTGGGAGCTTCAGTAAAAAGTGAGCGAATTTTCCATGATCTTTGTGTTTAATTTATTGAATTCCAAGTGCTGCTGGCTTGGTATTTCCATTAGCATGCTTTAAATGTAATTGACATGGTTTAGATTTTGACTTGGGTAGAGTGCAGTTAATTGGACCACTTAAATGATAAATTTTAAACTATGTTCTCATTTTCTTGTGGAAGTACACATAGAATGTGGGAGAGCCAATGATTTCGCTAGTTACAAGAACTGAATATGCATTTATTAACTGCAGCTGAGGCTTTGTTCACTCTCAAGGGTTCTATCGAAGGTTCACAACAATTAGGATGCAACATTGTGAAATATCCATGTCAAATGCAATGGCCTTGTCTTGACTGCTATAAACTAAAAGATCCAGGTGCTTTTTTCTCAAAGTCTCTGTAAGCTCCTTCTCTCCGTCTCTTTGAATTTGTGTGCGTAGTGATTGATTGTCAGAACTGAGTAAAACATTGAGGTTCACCCTAGAGTTTAGTTGCAGAGGATATTGATCATTATGTCCATACTTGGATAAAAAGATAAAATGATGTAGGAATACTTTGTTATGCTTACTTGTTTTCTATTTTTTTAACTTAAGGTTTGGGATATTAAGAGCATCTCTCCCATGGGAGGTGCTTGGTGCGTGTTGGGTTTCTGAAGAAAAGAAATTATTTCTTTAAGAAATCCCACCTTTAGAGGGAGTCTACTTGGCATAGTGATTTTCTTCAAAATAACAATAATTACTTATGTAAAGAGTGATTTCTTAACATTTTAAAATGATTTTCTTTCTATCAACAACACAAAAATATATATATAAATGTGAATTTCTTACTATTGAAACAAAATTGTGTATAAATATTTTTGGAATGGTACTGTGGACCACAAAAAGTAACTTCACTTATGTTAAGAAATTCACTTAAGAAACTTGGATTGAAGATGTTCTAAATACCTGTCTCTCCTCTTTTGACTTGATAATAAAAAATTGGATAAAACACAATTTTTTCCCTTATCTTATTTTTGGATTTTAGTTTAGTTTGTTGAGTTTTTAAAAAAATATTTTGATCTCCTGAGGTGTCTGTGTTAGACAAAATTGATTTTTAATTTATCCACTAATTTGATTAACTTGGTAGCACTTGGCTAATTGTAGGAGATGTCTCATCATATGAGCATTTGCCACATCAATTAAAATTAATTTTTTGGTGCAAAAAACTGTCAGAAACACTAACTTGGTCTATTAGAGAACACTTTATGGAATCAAATCGAAAATTTTCATACCTAAATAAAAAACGAACAAAAGTGTAGTTAAGCCTAGAAAATTTCACTTTTTACTTCAAATGTTTTCCTTGAAAAATTCCAGTTAAATCATAAGAATTGTAAGGAAAGCTCTCTACTTGAGAAACAGGTGGAATAACAGCAAAGATAGATGGGAATAGCGACGTTCCAACACTTACACCTCTTCAAGAAAATAAAGTTAGAAAACCAGGAGGAACAAGGGCTGCTGCCATAGTTGGTGTTGTTGTTGCTGTTGCTGCCTTAGTCGTCATTGTCATTTTGGTGACTGTCTATATCTGCTTGATGCGTGTTAAAAGATTTATGAGGCAAACATCTGAGGCTGCTTCTTCTATGCCATCTCCCACTTGTAAGTTAATTTAAGCACTTTAATATGATCACAGTAGATATAATTAATTACCTATTCAGAGTTTTGATTCATTTTGTCATAATCACCATGTCATTATTTTTTGACAGTTGAGATGGGAAGAGTCAGAAACACTCAGAATGTTAATGCTTTCTCCCCAAATTATATGCTGAACACAAGACAGTTAACAATTTTGGAACTAGAACAAGCTACAAGAAATTTCAGTCATAGTAATATTATTAGTGAAGGTGGATTTGGTTTTGTATACAAGGGCTTGCTTCAAGATGGATCCATTGTGGCTATAAAAAGGCGTCTATTTGCGCTGACACAAGATTTCGTCCTTGAGGTAATAAAATATGTAATGGAGTGTCTCTTTGAATGTCATAGTATATGCATGAAAATTGAAAACTAGCATCCCTCGCTCCAATATTGCCACATATGAAGGTTTAGAAAGCTTTTACTAAGTATTTTGATTGAATGGCAGGTGAATCAGATAGCTCATATTCACCACACCCATCTTGTGAAGCTCATAGGCTATTACGAAGATAGCTATCAACAATTACTTGTGTATGAATATCTCCCTAACGGCAATGTAGGGAGTCACCTATATGGTACTCTTCCCCTCTATGTTTATGTGACATTTGTTTCACCTTGCTTTATATATCTTTAATGCTTAATGCATGTGGTTATGCAAATATGCAGACAGTGAAGGTTTACCTATTGGAAGGTTAGACTTGTGGCGAAGGATATCTATTGCTTTAGGCGCGTCCAAAGGTAAACTTATCTTTATTTTGGCTATGATTTTTGCTTTTTGTTGTATTTTTTCTTTTGGAATTCAAAACACTCAATTCAGTCTCTACTTTGCAACAGGTGTGGAACATCTTCATAGTTTGGTCCCTCCTTTGGTTCACACAAATTTTAGAACTAGCAATGTTCTGTTAGATGAAAATTACACGGCCAAGGTAGCTGATTATGGATTCTGCAAATTGCAAACACAAGTTGATAATGCTGGTTCATCTTTACATGTAGACTGCTTTCTAGACCCAGAGTATGCTGCAACTTACTCTTTTATGGAATCCAAATCATTTTGACTTTGCATGTTGATTTCAAATTAAATATTGGATTTTTTCATTCTCCACATAGGTTGAGCTTTCCACAAAACTATTCGGAGAAGAGTGATGTATACAGTTTCGGGGTCTTCTTACTAGAGTTGATTAGTGGTTGTGAAGCACACCGCAAAAGCGTGTCAAACCCAGATGAAAACATAGTGTTTAAGGTATACCAAATTATATTTATACGTGCTTCTAAACTTGATGGATGTTGGATTTTTCCACTTTAAGTTTACTTATCCAAAGTTTAATTAATAATTTGAAGGCAAAAAATAGCGTTGACTTGGACAACTTTGTTGACATAACGCTGGGAGAGCAAGAAAAGCATGGTGCTAAACGAATGATGAAATTGGCATTGCTCTGTGTGGATGTGACTAGTAGAAGACCATCAATGGCGCAAATTGTGCAAGAGTTGGAGCAGATTCAAAGAGAAATAGCTCCAGTATTTTCTCAATTCAACGAGGAGATTGGTGCCGTGACTCTAGGGAGTGAGCTCTTTCAGTAAGCCTTGCGAATTGCGATGTATTCTCACTTTTAGAAACCATTTTTTACGTTTGTTGCACAACTATTATTGTTATGGTTATTGACTTATTGTAGGTATAATTGGTATTGGAAGATATTATTCATTTGTAATTATTTCAAAGTACATAAAATGTTGAAAATAAGTAGATTTAGATAGGATAATTATAAATCTGAGCAAAAGACGTTCGTTTTCAAAATATCTTGGGTTCCCCCCCCCCTAACTGGTCGAGTGAAAAAGAAGTGATATCAACATATCATGGATTGAATAGAAGCCAAACTAAATATTTGTTTTTTGTTTATTTTACCATTGAACTATTATTTGTTTAAATAGCTTTTAGAAATGATAATTTTAAAACTATTATAAATTAATCAAAACAAATATTTGGATGAATAAATTAATATGTACAATAATAATTTAAGTTAATTAATATTTGTTGGGTAACATTTGTCTTTATTAATATTGGCAGACTGTTGTTGCTTACAAAATAATCTTTTGATATTGCATAATTCTATCAAATTTACTATTCATATTTTTTAAAAAGTAAATAAAATTGAAAAGAGTAATTGATATGGTGTGTACCACGAGAAAAAATCTATTTAATTGACGTATTCTAAAAAATAAAGTTCTCCCTCCATCCCACAATATATAATGATCATTCTAAGTTGATTTACATAGACAAAAAATATATATAGATAAAATAAAATTATTTGTCCACTTGGATATGTAATTTGCTATATTATCATGCATATCAAAATGAAAAAATAGTATTTATAATATATATTTGTGAAATTAATTTCTGAATTTACAAATATAAAAAAATATTTAATATGAATTTTAAATTTTAGTTTATTGATAATATAATCAGTATCTAATTCGTAATTGAATGATCATAATTAATTGTTAAATCTGATTTATGATTTTTAAATTAGTTATTATGAGTTTCAATAATACATATAAAATATAAAAAATATTTTAAAGCATTTAAGTTTTATTTTATTTATAATGAAAATATAAATTGAAATGCTAAATATGCCATCATTCAAAATTTTTAATTTAGCAAGTTTTGAAAATTATTTTTTAATGATGGACATTAAATATAGAGAACACATATACTATTAACTTAAAGTTTTGAATGTCATTGAATTTTTTGCTGCAAGGTATCAGGTACATAAGATACTTAATTTCTGACACATGAAATAAAAAAAATAGTTATCTATAAATGATCACCCATGATAGTTGAATAGTAAGTGTTATTATATATTTTTTATCGTCTGACGAACACGAGTTTATATATATACAATTACTATTTGTTTTTATTTCTAAGTTAAATGATTCGGAATGTATTTAATTAGGATTTTAAAAAACTTTTAAATAATAAAAATAAATTTTGTGGTATTTAATTAAGATTATTAAGATTTTTTAAGGAGTACAATAAATAGGTTGGTATTCAATTAATATTTTTAACCACTTAATTTTTTTTATGAAATTAAAAAATATACAAGATAGATTATTTTTTATTATAGATTTCTTGTGATTTTTCAGCGCGGAATGTATAAATATCACAACTATCGAACAATTCCACACAAAACCTTACTCTTTTATGGACTATTTTTTTTTTTTGTTGTTTCTAATGTTGCGAAATTTTACTCTCGTTCATTAAACAAACTCTTCTTCGTTCTGATGCTTTCTCTTGTGTATCACTCATAATCCTTATTTCTTGTATGTTGAAACCTTAGAATTTACGCATTAGAATTGCATGTAGCGTACAATTGGTATCAGTGTAAGGGTTAAAAATGTATTTTTACTCCACTGTTGCTTGTGTTTTACTCTGTTTTCCTGTTTCGCATGCAGGATATATTATGTTGGGCATAAAAGAAAGTACTTTGATGTGCTTTCATACCCAATTTCTATAATTGGGGAAAATAATTTATTAAAAAATTTAAAATTCTTTAATTTAAAATTTATTATTTGAATATTTTTATATGAAAAATTTAAATTTTTAAATTTTTAAAACAGAATTTTAAATAATTAAAAATATGAAATTTGAATTTTCTTCTAAAATATGAGAAATTGAAATTCTATTATTTTATAGAAGCTCTAACCATACCATTCTTTATTCTATCTTTATCACCAATGAGTACTCCGACCTCTGCTACTCTAATGATACTCTACTCAAGCGTCTCTTAGTGCATAAGATTCAAAATTTTAAAAATAAATAAATTCAATTTTTTTATCCAAACACAAAATTTTGAAAATGAAAAAATTTAATTTCTTTATCTAAACACAAAATTTTAAAAATAAAAGAATTTTAATTGATTTATTTTAATTTTTCTGAATTTTAAATTTTCTAAAATTTTAAAATACTCCATCCAAATATACTTTTAAATTTTTGTTTGTAAAAATTGTATTATTATGTAAGAACAAAACTTTGTTAATGAGCCTGTAGCTGCACTAGCTAGTCTTTCATACCTACAATTGTGGCTTGCAATGGCCTTGCGGTTGTCTTTTCAAATGATTGAAAGCTGTTTGATTTAAAATTCTTATAAATTTATAAAATTCTTTTAAATCTTTTAAAATCTCATAATCTAAATTCATCAAATTCAAATTATTCATCTTTTAAAAAATTTAATGAATAATAATATTCTTATATAATCTTTTAAAATTCACATAATTTTTTATGTCAAAACAATCTTTTAAAATCTGAATCTAATACATTTTTAAGTTCTAGTTTGATAACACAATTTAAAATTTATTATATAAATAGTATTGTAAATAGATACTAAAACTAAAATTATTCAAACACAGTAATTAATTAAAAAAAAAAAGAAGTATTAGTGTAGCGGAATAAAATTAATTAAGAAAACCAATATTTCAATATGTCAATGAATTTGCAATAAAATGTCTGAGTGTTAAAACTGGATAGTTTATTGAGGCAAGGAACGGTGCCGTGATAAGAGGATTGATTTTTCCGTTTTGTTCAGCCCTGAGTTGAAAGTCAACGAAGTCTCATAGCCCACACTAACACACTCAGATCTCTCTTCTCTTTCTGCAATTACATTGTTGTACCCTTCACTCTCACAATGCGAATCCTCGTTGTGCTCTTTCTCGCCACCCTACTCCTCTTCTCCTCCCTCTCTCTCACCCTCTGCGACGACCTTGCCGACGATGAGGACCTCAGCTTCCTCGACGAGCCCTCCAACGCGCCGGAGCACGGCTACTACCACGACGATGACGCCAATTTCGGCGACTTCGAGGAGGACCCGGAGGCGTACAAGCAGCCCGAGGTGGACGAGAAGGACGTCGTCGTTTTGAAGGAGAAGAACTTCACCGACGCCGTCAAGAGCAACCGCTTCGTCATGGTCGAGTTCTACGCGCCCTGGTGCGGCCATTGCCAGGCCCTCGCCCCCGAATACGCCGCCGCCGCAACGGAGCTCAAGGGCGAAGACGTAATTTTGGCGAAGGTGGATGCCACGGAAGAGAATGAATTGGCGCAGCAGTATGATGTTCAGGGTTTCCCTACTGTCTACTTCTTCGTTGATGGCATTCACAAGCCTTATAATGGCCAAAGGACCAAGTAACTCTCTCTCTCTCTCTCTCTTTCTTTCGGTACAACTTTTGATTTTTATTAGATCTGACGATTTATTTTTGTTTAAATTTGATTGGAACGCAGAGATGCTATAGTGACGTGGATTAAGAAGAAGATCGGACCTGGTATATACAACTTGACTACAGTGGAGGATGCTCAACGCATCTTGACCAACGAAACTAAAGTTGTTTTGGGCTTCCTCAACTCTTTAGTTGTAAGTATTCACATTCGGATTTCTTTGTGCATCGTTGGATTCATGTTGGTTAATCTAGAATCATGTTGAAATTCCAGTTAACATGACTTTAGCTAAATGTTAACATTTTTGATTCCGCATTAGGAAATGATTTTATTTTGGGTCCAGAATTGGTTTTGAGTTGAAGTAATTTTATATTGCTGCGACGTTGGAACAAAATTTTATACTGAGTTTTGCTACTAATTTGTTTAATTGTTTCCAGAAAAAAAACATTCAAGCATAACTGAGATCACTTTAGAATTAGTTTTAACCAAAATCAATTTGGTAAACACTCACCCAAAAAACACACATGAGACTGACGATTTTGGAATATAAAGGCCTTTTGCAAATGTTGATTTGATTCTCTGGATTAAATTATGGCTTGACTCTTGAGCTGTAATACTTGAATGTATGACATTGTTGGATTTTATGCTTTATTTATCTTGTGATGCATAATGTGCAGGGTCCTGAGAGTGAGGAGCTTGCTGCTGCTTCAAGACTTGAGGATGATGTCAATTTTTATCAAACTGTGGATCCTGATGTGGCAAAGCTTTTCCATATTGACCCAGATGTTAAGCGCCCAGCTTTGATCCTCGTCAAGAAAGAGGAGGAAAAACTTAACCACTTTGGTTTGTTTTTTATTTTCTCATTCTTAATCTTTGTTTCCCTTTGCCAGGTTTTTTTCTTCCTTGTAGACTTGATGTATTTTCACTCTCTGCAGATGGCAAATTCGAGAAGTCGGCAATAGCGGACTTTGTTTTCTCCAACAAGCTTCCTTTGGTAACAATTTTTACAAGAGAAAGTGCCCCATCAGTCTTCGAAAATCCAATCAAGAAACAGGTAGGTATTTACATACATGCATTTTATTATATTGTAATCTCCTGAAGAAAAATATTCTTGATAACGTTGCTCTGTGTTTGAAACTTCACTTTTAGTTGTTGCTGTTTGCAACTTCAAATGATTCAGAGAAGTTGATCCCAGCATTTAAAGAAGCAGCAAAATCTTTCAAGGGAAAGGTATATTTTTTACAGGCTCCTAACTATTACACTCTGTTATGTCATTCTTTCTCCGGACAAATTGGCATGTCTTTAATTTCAGAAATCAAAACAGTACAAATAAAATAGAATTCATTGTTTTAAATGCGAATTCAGGGGCAGGGTATTGCGTAGTAGGTCATGAAAGTAGATTGAGAGGAAGGAGTTCTGAAATATAGTTAAGAAGATGGCATGGGATTGAGTTGAGTGGTGGATGTAGTTTTGTATTGTTGTTTGCTGAATTTATAAAGTGGATAACTAGGTACAAAGTAAGTTTAAAATCTTGCAGGTATGGTAATTGCTGAAAATTTGAAAGCAAGTTCTTCTTTGATTAGCTTTAGGTCAAGATGAGTACAGAATTAAGTGCAGTGCAGAACTGTTTCTAAGCTAATCACTTTTGACCTTCATCGTTTCTTGTTTTCTCATATCTCTGTCACTATCCATCTGTTTCATTCTACTTTATTTGATATTTTAAAAAACGCCCTAACATTTAGCTAGCAAATATTTTGTGTAAAGTTTGTTTAAAACCAATTTTTAAAAACAATTAAGTCCAAGTGAAACATGTTCAAATTTATATAGATTGGCAAAACTTAAAGTTGACCAGTTATGAACTTTTTACCATAGGTGTATACCTTACTATAAGTAGTGACACTGCTCGATTTTACTGATAAAAATCTCATATATCTTTGATTTAGCTGTTGCCCCAAAAGGGTACTTAGATTTTCCATAACAATTTAATTGTGTTGCAGTTGATCTTTGTATATGTGGAAACGGATAACGAAGATGTTGGAAAGCCTGTTTCAGAATACTTTGGTATCAGTGGGAATGCTCCAAAAGTATTTGTTTCTTCCCTGCTTTAATATTTTTTAATGATAAGTCATGAAATTCATTACATTAAATATTACATCCTTCATAATTTGGAAGTATATTTAAGTAACCAGTTGAATTTCCAATATAGGTACTTGGGTACACTGGGAATGATGATGGAAAAAAATTTGTGCTTGATGGAGAGGTGACTGCTGACAAAATTAAGGTACTTTTTGCTCCCTTTTTGCCTAATGTTCAGTTAATTTTGCTAATATGTTAATGTTAGGGAACGTACATGGATGGTTTATCTATCACTTAATAATGTTGAAAGCAATATTTTGACTAAATTTCTAATCTTCATTTTTCCACAGGCATTTGGGGACGATTTCCTTGAAGACAAGCTAAAACCTTTTTACAAGTCAGATCCAGTTCCTGAAAGTGTATGTTATTTAATTTTCCCACCATAATTATGTTCTATTAAATTAGTTTTTCATGTCTAACGTGTTTGCTAACTTGGTAACAGAATGATGGTGATGTGAAAATAGTAGTTGGGAATAATTTTGATGAAATTGTCTTGGATGAGTCAAAGGATGTTCTCCTCGAGGTAAAATTTAACCCTTTACTTTTTGTGTTATATTTGCATCTGCACATTGATAATGTTATTTAATGCTGGTTGGAATCAGATCTATGCTCCCTGGTGTGGCCATTGCCAAGCACTGGAGCCAATATACAACAAGCTTGCAAAACATCTTCATAATATTGAGTCTCTTGTAATAGCCAAGATGGATGGAACAACAAATGAGCATCCCAGGGCTAAGGTAAACCCAAATTTTAACCGCAAGTATGTGGTACATGCTAGGTTTTGGATTTTCAATCAAGAATCGGAAGCCGTTATTCCTAACATAATCCATCTTTACCGGGTAATGAATGAAAGATGTAAGAATTTATTGATCAATACTGATTTGTTTTAACTTTGCAGCCTGATGGATTCCCCACTCTTCTCTTCTTCCCGGCAGGAAACAAGAGTTTTGACCCTGTACGTGAATATTAAACAACAGTACATTTTTCTTATATTCAATTTTGCTATTCTAAATATGCGAATGTATGCTTTATCATTGGTTGATTGAACTATATATAATTGGTTCAATGTGTCTGCAGATTACTGTTGATACAGATCGTACAGTGGTAGCCTTCTACAAGTTCCTCAAGAAACATGCATCATTCCCAATCAAGCTCCAGAAACCAGCCTCAACTTCTGATGCCAAGGGTAGCTCTGATGCCAAAGAGAGCCAGAGTAGTGATGTGAAAGATGAATTATGAGGAGTCAAGTGATATATTTTTATTTATTGAAACTATGACTCAGACAGATAATGACATAGTGACTGAGGGAGAAAATACCAAGCAGCTTCTCTCCCCTGGCCAATAAAAACAAACGGGGAGTGGGGGGAAGGAGACAAATGCGAGGCACATATGTATTACTATTAACTTAAATTTTTACAACTGTGGGCATTTTAGAATTTTTGGGTTGAGACTTCAATAAATTTCCCCTTAAATTTTACATTTTTCATCCGCACTTGTGTAATAATAAACAAAGTTTCATGCATCGTATATCTACTTGATACGCTTCGTTAAATATACGAAAGGGAATCTAACAAATCACATGGACATCGTGGAGAAAAATGCTAGAAATTTTAGGTTTTCTCAGCATAGTCACCCATCCAAGTCATTTTTTCCTTGTGCGACTGCATCTAATGTGCAGAGGCAGTGTACAGGCGAATTGGCTATATGCCTATAGAGATTGGCTTAAAATTGAAAAATTAACTCAATCCGTTGGCAGGCATCGAGTTTCTTATCTTAAAATATTTTGTTTATTTGTTTTTATATGAAAAAAGTAGGATAGGATCAATTGATAACTGGTCAGCATCGAATTGTGTACAAATATACCTTTAAAAATGCTTTAAATAATTGTATTATTATTATTATTACAATATTTTATCATGAATGATTTAGTTAATGAATAATTATGATTTAACAGTTAAATTTATAAAACATTATATCATAAAATTATTGAATAAATGTATAAACAAATTAAGTCTACATCAATCCCTTCTTTTATAAAACAAACAAATAATTAATTGCCGTGCGTGAAGGAGCTTTAATTAAAATTCATGAAATTGAAACCTATAAATGGCGTTTGCGTGTTTTGAACATCGCATTCCATCACTGCCTTGATAGCTTTCCATTATTTAAACCAAGTTGACGTTTGGGTAATCGGAGTGGACGAGGTTTCCTTTTCTTTTGTTCCTTATATTTAGACGCCAAATTATTCTAGATGGTTATACTAGATCATGTATATTTGCGAAGGTCACTTTAATTATTCCAAAAGAGAAATAATACCAGCTCACTTACTAAATACTTATCTGCTTTGAAAATATTAAAAGATCGTGGTCATTTTTTTATTATAAGGATATCAATTTCTTATTTTTCTTCACAAAGAAACACACTACTCGCCTCCTTTAAACAGCAAGCAAGAACATGATACAATTTATACCCGGTGTGGGATAAATACACGGCGTATGAAACTATGAATCAACATGCGCCGACGTAAAATAGACATGCTTATTAAAATTTAAACCCGCAGAAAATGTGGAGATCTTTCCTAAATTACATGAAAAGCAAAGTTTGCTATCTCTTTAAAAAACGCTTCTGGCGCGTCCAAATACATAGAGAATTGGTTAGAACATCTTTAATATAAAAATCTTGAATAAGTCAATATCTAATTTTTAATAGATATTTCAATAAAGGAAATGAAAATAGATATTCAACATAGAAAATAAATTTTTGCCATAAAATTTGTAGGATTAACAAAACATAATTTTTTCTTTCACCTATATAAGATCTACCACTAAAGAAAAAATTAAAAAGATCTTGAGAGATCTTCAATTTTAAATAGCATTAGCATTGTGAATTTTACCAAAATGTGATATAAGATCTTAATTTGAAATCTACCACTAAAAATACTTTTAGTATTATGTGTTTGATTTGGGATTGGAAAATTAATTTGGAGTTTAAAATTAATATTGGATATATTTTCACATTTGATTAAGAGTCTTATTCATTCTGGATTAAAACAAGTTTAAATAAATTTTACGTTACATATAATCTTTATACTAAATTTTACTCATAATTTAATTTTATAATAAAATATTCAAACATAATATTTTATATTAAATTTTAGTTATAACTTAATTTTATAATATAATATCCAAACATAAATAAAGTAATTTCAAAATCAATTTTATTATCGTCCAACTAAACACGAAATAAAATAGCATCAACGTGATTTTGCGTCACGTCAACTCTCCCGCTAGCTTCTTTAAAACCCCTAAACTCTAGTTTCTTTTCCGTTGCTTGCATTCCCTTCAGGTAATACGAATCCACTTCTCCTCCGTTACCTATCAATCAAGTGCAACAACGAATAGCGCCGCCTTTCCTTTTCTACACTGCCACGTGTCAGATTCTGTGCCATTCTGATTTTCTAGCATATTGTGATCTTCCCTCGCTTTTTAATTTTTTGCAGACTCAGATCTAGTACGGTTTTCCATATATCTTCAACTTTTCAAACACTTTTCTCATTCTCTTCAGAATTCAGATCCACATCATCCCTTCTTTTTCTTAGAAATAACTAACATATGTCAAGTGCTAGATTATTTGTTCTTTCTCTTCTCTTCCTCTCTCTTTCACTGCACCTCGCTCTCTCTGCACCATCTCCGTCACCGTCTCCGTCACATTCCGTCCATGCTCCGAACGCTTCCCCCGCCAGCTCACCTCTAGGTTCATCTCCGCCTTTGCGGAGTCCCGGTGCCTCTCCGGCGCATTCACCAGGATCCTCTCCGGCGCCTTCTCCGGTGGACGGCAACCACATCGACGTGGACGAGGATGACAGAGCAGAGAATTCATCATCGAGAGGAGGATTGAGCGGGAGCAAGAAGGCAGGGTTAGCGATCGGAGTAATCGTGGCGGCGAGCGTGATCGTGTTGGCAGGGATGGTGTACAAGAAGCGGAAGCAGAATATACGGCGCTCTCAGTATGCATACGCTGTAAGGAGAGAATTTCTCTAAGCACGTACATGCATAACACACTAATTCCTCTATAGAAGGTTTTTTTTCCCCATCTTATATATACTCCTTCCTTCCCTTCCATCTTATTCTAGATTCTTTCTTTTTGCTTCTCAACTGTTGCCATTGACACATTAAGTGTAATAAAGATATTTTTTATTCACAAATATTAATTAGTACAATGTTAATGTTTTTTATAAGGAAGAATTATGTTTTTTTTTCTTCTCTCTCTTAACCATTCAATTTATCTTATATCTTTAGTTGTAATAAAAATTCTTATATTTTTATTTTTATATTTTTCAATATTAATCATTAGATTTCATATTTTTTCTTTTATAATAAAAAACATGAAATGCATTTATTAGTGTGACGAAGAAGACAAAATTATAAGAAAATATATATTTTTCTGATATCCGTCTATGGGTTGGTTGAGTGCACCCTTGTTAATCCATTTTATGTACCACCTATGTTTGGAAATTGGAAGTTTATTGATGTTAAACTGACTCCTTCTAAATATATACAATATATTTTTTAAAATATTATATAAACAATTGTTAAACATTTTGTTAGAGATTATTAAAGGATCAATAAATTAATAAATATTAAATAGAGAAGAAAAAAATTATGCACTAATAATATAAAATTTTTACACGTTATCCAATAATAAATTATTATATATAATAAATTTATTGACTTTTATAAAATTATCTTAAAATTATAATAATAATAATTTATAATTAGATGATGATATAAAATTATTTTAAATTGTCGATGTATTATCATTAAATTCTATTAAATGTAATAGAAATATATTGATAATGAATTTTAAATTTTATATATATATTTTTTACTTTTTACTCTATTCCTATACAATATTCTTAACATAATAATTAACAGAATCAAATCAAGAATATAATTAATTTCAACATATTTATATTAAAATTAAATATTTTATTGTATAATTAACTTCTGTTTATATCAGCGAGTATAGTAGAGATTTGGCATGTACTCAATTTAGTTTATTATAAAAACATTTTTTATTTTTATAATTTTTTAAAGATATATTTTTTAAAATGATTGTTTCTCTAGAAGCAATTTAACTAAATAATTACTTAATAAGGTCATTTTTTTGTGAATCTTAATAAGGTCATCTGGTCGAAAGTGAGAAAGAGAAAACGTTACAACTACATCAATGATTACAGGTTTGGCTTTCGCATTGGACAGTAATTGCACACAATACTATTTGCTGAAATTTTTGCTCCCAAAGAAGAAGAAAAAAAGATAATTCATGTATCGTGGTTAATTTGGTTGATTTTTTTAAAATATTCTAAATCAAATATAAAAAATACTAGTATAAAATAATATGTGATTCAATTTAATTTAGTTTAAATGTATTATCAAATTCAAACTAAATTCATGTATATTATAGATCACATATTATCATTAATAAAAGTTTAAATTAACACTATATAACTAAAAAATCTATTAAGTAAAATCTATATAAGTATACTTAATAGTTCAATTTGATTTTTGTAATAGAAACAAGAACTGAACCAAATCATTAAAATATTTTTTTTTCCACCCATGGTTTATAACAATTTTCCGCTAGCACTAATACCCTTACAATCTACTGATCCTCCCTCCCTCCTTTTGCTTTATTTACAAAAAGACACATGTATATTCTTGAAACTGATGAAAGTCTTCTCCATTTCTAAACCATAAAGCAATACGTCTCTTACATGCATAACCCCTTCACATAGTATTTATTTGCTTCTATCTTTAGTAAACATCATAATTAAATTCAAATATATCCATAAATATTCATCCCGGTCTAAACCAAATTTTAACGAGAAAATCCACTTAAATCAATCATACCACCTATGACCTATATTAATCAAATAAAATTATTCTTCAGTACATTATAGTTTATAATTTTAATGTTTTTTTGCCTGTATTAATAAATAGTAAAATACACGTATAATGTACATGTTGTAAATTGTTTTAAACTCAATTTGATCCCTCGGTATACACATTGAATTTTTTTTTCCAGCCAACAGAATTTTATTAATGAGTTACCAGTTGTACCGGCAACCAAAACAAGATGATTATGTTATACAATTATCACACCCCGTGCATAAAAATGCACCACCATTAAAATCTTATCCAACAATATAATATATCTCTCTAATTCTGTCTAGAGACATATCCCCAACCCCATAAATACCAAACCCGAGCCAACAACATATGTTTCAGGTTGATATTCATCCTGCAACATAAAGCCTCAACTTTAGAAATCTGAACCCGTGTCCCTCCCCAATAAAACATTCCCATCCATCATAAGAATTGAATAAGAGACAATGAGGAGGTTTGTATCACAGAATTATATTGTATTCCTGAGAATATAAAGATATGTATGTTTATTCCTTTGTTGTTAGATGGTTATCGAAAAATATTTCCTTTCAGAAAAGTTGTATTCTTATTCGTACGTCTACATAATTTTTATCTCATGTTAATAAGACGAAAAAGTTACATTCTTAATGTGAAACATTATTTTTTAACTCTACTCTAACTTTTATTTTTTATTTTAAAATTATTGGGAAATCCGAGAAGGATAAACACTAAAGAAATTAATATCAATGAATCTTAAAGTTTTGAATTAAAGTATGATGTTCAATTTATTTATGTGATTGTTCATGATTTATTGGTGTCAATTTCTCCGATATTTATCCACTTAGATTTCCTAACAAAATTTTAAAAATATTCTTAAAAATGTTAAAAATTAATTAAACATACTTTATATATCTCAAAGAATAACATTTCCAACTACAATGTTCTCGGAGATATGATTCCCAAAAATACAAAATGATTCTTGTGAAAGGAAAGGAAAAGATTGAGTTAGCCTCCAACCCAAGACTTGTATCTTATTGCCTCCAAAACAGAATCCAGGTCAAGTAATTGATGGCGGAAGTGATGTTGAATTGTAATGCGTGAAAGAAAAAAAAAAAAGTACTGTACATAACTAATTCGACATTTTCATGTGTTATCCTTAATAACTTTTTTTAAATGATGTTATAAAAAATTATAAAAAGAATTAGAATAGATAGATTTATATCAATATAAATTAAATTATTTTTTCACTATTAATAACTTTCTTTAAATAATTGTTTTACAAAATGTATTATTAAATTAAAAATTTCTATCATATAAATATAAAAAATTCACAATAATTTGAAATTATGTAATATTTTATTGATGTGACAAAATTAATGTTATATATGATTTAAAAATATTTAATTATATTTTTATTATTTTAAACTTATTATAGGGTTTAACACAAATAATTTAAATAAAGAATAACTATAATTTCATAGTTCAATTAATAAATAGATATATTTTATATAAAACTGTTAACTAATTAATAGTATAATAAATACCAAGTCTACACATATCAATCCCTTCTATTATAAAAAAAAATATCAATCCCTAAAAGAATGCACTTTTGGTCCTCTATAATGTTCAATCTACAATTTTAGTCCATTTATAAAATAGAGAAAGAGAATATAAAAAAAAGATAAATAATAAACTGAATTAAAAATATTTAACAATGCATGGGACCAAAGTGTGCAGAGGGGATCCCCTCTCACACTTATTATTTGCTGATATTGTTTCCTTCCTTTTTTGCAAGACCACAAATAAAGAGGTTGAAACTCTTAATATATTTAGCACTTTTGAGAAAGCGTCTGGCCTCAGTGTTAATTTTCCCAAGTCAAAAATTTTCTTCAGCAAAAAGCGTCAAAGATAATATTTCCAACTTCCTAGGTGTTTCTGAACGCTTAGGAACATTGAAATATTTAGGACTGCCATCAATGATTGGAAAAAAGAAAAAGGCTATGTTCAACTATATGAGAGATGAGATCTGGACCAAATAAATCATTGGTCTAGCAGACACCTATCAAAAGTTGGGAGAAAAGTTCTACTTAAATTAGTGGCCCAGGCAATCTCATCCTATTGCATGAGTACCTTTTCGCTTCCTACTTCCCTTGGTGTTGAGATTCAAAACATGCTGAATTCTTTTTGGTGGGCCCAAATAAGAATTCTGGAAGAGAGATAAATTAGCTTAAGTAGGACCCCTTAACCATGAGAAAACAACATAGAGATTAGGATTTTCGTCATCTTTATGGCTTTAACTTAATCATGTCAGGGAAGCAAGGTTGGAATTTCCTATTTGACCAAGGTGCTATTGTAACTAGAGTCTTCAAAGTTAAATACTTTCCTTAGGAATACTTTTTGGAAGCTAATTCGGACCATAACCCAAACTTCACTTGGCGTGGCATCTATTCTTCACAGACGGTGGTTAAGCAAGCATTAGGTGGCATTTGGGAAATGGTAAAAGCATCAACGCATGGAATGATCCTTGGTTACATGATACTGACAACCCCTATATCTGTAGTGACAAGAGAGATGGTTTGGAATTGAAGATCTTAGAGTTTGTGAACTCATTGATCAGCCTATACTACTAAAACTTGGCCCAATGATGATATTCAACATATTTTCAATTCGGGTGCTGCTGACAAGATTCTATCCATGCCAATCCATTTTTCAGAGGATGAAGACAAGCTGATATGGGATTATAGCAAGGACGAAGATTACACCATCAGTTCAGGTATTATCATGCCATGGAATCATTGATTTCTCACTTACGTGTGGAAGGTGACTGGAAGCTCATTTGGGATATGCATTTCCCTCAAAAAATAAAGCTCTTCATATGGAGATTGGTTCGAGACTGCCTCCCAACTAGACTCTGGTTATCTGCAAAAGGAGTTCTATATATGCCCCCATCATTTGCCCAATGTGCAACAGGGAGCCAAAAACAGCATGACACACTTTCTTTGGATGCTCAAGAATTGCTGCTCTTTGGGATGAAGCTCAATGTTGGTGCGTAATCCAACCAATAGTGGACAACTTAATTTTATTTCCACGCTTTGAACTATCACATATTATTACATACGTGACTTTTAACAATATTTTTTTTAACATTTAATAAAAATACTGCTAAAAGTCTTTGGTCACATTTAAAAATAAATTATGAATAAATGTTACTAATATGTTTTTATGATATTTTATTAAATGTTGTATATAGTTTATGTTACTAAAATCTAAAAATGCCACAAAAAATTTTAACAATATGGATTATATCCAACATTTGTTATATGTTGTAAAAACATATTAGTAACATTTATTGATAATTTTGCGACATTTTTTGAATGTCATAAAAAAAATTTAATAACATTTTTATTAAGTATTAAATAAGAAAACGTTACTAAAGATCACATTATAATAGTGTTGTGCATTTGGTGTCTTCAGAATGAAAAAAGTATGGGATGATATTGAGAAACCAGCTATTGTTTCATTTAATTTAGCCAAGGACTATATCCTTCCAAGGAGAGGAATGCTTCCAAATCCAGAATTGTTGGAGGACATTCACATCAATGTTGTTAAATCATCGAGTTGACTCGGTAAACTCGTCCGAGTCAACGTTTCTGTCCCCCAAATGAAGTCAACTCGGTAGTGAACTCGGATATGGGTATAGACTCGGTAAACCCGTGAGTCAACTCGGTTGAATCGCCGAGTTGACTCAGTGTGTATTTAAAAAAAATAGCTTTTTCAAAACCCATTCAGACCATTCTCTCTTCTAGTCTTCTTCCTCTAGTGGTGGCGATCGCGCTCCATCTCCATTCTCTGGTCTTCTCCCTCTCGCGCCCGCGCCCAAAGGTAAGTGCTCCATCTCCGGTCTTCTCCAACAACAAAATCAACCAATGAATCCATGATCACCGCTTCAGAGCAAGAAACCCAGGGACCGGACTCGAACTTGGATCGGGGCCCAACCTGTTCGTGGATCCCAAAACCAAATCGAAACCTTCGTCGTCGTCGGAGTCGGTGGAGCCACGGGTCTCGAGGCTGAGTGTCTCGCCTCTCTTGAGGATCTTGACATGTCCCATGATGAGGTTCGCGTTGGGGCCTTTGTATCTCTAGTAACCCTGTTCTTCAACAGTATGCTAATTCAATTAAAATTGGATATTCAGTTTATTTTTATTTTTTTATATGAAGTAAACTCTTATATATGATTTACATTTCTACGGTTTTATGATTTAAGCTCATCCCACCGAGTCTACCTAGACTCTACGATTTAACAACATTGATTCACATATAATGTCCTCGGGTGCTAGCATTTCTCGATGGAAAAAGCCACCTGCAGGTACACTAAAGTGTAATATAGACGCAACCGTTTTTCAACATGAAAAAACCTTTGGGCGTGTGGTGCTTGCATTCACAATGCTGAAGGTGCTTTTGTAGCAGCCATTAAATCCTACAGAACTGGTGTTCTTCCAGCACCAGAAGCAGGAACTTATTTATTAATTGGTTGCTATAACATGGGTTCATGTTCTGAAGTTGCATAATGTTGTTTTCGAAAATGGACTGCAAGTATTTCTTTGACACTTTGCATTCTCCATCCTCCATGGAAAGCGAGCTGGCTACTGTTATTAGAGCTTACAAGAATGCTGTCAACTTGATAAACAACTCATCTTTGAGTTTGATTCCTTGACAAGCAAATCTAATTGTTCACACTCTGGCTAGGACGTCTAGATTTAATGCTAATCCACTTTCTTTTGATACTCTACCAAATTGTATTCATCAATGGATTATTGATGAAATGAGATAAGCCCTTTGCATTAAAAAAACATTTAATAATACAAGATAAAAAAAAACAAATAAATGAAAATATATGAAAATAGGGAAAAAAAATATAAAAAATGCTACTAAAATATAAAATGTAAGAGAAAAATGATTATACATTCACAATGTAAAATTATTTTAAATGTAAAAACTTACACTCTTAAAATTATGATATTAAGATAAGACTTAAATATGTTTTTGGTCCTTGATATATGTATGTATTTTGTATTTGATTGCTGATAAATATTTTCTTTACATATGCTTCTTAATATTTGAAATTTTTTATTTTAGATTCATGTCGTCAGTTAAGTGATAACGTGTTAATTATTTATTTGATAACGTACTTTTTGGCGCTCAAAAATCGTTATTTGTTTCAAAATCAAATTTAAAGTGAATTTCTTTCTCTCTCCTATTCCACCCTTCTTATTTGCCTCTCTCTCTTTCTTCTTCATGTGTTAATTAACAATCAAATGTTTAAGGAAAAATTTCTATGATGATTCGCAACCCCATGCGACAAATCCGTTTCCAACTAGTTTTATTGTTGATGTTCCCTAGTGTTTTGGTGAATAAAGAAAGGGAATGGTGGTGTATGGTGTTAAATGTTAATGAGTGAATAGAGATCTGTTTCCGTTTTAAAAAAAAATTGATATTTGTTTTGGAAGGTGAGGGTTGAAGGGAGAAGAAGGCAGGTGAAGGGATTGGTGAATTTATTTATTTATTACTTTAATTGATTCTAGTGGTTTTTAACAGCTAGAAAATTTAAATTTGATTTTGAAACAAATATTGATTATTTTTGAGTCACACAAATCGTATTATCAAATATTTAACAGATACATAATCATTTAAATGGCGACAAAGATTTAAAAATAATAATAATAATCTTTATAAGTTTATCATATATATTAAAAATAATAAAAAAAAACTTTACAAGTCTTTTTCACTAATGTAAAACATTTACTTATTGTACACCAGCATACACCAGCATAGGCTATTTACCCATTCAATAAACATTTTAACAAACCAATTTAAACTAATATAATTGCTTTGGTTGAAATGTCAAATTCTTGGACTCAACCTAATCTGATAAACATGCTTCACATGGAATAAATTTCTTCGTTAGTTTGTTGCCTTTTTGGTCAACTTTGTTGGCTTAGACATTGAAACGATTGGAAGTTGGAACGTCTTGCTTAGAAATTGAGTCCCCATGCAAGATGCATATGAAACCCTTATGTTAATAGCAACCAAACGGTAATCACCTGAAATCTGAGTGCTGCTGCTTGGCTAATATAGACAAGTTGTATAACTGGCAATATTCCAAGAAATTCTCATTATTATTATTGATGGGGGCAAAGCAATACACTGTTGTCTGTATACATGTTCGAGCTGTCGATTTCCTCACGCCAAGCCATAATTGAGATCTTTCTCAAAAGGAACTTAAAACTAGGCTCAAACTCAAGCATTCGGTGTAACCTTACATTACATGTGTACAATAATAGGATATGACAATGATCATCTTACTATGGCCTTGAATGCCAATCTCAAAATCAAGCTCTTCCTTTTATTCCTCGGCAGGAGGGTCCACCCATCGTCCATGTTCTTTTATTAGATCGATCAAGGCATTGGTTGCATGCTCCATTGCAATTCCACGCTTCACCACAGTCTGTAATTGTAATAATTCCATTCAACTTGTTGTCAAAATCCATTCAGCATATATCGAAAATTGAAAACAAGTTGGGTTTTCTTTTTAGTTTGTTAAGATTTAGTACTTTGGGTATAAAGAACATGTTACCTTCCCAACATAGAGGTCAATCTTCCCGGGAGTGCCTCCCACATACCCAAAGTCTGCATCAGCCATCTCCCCTGGTCCATTTACAATGCATCCCATGATTGCAATCTGATGCCGGAGAAAGTAAACATTGTAAATCGAAGGCTTTTCTCATTTTGTGCAGATAAATCAATTTACACGGTTGCAATTGGATGGTAGGAGCATGATCTAGAGAGGAAAGGATAAAGTGATTACCGAAACGCCGGGGAGGTGTGACGTCTTCTCCCGAATTTGTGCACTTACTTCTTGAAGATCAAACAGTGTTCTGCCACAGGATGGACATGAGACATACTCCTGCAAGTTCATGTTAGGCATATCAATAAGTAACAAGGTTATTTCTATTTCCTAGTGAATCTATTTCTAGTCTGTGCTTGAATACATACTGTCTTTGTATTTCTCATTCTGCAGCCTTGCAACAAATTGAAAGAAGTGTTTCTAATAAATTCAAAATCCTTGTCTGGGGCTTCCAAAAGAAGTCCATCTCCAAGCCCATCCACCAGAAGGGCTCCAGCATCAGAACCAGCACCAATTACGAAGTCATCCCTATAAGAAGAAATGATTAGGTTTCACAAGGACTACATATTTGTTGCAAATTTACCATGACTATAAAATTACCTGTGAATCCCTTTTGGGAACTGAATATGGTGAATAACTGGGAAGTTCAGAGAATTGTCGGATAGGTACTCAAATAACCTGACACCAATTCAAATTTCAAAGATATCAGGATTAGAAAAATTCAATGAAATAATGAAGCTGTAGTCTTTCTTTCTTTCCTTATGTTATCTAAAGAAAATGAAGTTAATTTTATGGAATGGAATCATATATACAAGAATCTCAGATCAATGTAGACTTGTAATTCATCAATTATGATTTTTACTATTTAGTGCCCATCAGTGAAATTCAGAAAGCAAGGTCAACCAGTTATTCGAATTGGATTCACATTGCCATGTTGTTACAATAAATAATTAATCATTTGCAGTATTCTCACCGCCTGGCTGCATGCACTCTGCTACTTTTGTCTTCTGTATAAGGAAGGTCATGGAGAAGCATAGTAGCATCAACACCTTTAAGAATGTCCAGTTCTTCATAAGGCTCATCACCTCGTACAGACACAACCAAGCGTGTGCCTAAAAGGTCACCAATAGATATAAGATCACATGTGAGTTTTGTAACGGATGAGGAAAATATGTTATCAAAGTAAAGTACATGTTAAAAAATATCCATGGACCTTCCTAACTTTAAATTTTAACATATGTAGATCCCCCTTTAGCTTTTATGTTATAACTCAAAGCAAGGGATCTCTACATAATCTTCAAAACAAGTTCTGTTTAATGTTATTAAATATGAAGAGAGGTCCATGTAACTTATTTAGAATCTAAAAATAGGGGTATCAAAATGAACAGCACCTTGTGGCAAAAGCTTATAAGCTCCGGAAGATATTTCCTTAAGGTTTACTAGAACCATGGCATTGGGTAATGGCTTTGTTAGCTGCTCTGACAAAGGAGTTATAACCCCCATGCTAATATCTATCAGTCTCTTGAGTGCTAGTCGCTGATCACAGTACCCAAAATCACAAGGAGGAAACAAAAATCATTTCAATTGTCACAAATTGACAAAGCAAAAATAGTTAGATGGATAATGAAGCAGAACAAGTAAATGCTTCTATTTAGACTTGGCTGCCAAAGTAGAGGTTCTTACAGCATCAGCATCATCTACTGGAGGAAGTTCCCGTAATAAAATTGAATCTACTGTTGCCAGATCCTGAAAATAAAGACATACTATGTCAATAACTACTTATATAGATTAACAAGAAATTCATTAAACAAAATAGAGTAACAAAAACCTTAAATGGCATGCCAACAATGAGTTTGGCAGCAAGTGACTTGTAGAGGACCTCTGGCATCTGTAAAAATCAGTGCAGGAAAAATTTTCAGAACAAAACTACCCACCTCCAAATAATATGAGAAAAATAAAGAGAATGAAAGTGTGATGCACATAAACAGATAAACTGATAGAGAAATCCAGCCAGACAAACAGAAGAATGAACAAGGGAAGCATTATCCAAATGTTTTATTTTATCAGCCAACAAAGCATTATCCAAATGTTACCTTTAACTGATCCAAGGAGACTGACATGAGAACAGAACCGTCACGGTGCAGTACACCCCTGTAATCCACCTCCTCACCCTACACAAAGATGGAGAGTTCAGTAATTAATGTATGGACAGTGCCAAAAGAAGGATAAAGTAAAAACAATTTCAGAGTTTGTGTGCAGTGTTTAAATATTTTTAAAGAGTTTATAATATAACCTCTTTTTGCACTGGCAATTGACCAGATCGGCGCTGGAAGTCAAAATAATGTCTGTGCTTTTCTTCAAAAGGTTCCTGATGGAAGTAATGTCACCAAAGGTAAGTTCTTAGTATTTGAGGAAACCAGACTTAAGAAAGTTTAGGCATGTCTAGTTGAAGTGTTATTTTGAATCATACCACCCCCTTCTGCAGTTCAGAAGCTCTCATTCCAAGGTTTGCCAACCTTCTGCAAGGATCTATCTCCTCCTCTGGTGGTTCTGTGAGAGAAACCCTTATTGTATCACCCAATCCATCCTAATGAACAGCATATTGTCAACATAAACTGTAAGTTGGTAATGAATGCTACACAGATGGAATAATATTTTCATTTTTATGGCAATTTGAATAAATTTCATTTAATATGAAATCAATCACATGCATACCTGAAGAAGTGTTCCAATGCCAATTGCAGACTTCATCCTCCCATCCTCACCTTCTCCAGCTTCAGTAACACCCAAGTGTAATGGATAATCCCAGCCTTGGACATACATTTCAGCCACAAGTAAGCGGTATGCCTGAACCATGATAACTGGGTTGCTTGCTTTCATAGAAAAAACAAAATTGTGATAGTCCAACTTTCGGCATATCCTTGCAAATTCAAAAGCAGATTCTACCTGTACAATCATTGCTTTGTAAGAAGGACAATTCTTTGAGGGACACACGTGAATACACAAAAGATGTGTTGCAGATGCAGAATAAGAGGTGGAAGAACTGCTTACCATTCCCCTAGGCGAGTCTCCATAGTAGCTCATTATACGATCAGAAAGACTTCCATGGTTTGTCCCAATGCGCATTGCTCTCCCATATTTCTTACATTTCTCAACCAATGGTGTGAAAACCTGGCATTTTATAAAGCTTGAATAGGTCAACAACTTCATATTTCAGTCATAGTATAATTAGTTCTAACAGGAATTGAAAAGAAGAAAATATACTTTCCAGTATCCACACATCAAGAAGCAAATACAGATATGACAGACATTTCTGGAAATGTTTTGTTTAGACTTTTGTTCAACTTCAGTAAAATCATATTCTTATTTTTTCAGGAAAATAAAGGATAAGGAAAGAATCTTGTGGACAAAATGATACAGTATCCCACATCCATTTTTTGCACACTCGATTTTTAAGCACATTTACATGATACATAAATTATTCCCACATCTTCAGTAAGGACTAAGGAGGCATGTATTAGTGTATGACAGAAGAGGGACCTTAAAAGAAGCACTGATAAATTATACAGCATGCTCTTCACCAAGAAAATTGAGTTATAAAACCAACAGATGGATGATTTAACCTTTTCAATATGCTCAAGTTCTTTCTGATAGTCTTCTTCTGTGTACTCTAATGTTTCAAATTGAGCCCGTCTATCAGCTGCAGAAGACCAACATCTTGGAATCAGAACAAAAGGCAACACATGAAAAAAAAAAGTGAAGGATAAACATATAACACTAATGAATTTAGAAGAGATGCTTACCAAAATTTCCAGGGTTTACACGAATCTTATCAAAGCATTCAGCTACCCGCAAAGCAACAGAGGGAGCAAAATGAATATCAGCCACCAACGGTATGTTGTAACTGGACAAAGATAAATAAGGACTCAGATGAATACATAAAAAATATAGGCCTACAGCATCAACCATGTCCTATGACCTATATAGTTCACTATAATTTATGCTTACTTTTTCTGAACAAGTGTGTTTTTAATCTCAAAACAAGCATCAGCTTCTTTCTTCCCTTGAACTGTTATCCGTACAATATCAGCTCCTTTATCTGCTATTCTCATCACCTGCCAATAGACACCAGATAAATAAACATAACTACTCAATCCATGAGGCAGTTGTATTGCAAAAAATAGATAGGCATAACAGTATAAATTGGCCAGAAGCAAGTCTTATTAGTGCAAAGTAGAATAACAGTTGTATAACCTGTTCAACTGTCCCAGAAACATCCTTAGTGTCAGTCGTAGTCATGGTCTGAATTCTTATAGGATGCTCGCTACCAATAGCCACATTACCAACCATCACTGTGTTTGTTTTTCTCCTGGCAGTTTTGTGTAATGATTCACAATACTTTTGCCTAGGAACTACATTCAAAATATTATCCATGGATCAGACCAAATGAAACTAACAAAATTAGATAACTACTGTAGCATAAACACCCAAATAATCACTAGAGATGGCATTTAGGAAGGAAAATTGATGTACAAACAAAAAAGGTGATTGGTTGGTTCCACATCCATGTTTACCGAGAAGCTAATAGTTATAGCTTCCACATCACATACATAATTTCTTACTTCTCAACAGGTTTCCAAACACATTGAAAGCAATCAAAACTTTAAATGTCTCAACCAAAAATAAACCAAAGCTAAGAAAGAAAGCAAGCATACCCAAAAGAGGGCTTCCTGGGGATGCAGGTTGAAGTTCAGCAATATCTTGGCCAGGATTTGAGTTCCTGATAATTGACACCCTTTTCCTCGCAGAAGATTTGATGCTCTTCAAATCGGAAACTCTAACAAAATCCATGCTTTTTGCAAACCCCAAGCTGGAATCCCATGTCTTGAGGGTAGAAAACGTAGTGGGCACAGCTCCGGAAGCCATTTCTGAAGCACAACAACACCTTAACCTCACAGGTTAGAAATTCAAACAAAGTGAGTCGATATTGGCAACACCATAGAAATCACGAAGTTTCAGAATTTAATCAAAACAAGCAGTCAAACAAACTGCGCTAACTTGTGATGAATTTCAAACTCGCACAACATATTTTATTTAGTCAACAAGAAAAAATGACAGAAAACATTGACTACAAATTTTTTTAATTGTAGCAGAAAAAGTTGAATTGAATTGAATTGAAGTGAAGTGAGTTTACCTGGTGTGGTGGAGATTAGAAGAAGGATGTGGTGGTGGACCAAAATTCAGAGGCGTCTTTACAAATTACTACAACTCTCTTGCCTCTGATTTACAAAATTGCCTTTGCAATGTAATTGAAATCAGTGAGCTGAATGAAACTAGGAAATAGGAATACACGACAAAAACAAGGTTCGTAGACATCTAAGTCCAACATTCAACATTAATATTATCCTTTACTGCTAGCAGCCATACATGCGATTTCTGTTTTTACTTTCTCTCAACGCCCATTCTTGTTATTTCCTTTTCTAACCCCCTAATTTTTTTTATTAACTATATTTTGTTTCTTTTTAGGTATATGATGGACAAGTAGTTATTTGTGAGAGTTTAATTAAGTTGATTGAGTATGATAGTTGAATTATTATAAATTTAATTTGATTTTTATAAATAAAAATAATTATTTTATACTCATTATTATTATTTAAAAATTAGATGTGATATACTTACAATTATTCTTACTATTTCTCTTCATTATATTATTTATTGATTTTAATTTTTTTATTAATGATAAAAATTTGTTGTATAATTTATTGTACTGTATAAGTATAATTTCACTTAAAATATTGCTATGCCACATAAATAAAAAAGATTTAACTAACACTATTCATGTACTAACAAAATATGCATCGAACGTGAAGAAGACACACGCCCGAGGCATGCAAAACGAGAAAAATGAGTTCTAAAATTGATATTTGAAGAAGTTTCTCAATTACTTTATTATAAGAGAAACAATACCAATATATATTTTCAGACACTCTTTTAAACATATTTTTTTAACTTTTATTCGAAATAAAAAAAGGTAAATCTCGTTTCTTTTATAGTTTTTAATAAAATTTAACTGATAATAAAAAAATGTGTTGAAGAATTTGTTCCTATGCTTACTCTGCTACTATTATAATAAAATAGATAAATTCCAAAGAGAATATACTGAATACCAAAATTATATTAGGGATATAATTGATATTCCATATTCTGCCATTAAAATAAATAAAAAAATAAAAATGCCGCCATCGGCAAACCGGTCAAAACCGTCACCTAACTTAACGAAAGTCCACTATAAGAATTAAATTGCATCATTATTTTGTTAAAATAAAAAATAATAAAGATATTAAGTGAAAAGGTAAAAATATTTAAATAATTTAAAGACAAGGAAATTATTTTGTGTTTTCTTCTTCTAAATTTACCTTTTTCTCTCTCTTGTAGACACCTAAATTTCAATTTCGTCTCAATTTAATTATTTAAAATTTTCTATTTCATAAATAGTCTATTATATTAAATTGGAGTTAAATTTTATCCTTTTTTTATTATTTTAATAATAACTTGGTGATCACTGTATTTAAATAAAATCGCATGGTTTATAATAAAAAAAATAAACTTGATAATTTGACATAACTATCATTATTAAACTCGAACTAATTTGTTAATTTTTATACTTTATGAGTTGACTTGTATGTAAATTTTCTCTTTAGTAGACTCTATGTAAATTTGGTAGACTCTTGAGTTTATCATCGCATAAGTGAGTCAGCAAGTTAAAAAATTAGGCCAAAATATAAGTTGTTTTGAGTTATTTTATGTGCATTTAGGATTCAACATATCTTCATTTAATGTGTCATTTTTAAATCGAAAATTTTTCGCCTCTAACAATATCAACCTCTCATTCTCCAAAAACGTGAAATCCTTGATGGGAATGCTCCACCACTACTATTACACATGTAAATTATTATCTAATAATTTTGTATCATTAGACTTAACTATTTAAGTATTATAAAATTTATGGTTTACTATTTTACTTTATTATGTTGTTGAAATGCTTAATTGACATATTATTTGTAAGTAATTTTTTATTATTTTTATGTAAAGTAAATACAAGTTTACCAATCAAGTTCAAGTTGAATTTATAAAACTTTCACAAGTTTACTTAAACTTTTGAGTTTGATAACTACACCTGACCCAACTTAAATTTGATTGAGTTGATCCTAAAGTTACTCTAAACTCATTTTAGTTGATAGTTTTTTATGGATAAGGACTCAACACTCAAGGAGCATGATTTTAAATTATCCTTGAATGTGAGATTCTTAATAATTTATAATAACTGAAACACGAAAAGTATTTTGAAAGATATTGATTTTAATGTTATAAAACCAAATTGAACTCTAAGGAATTTTGAAAATTAATGGTTCTATCTTTTTAAATTTTTAAATCCTAAATAAAGGAAGCCTTCTCATTGAAACAAAACCAAGAGAAAACCAAGCTAGAAATTAGAATTGGATCATCAAGTTTACATTGAGCTTTTGCTTGGATGAAAAATAGAAAGTGCTTAAAGCTTTCAAGTTTTGCTATTTTACTTCACAAATAGGTTTTGTCCCTACCAAAGATTACCAAAAAAAAAAGAGGCCCGGAAGCATTCTTGTTTTAACGTGGCGACAATGCTTAGTACAAAGAAATAAACAAAATGATTCCACAGCAATAGAAACTCTAGT
The DNA here is from genome assembly GCA_013407115.1 of Glycine latifolia. NCBI lineage: Eukaryota > Viridiplantae > Streptophyta > Magnoliopsida > Fabales > Fabaceae > Glycine > Glycine latifolia. The sequence continues at coordinate 24,526,932 of CM023952.1, read as the reverse complement.
CCTAAGTTATTCTCTATTAAGACAATATAAGCTGTACAATGAAGTCTGGTGCACATGTACACAGTAGTAAAATCCTTCCAAAGATTAATCGCCTATACAATGGCAATTGACAATCAGTTCTGCCAATTCCCTTAGCTTGGTTGACAATAAGAAAGTTAATAAGCCATACAGACACCAATTCAGCTCTGACTTGATATCCCTTCTTGTGTCATCGCTGAAGAACCAGCTGCTGCTCTGATAAAGCTTGCCATCTTCTTCTCCATCTAGAAGACTCCAAAAGAATTGAACTTCCACTCATCACCACACCAAACCCAGCAAAGGTTGCAAGAAGGATTGCCAAAACCGCATGCTTACCAACCTGCAATCGACCAAGTTAATTGAATGAAGTTTAGTGTATTTACGATTCTTCATGTAGGAGCATGTTTTGAACACATTGTCATACATTTGAATAAGTTCTAATGTTTGAATTTTGATCCATTTGACTATTTTATTTTCCTTTTGGTAATAAAAAATTCAGGTGAATGAGAGGTGGTCTGATTCTATGATCAGGATTCAGGACATGTTTTGAGCCTGAGGGCTTAAAGTGGTAAGCTGAATTTGGAACCAATTTTTTTGTCACAGCTATTCCATCTTACCAATATTTGAACTAACCCTCGATGGCTGATCCTAATTCCTTTGACTATCTATTTCTCAAAACAACACTGTCAATCTTGGCGTGATGTGAAATTTCGTGTGATAAGAATTTAGCTCATATCAAAATATATTACCAAGGGGTAAAATATGTGGGCGAATATGACCACCAAAACAAATTGGACAGATGCATAAATCCAGATGAACCTGCTCTTCACTGGAAAACAAAATTGAAGTTAGGATTTGCATGTTAGTGAAACCCAACCAAGCATTAACAAAATTAGGCAAAAAAACAAAGTATCACGAATAATAATTCTCTAAAAGTACATGTATTATGATATAAACCAATAGCAATAGCCATTTTCAGTGTGATGGATGAGTTTCACAGACAAGTATCTTGACAATATTTATCGAGTATCTTTTGTGAACCTACCCATGGTTGATGATGTTATGGAGGAGAGTAGACCCAGTACACAGGCAAACGGAAGAGAGATGAAAATTGCCTTGGTTCTCATTCTTCCAACCTGCAGAGAGTTGAATAACTTAGACCACACAAAATTGTAACTTTGATATATCTGACAGGATTTTTTTCTTACCAACAGCTGCTCAAGGAAACAGAAATAAGCAAGCATGCTGACAATGACAAGCACTGGGAGTTCCTGCCAAGCCCTGTCAAATTAAGCCGAAAAATTAAGAAGTATTCTGTGTAATAATGATCTATAGCACAAGAAAGACACATCAAGAACACTCTATTCCAGCTGTATCTTGTAAAAACTACTTAAAGTATGAGAATTGCAATTTGAACTAGAGATTCCAAGGAATAAACCTCCAACTTCAACACAGGAAATCAGAGATCTGAATCTGATTACTATGAAAGTAAAACACTTGATTCACGTCATAAAGTTATCATAGGATCCAAATCCTGTGAAAATTCTGAAATGATATGCAAGTTTGTTACTTCAATTTGGACGCAGGACAGTAAACTTGGCCCCATATTCTAGATAGTGCCATAACCATTATGGCGCATATAAAGAGACAGTGGTAACTACGGAAAAGTAATGCAAAATTTAGTTAAATACTGACTGAATGGCAGGGTTGGTACATGATTATTAACATATAGAGTTAGCATGATTCTAAAAACAAATTGGCCACAAGATTCTATGATATTGATTTAGATCACAATCAAAATGTATTAGCATGACTATTCATGGCATACTAGTAAGTAGTACTGATCTTTAATTATATAAGAAATAAGAAAATAACTACAAATAAACAATAACAAAGCCTTATTCTACTAGATGAGATCGGCAACATGGATCACACTATACTACAACATTCGGCACAGTTAAAAATCAAAACTTCAGGAATATTATATAAGAAAATAACTACACGTGCCTGAAGTCATCTCCCTGTTCAGACCTTGCTCCAGTATTCTGAGTTCGAACACTTCGGATCCATAAGAGAGTGACAGGGAGGTTCCGAACCTCCTCCTTGCATACATCACAGGTCTTGTTACCCTTGATACTAAACCATTTAATAGCACATTCTTGGTGAGCCAGAGCAAGTTCACCCTTGCAGCTGCATTCCATCTTTAATGTCTCACCTCCTTCACATAGATCAACCAGACAAATTCTACAAACGGCTTCCTCTTCAGCAATATCTTCACCATCATCACCATTTTCTGAACCAAAAAAGGTTTTCAAGTTAACAAGTGCATGTAGGTTCCAAAACAATCTGTTCTAGATTAAGAAATTAAACTAAGATGCATCGAAAGATAGTGGGGAAATTTTTAAAATGGAAAACTTTTAGCTATTTTTAAGTGCCACGAAGACAAAAGACACCCCTCCATAATTATTTTTTTTTAATATTTTAAACAGGAAGTTCTGGGAATAACACACAGAAACAGATAGATATAATTGTATGCAATGTAATATAAGATGTCAATTTTTGATATTCAAATAATGCATATGCTAAAAAGACGTCATACAATAACAAATATAATGTTAATATTTTTCCTAGCTAACAATATCTGACAATGACATGTCAGAACTGTGTCAATCCAGAGAATCTTGTTAGAGTTTAGACATGAAAATTTTATTATTTGCCATGAGTACTTATTCAAGTGCTTATAACAAGATACCTGTATCCTTTGTTGTTTCATTCACTTCAATTACGCGAGAAGTGGATGGAATAATGCGGAAAACCGAATCCATTCTCCTTATGCCTTTTTCTTTGGTATTAACAGGCACTGAACGAGAACGAGCTATCATCCCCTGGGTCTCTCTTCCCTGCAAAAGAACCAAACAGATTAAAGCAAAGAGTACACATTTATATGATAAAAGACTCAATTATATGTTATGTGGAGATTAATTGGACCATAACCACATAGTGATCATCATTCCTATTCACACATAATTTTCCATTTAAACAATTATTTATCTTGCTTCTTAGGTCCCATGAAACAATAATTTTAATTTCAGTGGAAGAAGTCTATCAAATAATTAAATCCTTATTGAAAAGACAAGATTCCCATTAATTAAAGAGTGGTTTTAAAAATTAAAACTTTACAGCTATAGGCTAGAGATCTTACACATGGAGAAGCACCAAGAGTTCCACACAGAACAGATTCTATGTTTGCACGCCCAAGTTCTTCCACTGGTAACGAAGACGTTCTCTTAATCTTAGGAGCAAACATCTTCGTGAGAGACACTGATCTTGGGATTGAAGACTTCTCTTGATGACCAGAAAAGGAACCTTCTTGAGCTGCAGTAGTAACACCTTTTTCAACATCAGGCGATGGTGCACGATTCCGGAAGCCGAATTTCGGTAAGATGTTTCTCATGGATGATTTGGCTCTGGACGATGAAGAAGGAGGTCTTGGAGCATCAACAGATCGAGAAGTCACAAGAAAATTCACTCTCTTCTGACTAGGAGTTGGACTTGGCGTCAGTGGCATCCTTATTCCTACAAAATCCTGAGAAGACTCTTCCGATGTTCTGGTCGGTATTTCCAGCTGCAGATTCGGTTGCTTCCATTGATTATTAGAAACACGCAAGGTTTCATTTTCATCGGTTACCTTCATTGGATCATCAACCTATAAACACAGCAACATGGAACAGAACTGAATTGAAGATACGATGTTGGCTAAAGTACAAAGAAGAGCAACAAAGTGAAAAGCGAAAAAAAAAAAGACATAGTAATATGTATGTACCTTGTGAAGTGGATGAGAAACCGTTGGTTTGGTCGAAGGTGGGTTGTGTTTTTCTTTTTGATGAGCACTCATTTTCTGGTGACGAAGCAAAGCAACAAGTTGGAAGTAACCAGAAGAGAATAATACTACTTTGTCATTGCTTAGTGCGTGTTATGTTTGTGAATTGAAACAGCTTAAATTGGGTAACGGAGATAAAATTGAGCATTTACGAAACAAAGTGGGAGGCTGTCCTGCTCTCACTCTCCCTCACACACACACTTCTTTTCTCCACTATGCTCCGGACTCTCGCCTCATACATTTACGTACCAAATTTTGCACTCACTTTTGTATTCATCATCAACGCCTAAAATAATATTCTATCTTGCCTTTTCTATCCTCTGTTTCAGATTATACCATGTTTTAGAGAAAAAATAATTATTTCAAAATAGATGTTATTTTAAAAAATTAACGTTAGATTATATATTTTTTTCACTTCAAGATTACTCTTAATAAATACTTAGTGAGAATAGTAATATATATAAAGAGTAAATGAGTCATTAGTTATTAGTTAAAGAGATAAAAGGTATATTTAGAAGTTACTAATATTTTATTTAAAATTTAATAAATTAATTATATTTCTTAATATTTATACCAAAACCTTAAACGTGATATAATTTGGAATGAAGTGAATAAGATAAAATTTAATTTATTAATCAGTTATGACAAAAAAAAATTGCGTAGTTTTAGAATTTATTCTTAATATTAATGAAACATATTTTTTTAAAATATTTTTATTAATTTTAATTTCTTTAATCTCTTTCAAAAAAATATTTAGTTTTAACTTTTAACATGAAATAATTTATTTTTTTCATCACGGCAATTATAGGTGTAAGATTCTTTTGTGTGCAATTATAGGTGTGAGACTAGTGTGCAATTTTTGGTAATAGTACAGAGTAAACTACCAAATCTCCGAAGATTTAGAATGAGACGTCATATTACTTACTATATTACATAGTAAAGTGCTAATCTATAGTGAGAAAGAAATAGAAAAGTGACAATATTAGGTAATAAGATTAGCATTTGTCACAAATTTCTATTCTTATAAACCAGCTGGTAATAGAAGGTTAATGATTTGAGTATAGCTAGGCTTTTGTAACAATTGTTATGATCGGAAAGTTCGAAGTCGGTCATGTGAATTAGCACTAGATTAAACATTTTTCATTTTTATTTCATTTTTATTTCATTTGTAATTCCTTTAGAAGAGTTTTGATTAAACTCATTGAGATTGAGATGACCCATTTTAGAAACCCTTGTGTTGAAGTTACGTGTCTCTGAGTTTTGGGCCCTGGCAGAACAAGATGGGAAAAGAAGAAAAGAATTAAATGAAGCGTTAGATAACTTTCACGTCTAGCACTGAGTAGTGCTTCTCCACTATTCCAACGTGGGATGACGACGAATGCCGGTGCATAAGGTAGCTCAGCTATGCACTTTCCCATAATTTGAGCTTGTTTTCAGGATCAGTAACCAAACTTCCTTTTGAGTCACGCAATTCTTATGAAATTTCTTCAGACAAGGTGTAAAAACTGTGGGTATTGTTTGTTCTTTAGTGAGAGGGGAAGGAGAAAAGGAGCAAAGTAGTTTTCATCTTTTTCTATTACAAACGAGTAAGGAAACATCATCATTAAACTCAATCTTTATGTATTCGTACTAATAATACATAATTAAGAACTATATATATATAGTTTGTGTTCATTTACAATTATTTCAGTTGAATTAATTTGTTAATTGTCCCAGATTGATATTATAAAGTACTATTTTGAGTATTACTTATATTTGATAATCATTAATTGATGTCAATAGAAATTACACATATGCGAATTCTTGACAACACGATATAAAACATTGAAATAAATTATTTAGTGCTTGTATTTAATGACTCTAGAGCTTTCTTCCGGCATAAATATGGTAGGGTTGCGAAGATGACCTTTAATAGTTTTATTTGGATACTCTTTCCCTACCAATTCGGTCTCTAGGGAAAATTGCGTGGAATGTAACCTCAAATAGAATTGCATCTTGGCTACATCATTGAGATAACACATATTTGATATATTTATCTTTTAAACATAAAAAATATAAATATGATAAATATATAGATTTTAAATATTTTTTATTAATTTAATCATATCTTATACTAGTAAGTTCTAATGAAATAATACTAATTCAATATGTATATTTGTTTGGATAATATATTTTAAATTATTTATAATTTTATATTAAAAATATTATCTTAAAATATGACTAGGTTTAAATGAATATCTCTAGAATAATGATAAGTTAAATAAAAGTCTTACAAAATATATCATTGAGGTGAGTTCTTATTTGATCCTTCAAATTTAACAAAGGTTGTCTTATTACTTCATTGAATACATGCATATAATACTAATAGTATTCTAATGATATACGATCAAAGTTTAACGATGTTTGATTGTTAAAAATGAAGTGAACTAGTAATATATAGTAGATTTTAAGTTTACTTACCTTAGTTACCTATCATAGAGTATAAGGGACTAATGTACTATAATATTACTTGGAGTTATAGATAAATTCAAATAAAATTATATCGATTTCATTTAAATTAAAAAAGGGTGTGTTTTTCCATATATGTATATATGAAAATAGAGTAAATTATAATAGCATCTTTTGTGTTTTTTCTCAAATTGTACTTGGTATCCCTTCTATTAATATCGTCGTTAACTAACGTCAATTGAAATATCTGAGTGAATGAAATTACCCGTTAGAGTAAATTATACGCATCCTTGTGTTTTTATCAAATTACGTCTGATGCCCTTTCCTTTTTATACATTATTGACTTCGTCGAATGTGTCAAAGCTATTGATGTCACTAGTCCCGACGACGCTAGTGCCCAGGGAACTAGATGTAATGGTGGTCAAAACTACGACGTAGGATAGAGAGGTAGTGGAGGTGGATATGGCGATGGTGGCGACAGCCGACAGCTGCAATGGTGGCAGTGGCTACGGTGGTGGTGGTTGCTCCGACGGGAGTGAGTGCGTCTGGATGTTGTATTGGTGGGTGAGGACGATGATTAGGAGGAAGAAATGATGTTGTCGTGGGAGAGGAAAGAGAAGGAGGTGGTTATTGTAAGTGAAGAGGGGTTGTTGAAGAAGATGATAGTTTGTAAAATTCAAGATGCGATTTTGAAGAAAAAGATTAGGGTATTTTATACATAAATTTTCATTAAAAGTTATGTGACTAACATAATTTCTGTTAAATTATTAAATGATGCTTATGAGGGAAAGAGTCTGTGTGTAATGTGACTTAAAAATTAATGAGTTTTTTATAGGTACAAAAAGGAAGAAGAAATATCCTGTGTAATTTAAAAAACACAGTAAATATGAGTGTAATTTACTAATGAAAATATTAGACAACTAATATTTTTTGTTTTGGGTGCATAAAAAAGTTAATATTTTAGTTATCAACTTTCTATTTTCATTTTTTACCGAAAAATTTAAATGTTATTAAAAACATTATAATTTCTTATAAAAGACTTCTATTATAATTTATATGAATTTCACTCTATCTAATTATTCTCGAAATTAAAGTAAAAATTAATTTTGTAAAAGATTATATTAATTTAATAATTAACGACCAAAGCACAAATTAAATATTTGTACACCAACAAGGGTATACAGAATTATAATTAGCGTTACCACTGATAAGTCAGCATACGCAAGTTTGTCTTTCACATTTATTTTTTTTAGACCCATTTTCTAGGGATATATACGTGAGTCAGGAAAGTTTAATGGTCTACGTACCCATTATAATCATTCTCAATTTCATTGCTTCCATGTATTGAATTAAAATTAACATTAACATATGATACAGGGAACATTACATAAGTATTTCGAGTGGACGGCCATATGATTATGATTATTCAGAGTTGTGCTTTTCCATGGATATATACTTGTGCTTTTGATGCAACCAAAATAAAAAAAGAATTGAAGAGTACCCTTAGCTTTCTCCTGGAAAGGCCACCAGCAACCACTTTGATTACGTGTTAGAGACAACACACAACATTCGAATGGTCAGATTAATTACAAGTTTACGAGTCCTCAAACAATATTAGGACTGATCGTGACATGGTATATAGTATTTTCTTTATTTTGGTTCATAATTTGTTTAATATTTTGTGTCCTTAAATGTGCCATGTCATTTTAAATTTGGGATGCACAAACAAAATGTAGAAGAGGTTGGGCCACCGTCACCGACTTAAATTCATTTATATGACAAGGAAGGAGCAAGGTATGATAGTTGAGATTTCATGGCACCATTAATGTCTCTTCTTTTTTTTGGGTAAAAATGTTTTTTTAATTAATTTGTTCATTCCCAAATATAGTTGGATGAGAGCTAGTGTTTTACTTCTGGATTCGTCCGTGCAACCTCAATGCAACGTCACTTATTATCATTATTGCAAAATGTGCTGCAAATCAATATTGGTTGCTTCTGGAATTTGACAAAGACGGATTAGCTAGGCTAGCCTTTCTAAACTTATACATATTGATTAAAAACTTAATACTAGTTATAAAATTATCATTAATTTGTTATTTAATCATTACAATTACGTTTTTTAGATATAACTTTCATTTTAAAGAAATTTAAAAAAATGTTCGTTTGAGAGAGGTGTTGGCAACAATCACGAGTTAACCAACACCACTAATAAAGTCGCTACTTTAGCGAATAAAAGCAAAATATTAATCATGTGAGCAAAGATAGCTAATTAAGAAAAGAAATCACCTTTCTCAAGATAGAAGTAATAAATATAAGGATAATTAGTCATTTTCGTTAATGAATGTGTAGAGCGTTAACAAATTCATCTCTAAAATATAAAAATTCAAATTTTTGTCCTTAATAGTAAAAAATACATAAATTTATTCATTCATTAACTATCTATTAACTTCTATCCGTTACCATTAATTGAAAAGCCTATGTATGAACGAATTTGTTAACACTCTATACATTTATGGACGAATTTGTCCGTGTTCTATCCAAAATATAATTTAATCTTTATCTTTTTTCTTTTTTAATCATTGCAAGTTAACGGATGAATGAATTTGTCGCATTTTTTTCGCTTTTAGGATAAAAATTTGAATTTTCATCTTTTGAGAATGAATTTATTATCGCTCTACATATTAAAAAAAATAAAAATAATTATTTACCCTAAATATAAATGAATAATCGACCGGTTAAAAGCATATATTTGTTTTTTTCACTGCATATATTTGTTCTTATACAGCTAAAGAAAAGTTGTATATTATATATTACTCCAAAGTCGTAGAATGTTGTTTGTTTATAGTCTCTCATGGCACCATTAATATATTTGTCCCTCAAACTTTTAAAATGTTGTTTCTTTTTATTCTTCTATTGTGAATTTGAGGAACTTAAAAAAAATATTTTTAGTTCTTTTTTAGTCTTTTGGAGTAGAGTTGAGGGACTAAAAATAATATTTCTTGAATTTAGGGGCTAAAATGAAAATATTTTAAATTAAAGGATCAAAATCAAAATTATCCTAAATTTTAAGGAGTAAAAACTTATTTAAATTAATGAAAATATCTAATATTTTATATTGAGTTACACGGAATAAATATTTATTTTTGTATAATTAAATTTATAACAAATAATTTTTTTTAAATATGTAAATTATTTGTAGTGAACTATTTAAATTATGATATAAATTTTAGTTTTAATTTATTAATTTTTTATAATAAAAAAAGCAATTAAGTTTAATTTAAAATAGAGATAAAATATGCTAAATTGAAAGACATAGACCTTGTTTGTTTTTATTTCCAAAAACAGTCGTTTTATTTTTAAATTTTCTTTTATCACCATAGCATATTTAAAAGTAGTGTTTGTCATATAAACATAAATTTGTTTTATAAAGATTTATCTCTTGAGCACTTGAACATAACACTTAAACAAGAGGACGGAAAAACATCTCATAAGTGTTTAGGGTTTTTGAAAAATTATTTCTGAATAATATAAAATTATTTTGAAAACGTTTTTAAAAAAAAGTGAGAAGTAAAGCATAAAAGCTATTATGGCAGAATATTTGCTCAAACGATTTTTTCAGTTCAATGCTTGTCAGAAATTGTTGGATGATATCTGCGAAAAGAAGAAATTCTTGGATGATCATTAATCAATTACAGTACCGCATGGAAGAAATTCCGTGGGTCAACGAGTAAATAGTGCAGCGTTACAGGCGGAGAGTTTACCTGCTTTATAATGATTTAGCCAAAAAAAAAAATCTTGTTTGACTAAAATAGAGTAATTAAAACGAACAAGATTGTTGATGGTCATCAAAAGTGAATTAATTACAATTTAGTACTATTTAGCTTTTAGAGTGATGAGATTTAAATATGTCATAAATTTAAATACCTTATTAATATCTTTTACTTATTTTTATCTCATATCATGATTATATATTTTTTTTCTTTTTCTCTTCTTAAGTGATGGGCCACATTTTGGGGTGTATAAAATATTTTCTTATATTTAATGTTTGACCTTCTTTTAACTTAATCATTACTCATTGGTAGGCATGGCAATGGGGCAATTTTTGTTTTTACCGTCCTCGCTCCCACCTTTCAAAACCACCCACGCCCTTACCCCTAAAACCGACGAAGGCCAAAAATTTGCCCTCATCCCTGCCCCTGATGAGGGTCGATTTTCCCCCACCTTAATTCCTAAAACTCTTCACTCACCATCTTTTCCCTAGAACAACCACCAATGGTTTGCGACCTCGCACCCTTCCAGACGTTGACTTAGACGACAACTTCGTTATCCCTTCACTCACTCACTAGGTCGACACCCACATGCTCACTACCAAGCCCAAAGTCCTCACGCAATCACCCAAGCAAGACACCCTGAGAGCAATGGCCTTTGACGAGTACAATTACTTGGAGAAAACAGTGGAGGAGCAAGAGGAACACGACTCCAGTCGGAAGAAGAATGAGGGCGACAACAAGAGTGAGAGAAGCTACAAAAAGCGTGAGGGGATCGACGAGGGAAACGAGGAGAGGAAGAGCAAGAGATGTCCTTCTTTGTTATCCCCTTATTTCTTCATGGAAACACTCTCTTTTGTTTCATACAATTTGTCATTTAAAATTGTGGCACAAAAATTAAGAAATAAAATTGATATTTTTATTTACATGATAATTGTTATTATTTTCTTATTTGTATCTAATTTTTAAATACTTTACACACTTAATATAAATGAGAAAATAGAAAAAGGTCATGTCAAAAACTTAACTAATCTTATAACAGATGAAAAAAGGTAGTATATCTAAATTAAAAACTCACCTTCCACCAAACCACAATTTCATTGGTCTCTCACATCTAAGTGCATGTTTGGTTTACAGTTGAAATTGTTGTGGCGTTATTCTAATGCAATCCAATAGATAAAAGCAAAATAAAAATAAGGAATAATTATGGTTTTAGTCCTCCATCTTTTCAACATTTCTCATTTTGGTCCTTAAACTTTTTGGAGATTGGTCAACATCCCTAAACTTGAATTTCATCCATTGTTTTCATCCTCAGCGTCACTTGCATCGCTAAGTGTCTACGTGTGTGTACACCTAGCTTGTTCCTAAATGCCATGTTGTAGAAATAGGTTTTCTTCATTTTTAATTTCTATATATTAATATGCTTTGTTTTAAAAAAGTTTTCTTATCCCTACCCCACAACCCTCTGTCACGAGCCTCACCTTTACCCCCCATGACCTCAATCATAAGCCCCACCACCGACGAGGCTATTATTTGTTTCCTTGTTATGCCTACTCGTAGAGCAGAATCGTCGATGTCAAGAGGGTTCTCTTCAATTGATTGCGTTGTGTCGTCAGCATCACACTTGAAACCCATTGTATTTGGATGGAGAAAATGCTTGTGTGATGATAGGGAGATGCTTGTCACTTCACATAGCTCAAAGAATACTGGAAGGTAAAATTCCCTTGTCTCTCTTCTAAGTTGTTAGATCTTGTTTTTCTTATTTAGGTTTTTGTGTTTAATTTTGTTGCGAGGGTTAAGGGTGGGAAGTTATTGTAATCACTTCTGCTGGGATGATAAAATCGATGGTGGTATTGATGAAGTTGTTTGCAGAAGCAGTGGATGAACACAAGAAGAGGATTGTGAGGATGCAAAAAAAGTTGAACTCTAAATGGAAGAAGGGGCGGGTGCTATTGACGGTAGCGTTTTTGTCTTGGTTGTTGTGTTTGCTTAGAGGGATGATATGTGTCGTGAGTTGTAGGTGGGTAGAGGGTAGGATTGTGTGACTTGTTTAGTGTATTTTATGGTTGTTTTAGATTAGGAAACTATATTTTGGAGTTATTTAGTTATGAAACTTTGGTGTCTAAGTTAGTTGTTTTGTGTCTAATGATTAATATGTTAATGTAGTATTGTAGTTAAACTACTTATTGATAATATGTGCCTACAAGAGATTAGGAAGTAGATTGTGTTTCACATTTGTGACTAATTGTCTAATTTTTAAACACAATTAAAACCAAAATGGCACACTGCATTTTTGCATAAAGCAAATTTTGTTACTGTCAACATTACCCTTAAGTCATTTATGTATCATTAATACATACCAAATCAAAATAATTTATAGCATCTTTGTCAATCACCTGAATAATAAAGATGCCATAAATCATTTAGGCTAAATTACTGTTTAGGTCATCGAATTTAATTCCAATGTTCAATTAGGTCCTCTAATTATTAAAATCGTCCCCATTGCTATAGCTAGCTCCCTCCCCATCAGTGTCTTCAACTGCTCCACCTTTGAATGTATGAGAAGAAGAGACTAAAAGAAGGTTGCAACAATGCGTAAGGGTTTGAGGAGAGAGAGGAGATTGGAATCCTAAGGGTTTCAGAAGAGAAAGTGGATTGGAATTAATGAGAGCGAAAAGAATTTCAAAGACGGTGTTTTACGAAAACCGTCTTTGAAAACCGAGAATTAACCAAAAGCATGTAAAATAGGTACGAATTACAAAGATGGTTTTACGATTTTAGTCCAAAACCATCTTTGAACATGCATTTTTAAGACGGTTATTATAAAACCGTTGTCGTATATCTTGTATGATTTACAAAATTGTCACCGCCTAATATTCTAAGACAGTTTTTTGGGAACCGTCTTAGAAGGTGCGTCGTAAAAAACAAATTTTGTAGTAGTGGAAGGTTGTGGTGAATCATGATGTACGAGTTAATGAAGCGAGCGGGTGGGATTGGAATAACTCAATAGAGGTTATCAACAAAAATGAAGGATCATCAACCGCTATACCAACAGTCATACCGATAAATCCTGAAACTACTGATGATGAAGATGAACCGCAACAACCCAAAATGCGAAGTTTGTAAGACTTGTATGATTCGACAAATGAGGTATATATTGTATGTCTTTTGGCAGATTCTGAGAATATAAGTTTTGAAGACACGCAAGACAAGAAGTGGCAATGAATGACTATAATGAGTTTTGATTGTAATTTATGACTATGAATGATTATAATGAGTTTTGATTGTGGGTTATGGCTATTAGTAGGATTTAAGCCTTTTAAATTCTTGAAGGGCATATTATAGTTTATAAATAAATCATTGTAATGTTTAACTAAATAAGAGAAGAGAGAAAAAGAAAGAAAAGAGAAATAAGTTAAATAAAGTTTTTTCTAAAAATTGTTTTCTCCCCAAGATCTCATGGCATAATTTTTTTTCTATTCTACAGTTGGCATATTTGCTACACATTGCAAAGGTACATTAGTAATAAGATTTATACCAGGGGAGCGTTTTTACACTCTAATTCATAATAATAAAGTTACAGTAAATAAGAAGACAATAGACATAAATGAACCTGTAATGCATTGGCATCCGTTGATATCATATTCATAAGCCTCCCAAATGGGAACTTCTTTCGACCATCGTTAGTTAGCCTTAAATATTTTCTAAATATAGCAGCCACCTATATATAATTAGACATGGCCACATCATATAAATTGTGTTGATAAATAAAACAATAAAATAAATTAGGATAAAAAACTGTATTGAGGGCTGTTTAGATTGGAGGAATAGGTTGTTGAACTCTTAAGAGAAAGAGAAACAAAAGAAAAGTGTCTCATTCCAAATTTCATATTCAAATATGCAAATAAGTTGTATCACTACCATGCACAAGAAAGCATTAGCTTTTTACAATTATCCATGTAAAATCCAAAAATAGAAAGGATTCACTAGAACAACAAGTATTGGTGTGTAAAAAAATGATTCACTGGTTCCCAATTAGTTATGATCATTTATATATATAGTGATGAGACTTTGGTAACTATAGTAAGTTTTTTCTGTTTTGTTACCAATTGGTCAAGCAACCATTTGGAGGTTTTTATTTTTTTCAAATTTATCATTTGGGTGTAAAATTTAAATTAATACCCCAAAAAGGATAAGTTATAATATATATGTTATAATTTTTTTATTGAAAGTCGTAATATATGATATGATTTTTTTACTTTTTTTTATATTAAAGTCGTAGAAAATTTTACTACTTCAATTTTTTATTTTTTCAATAGACTTTAAAATTGTAAATTTTTTATTTCACAGGACTTTAAAGTCGTAAATGTTTTCTTCCGTAGACTTTAAAGTCATAAATTTTTTTTTATTGAAGTCGTAATTTATTTTACGACTTCAAATTTTTACATGTAATGTAGTTATTTAAAATTGTAAATAATTTTTTTAATTATTAATGAATTAATGTATGTTTTATTTCTTAATTTTATTTAATATTTTCTATATTCTTATATTATTTTATTTGATATTTTCTATGTTTTTATATATTATTTTATCTTTTATATTTAATATTTTTTATATTTTGCATTTATGTTAAGACATTATGAGTTATTAATATTATTTTTAATATTAGTAACCGAAGATTTTAGTATTTTTGTTAAACAAATGTGTAATACATCTTAATATTTTTATTTATGTCTAAATGTTTTAAATTATTTTTTAATTTATAAAATAAATAATAATTCTTAACATTAGTAAAAAAATATAGAAAGTATATTAAATAAAATAATATAAAAAGATATAGAAAATATTAAATAAAAAAAAGAAAACATACAATAATTTATTAAATAATTAAAATAAAAATTATTTACGATATTAAAAAATACATGACAAAAAATTGAAGTCGCAAAATAATTTACGACATCAATAATTTATTTTTTACGATTTTAAATCATGAAAAAAATCTTATGACTCTAAAGTCATACTTAAAAAAATAAAAAAATTAAAGTTATAAAAAATTTTATGACTTCACCATTTTTCTTGCTAAAATCTTTTCTAAATTTGATATGAAATCTGAATTTTGGCTAATTCAAAACAAGGATAGTGATTTCTAATATGGGGTGGAAGCGAAGCTAGGGAAATGGAACTAAGATAGACAAAACATTTATGGAAAGCAGGAATAGAAAATGGATTTTACGTGGCTATGAACCAGATAATATGCATATATGTAAATTTAAAGCATATAAGATTAAACTCTCAGGCGCGGCAAACCGTCGAGATGAGAGGGAGTGGATGGGAAGAGAAGAACTTAATTATAGAATAAGAACATGCAAATGAGAAAAGAAATTTTATTTCTCAACATAAGATTACAAGATTAAAAAGTCAAAGGTATACCTATGAAAAAACTCTCTGAATCTAAAAACTTGCCTACAGAATGAGGGACACAGCCCTTTTAAGGACATAAAATTATTCTGTTGCTAGAGTTTCGGTAAAAAAATCGGATAACCTACAACTACAATAAATAGTAATTAGTCGTAGGAAAGGAAGATGGAATGATGACGTCAGACTTTGGCAAATTCTATTCCCAAACAGTCATCTTCATTTTTATTGTAGTCTTCAGAGGATGAAGAAGAGGATTCATCGGGTTTCTTTGAAGAAGAGGGTTCTTCCTTCTTTTCTACCTCATTCAAAAGATTAAGAATCATCTTCATATTTTCAGCAAACTTCTCCTTGTTAAGGATCTAGCTAATGTTGAAAGTGCTACTGATCTTTGATTAAGAAACTGACAAGTCTCTGGGTCAGCATTCTTGATTAATTTTGGATGGCTTTTAAACCACAATTTCACCTGATCAGGATGAGCTCTAGAATGGTCAAATTGGGACCACCACTTGACCAAAGCTTGTCTTCTTATTAGCATGGGGAGATGTTCTTTGGCAGGTACATTACCAAAAACATAGCGCAATTGGAAAATCCAGGCCAGAGGTTTATAGTTGATAACTAAGTGAGGAGTACCACACTCAATTTCAACTTGTTTATTGACATAAAATGCAGAACAAGACCAAGGGCTCTTGCTCTTCCTGATCAATCCCTTTTGTAGGAGATCCTGAATCTCCTTCTGGCTATGAACAAGAAGTTCTTGGCTCATTTGGATACGTCGAGCCTTGGTAGGGATTTGACGTTCATTGAAATCCTTTTCATAAGGAAGATCAACAATGTGTTTCTTTCTTTGCCAAAAAGCATTAAGGAGATCAGCACAAATAGAATTTTGGATTTGATTTACTAAAGATTTGATTTTGTTCTAAATGATTGGTTGATTAAGAAAATCATCAATTTTCTTATAAGAAATATCTTCCTTAAGATAATTAATTTGATTTTGCTTATAAAGGATTGGATTCAAATCTCTTACAATAAGAGTTTTGGGAAACTTAAAAGTGATGAATTTGTTCAAATAACTGGTAGAAATACCTTTATATGATATAGTGATAGGAAAAATAGATTTGGTAAACGGTGTTCCAAGGATAACCGCATTTTTGAGATTTTTGACAAGTAGAAAAGAAGTTTTAACTTTTAAGTCATCCTATTTCAATAATGGCATTTGAAAGTTTGAAATTAACACGCAGCTTAGAACCACTAGCAGTACTAAGTTGTTCAGAAGTTTTCTCAAAATATTTGGTTGGAATTAATCATTCCTGAATGCAGTTTGAATCTGCCCCTGTATCAAACAGAGCTTCAATTTCAAGGATAAAAGTTCCAACAATAATTTTCATTTTGATATAAAACTTTTGACTTGTCAATTGATTAATTAATTAAAAATATTTGGAGGAATAACTAAATCATTTGAAGAATCATTATCAGAAGGTTTATTATTCTGATCAGGTTCTTCCTCATCAATATGATCATCAGATTGTAAAAAGTCAAAATACTCTGATGAACATTTTGTTGTTCTCTAATAAGGCATATTTTAGCTTTCAGTTGATTAACCTCATGCTGAAGATCCTGAATGGTTATAGGTTTAACAATACCCTTTTCAAATTTCTTAAGAGTTTCTTTGATATTAAACTTGTTATTAATTAACAAATTGTTTGATCTAGAAGAAGAAGAAGATTCATCAAAAGATTGTTTGAGTTTAAGCAAAAGGTTTTCCTTTTCTTGAGGATCATTAATAGAATTGATAATTTCAAAAAGAAGATCATGCTCTCTATTGAGAACATTGATTTGAGAAAAGGAAGGACAATCTTCATCAGTCGAAGATAAGTCATCCTCTTGAATTTGATTCAAATTAACAAAAGATTGACCCTCAAAAGACTCATTATCAGATTCTTCCTCAGAAGAAGACTCAACTAAGAGCTGGTTAATCTGTTCTTCTACTAAAGGTTCAAGGTTATGGTTCCTAAGATTTCTCTTAAGCCTGCAATGCTGACTTTTATGGACAGGTTTACCACAAGTCCAGTTGACTATAGGCTTCTTATGAATGTTTATCTTATCAAAGGGAGGTTTGGATTGGAATTCTCTCCTAAGCTTCCTAAGTGGAGTTCCAGACTTATGGCGGTGATAAACAAATTTCTTGGGTTCTGTCTTTCAGGATTGTGATTATGCTTTCTTAATTTCCTAGGTTTGAAACAAGGAAGACCAAATTGCTCACAGAAATTTCCCAAATCTCTGCGATTTTAAGCCTTTTCCTTGGCAAGTTGATGTTGGATCTTATCATCTTGGCAAATCTTTAAGGTTACTTTCTGGATGAAAGCAAATAAGTTGACTGTAACTTAATTGCTTGTAACGAATTTCATTTTTGGGGTGTTGACTATGGATTTTATCTATAACCTTATGCCCAAGTAATTTTGGAAGCCCAACAAGAAATTGTTCTTTCTAGAAAGGTTCTTGGTTGTCTTCTTGGGTAAAGACTCTAGAGAGGAAGGTATCCTTATACCATCTAAAGTCAGCTAAAGTCTTACACCTAAGATTGGGAAAGAGTTCAATAGATCTATCTTTTCATAAGCTAGAATCACCTATGAAGTGCTGAACAATAGCAAAGATTAACTGATTGATTGAATCAGGGATAGGTTTAACATCTTGGGTTAAGACTATACCATCATTTTCCGTTTTGACAGCATTCTAGACGGTAATCTTGTTCTCTTCAGACAAGTAATTATCACACCATCATTTTAGTTGTCCAGTGAAATCAGAAACTAAAATGTTTACAATAACTGCTTCAGTACAGTTAAAGGATGTGTTATAGGCTGTTGCAACCATGGTCATTTGTTGAAGTATATTAAGGATTTGGTACTTAGTTTTACCATCTATATTCCATTCATAAATGTGATTGAAATTAAAGGATTTAGAATGATCTTTTTCTTCTAGGAGAAGATCAAGAGTCGTTGCCCTATTGTAATACAACTTAAAGGGTTGCTTCCAATTTGGCTGATTACTAATTGGATTGATCTGGACAGACCTATTAGAGTCAGAGTTACCAATTTTTGACCCAGTTTGGTTAAGGACATTCATTTCCTTATCTTTGTCCTTTTAGGCATCATGGCTAGATCTTTCCCTAGTAAGGGTTGGTCTGGAATGAGCTTTTTAAGACTTAGAAGTTTAAGGAGTTTCTCGAATAACTAAGGAAGCATTTCATCTAGCCTTTGTTTAAACTCATCTAGAGGATGACTAGGTTTATTGAAAGCTTTAAGTTTGGCCAACTTTTTCTTAAGCTTGTCAGTCATCCTAAAAGGTTTAAAGATTGGAGTTTGAATTGTTTTGGAAGATGTACCAGCTTCTAAACTAAGGCTTGGTTTTTCTCCTAATTTTTCCCCTATGGTCTGGAGATATTTGTTGGTATAATTGGATTGTTCCATAATATTTCTAATATCTTTTAGAGAGATATACTCAAACTCATCCTTAGACTTAAAAGGTGAGGCAAAAATTGGATTATGTTTCTCATCCCTAACATTAGGAAGGATAAACTTGATTGACGGAGGAAACTCAGATTTAACTATCTGTGCATCCTTAAGATCATACTGATAACACTAATGGTGTTTGGCTTTATGAAAGGATAATCTATCCTATGATAAGTTGCATAAGATTTAAACCAATCAAAGAAAAAAATTTGAATCTTAACTTTATCAAGAAAAGAATAATATTCTTCCCTAATCTGATCTTTACTATTATCCCTATCATTGCTAAGGAACCACTCTCTTTGAGGAGTCATTTCCTCAGAGTTGAAATCTAGCTTAAGGGCTTCATAATATATGCAGGTCTTATTAATCATGGATAACCTTATAATCTTGCATAGATAAAAAAAGTTGGAGAGGGAATAGATCTAGACTATTCTTCATTGTTTTCCTGTTGATAAACTAGTTGAAGAATCAAAAATGAGGTTTCTACACCCTGAAGCTTAAGTCTGCTACTACTTCCACTTGGAACAACAGAGAAGGATTTCCTGGAGAAAATAGATTTGAACATTTCAGATCTAGAATCTCTACTAAAGGATGATCTAGCGATGTTGAAGGAATTGGACCTATTAAAGGTGATTTCAACCCTACTAGAATCATACGACTTAATAGATTCAAAGCTTGGTGTGCTTTGAGGTTTGGCCGGAGCTACCTTATCCATTGCCCAAGTTTGAGGGAAATTAATGTATTCCTACTTGATTACTTTAGGTATTACAACCTTGGCTTTGGTTGTATCAGTGAGAAATAGAGTAGTTTCTCCAATTTTCCTAGGCTTAAGAACCCTAGACATACATGAGTTTATTACCTTGTATTGAACTCGACAAATGATATTTACTGGAATAGATCCAGCCTTCATATCTCATCCATAAAGTTGGACATCTAAAGTTAAGACATCCAAAATATTTGCATATTCTAGATTGACAGTCCTATCAGGATAGCAATTGAAGTAGATGGGTTCATTACTAAGGTTAGTTTCTATGGTGCCTACAATGGAGTCTATAAACTGATTGTGACGAGAGTCTCTTAGACATAAAACAATTGATGTGTTTAATCCTTCTATGCTTAGAAGTTTGGCATCACTTGAACACATCTAATGTGCAAAAAGTTGTATTTTTGTTTATGAAGTTTTAAAGATCTATTTGAAAGAAGTTTAATTTTATCAAAATCATATTTAAGACAAATGTTTGTTTCTACTGTTTGGATTATAAAATCAGATTTTCGAAAATATTTTCTATCTGGTTTATATAGTTCGTTTTTTTGGAATCCTGAGAATCTTCCAATCATTCAGATCTTGATTGCTATCTTCAAAAGAAACTTCTTCTTTGAAAATATTTCGATTAGTTTTTAAAGATTGTTCAATTTGAGAAGGATTGAAGGAAGAAGAAGAAGGTTGAGAAGATTTGAAAGAAAGACTAGAGGAAAAAGTGCGAAAGAGAGGCATGGAGAAATAATCATGAAATAATCTCCTGATATCATTGTCATTCTTTGGTTCAATAAAAAACATAAAGATAGATCTGGGTTAAGATTTACCAACTGAACTATATTCTAGACTTTTTTTTATCTCTTAACTAAAGCCAATGAATTTCAGATAAAAGTTCAGATCTTGTGTTCCAATAATTTGTACCCTTATCTCATTGGGACTTACTACCCCAGCAACACCAGATTGGAACTTTCTCAGCTTATCATACTATCCCGTAAAGACATAAAAAGATCTAAATCATTTACAAAATTTTTAAAATAAATTTAAAGCAAGTTCATGTTTGGAGTTAGTTCTGATAAGTAAAAGATAAACCAGATCTAGCCATAAATTCCTATTTCCCCATAAGGCTCTGATACCATATGGGGTGGAAGTGAAGCTAGGGAAGGGGAACTAAGACATACATCAATGGAAATTAGGCATAGAAAATGGATTTCACATGGCTATGAACAACATAATATGCAGATATGCAAATTTAAAGCATATAAGATTAAACTCTTAGGCACGGCAAGCCGTCGGGATGAGAGGGACTAGATGGGAAGATAAGAACTTAATTATCGAATAAGAACATGCAAATGAGAAAAGAAATTTTATTTCTCAAAATAAGATTACAATAAAGTAAAAAAAAATCGTAACAGATATTACAATTTTAAATTTAGAAGTTGTAACATTTGTTAGGACTTATCCCTTTCGAGGTAATAATTTAAATTTTACCCCCAAATATTAAATTTGAAAAAAATTTACCCCTCATTAGTTGTTTGGCAGTTACCAATTACATTCTCAGTTACCAATTGCAATGATCGAAATAGGTTCCCAAACACACTTTATATCATTGCAAATAATACTCAAACGAACTAGTGTTGGGCCTTGTGAAGCCCAAAAGCCATTATGCTGAACCTTTTTTAGTGAAATGGTGCGTACAACTTTGTTTTTCCTTCCCATATATATAAGGCTTTTATTCACTAAGGTACTGCACGATTTTCATTTGGCTTTTATGCTTCCTTTTAGTGACAGACTCCAGAAGCTTCCTAATTTCTTTCTTTTCATCTTCTTGTTTTCTCCTTAACCTATCTCTGCTAGGGTTTGCTACTTTATGCACAAATCTTGAGTTTGGTGAGTGAAAATTGAGTGATGATGATATAGATCTTTGTGGTCTGTGTTCTGCGTTCCAGTTGGTGTTGTATTGCAGGTGGAGGTAATGTCTCTCTCGGGTTTGATCCATCTTTTGTTCTTGAGGTTATTCTCTATAAGGAACTGGTTGAGAGAAGAGTTGAAGGCTATGTAATGTCTGTTCTTGACATTGATAAAGAGTAGTTCTCTTTTGTTCCCTGTAAACCTTGTTTTCTTGTTTGCCTGTTATTTTAAGGATTTGTTCTTGTTGAAAGTTTAGCCTTGTAATCCTGAGGAATGATGTTGTAATATTCTTGTAATAGTAGTGTGAATAATAAAGGGTCTGCAGGTTCTTTGCCCTTGGATGTAGGTAACAATGAGTTTCTCCTAGTTACTAAACCAAATAAAATACTTGTGTATTTTCTTTCTCTTTTAATTTATGCTTCCGCGTTAATTTTCAGTTTATGATTGTGTGCTTAAAACTCTAACAAGTGGTATCAAGAGCTTTGGTTGGTTCTTGTTGTCCTGTCTTCTTTGTTTGTTTCAGGCTTTGGTGCTTAGGTCTACCTCAGACCCTCAGTCACTCAAGAATGGGATTAGCCAGAGTGGAGGTGGAGAGGTTTGACAGGAAAGGAGACTTCAACATGTGGCGCAAGAAGATGAGGGTTGTTCTAGTACATCAAAAGTGCTCTAAAGCACTTGGTGGTGAGAAAGATCTACCCTCAACTTTATCTGAAACTGATAAGAATGATATTCTTGAAACTGCCTTTTAGTCTGTTAATTCTGCATTTGAGTGACAATGTTCTTAGAAAAGTTAATGATGAAACTACTGCTGCTGGTATCTGGTTAAAATTGGAATCTATGTACATGACTAAATCTCTCTCAAACAAAATATATCTAAAAGAAAAACTGTTTGGGTTCAGAATAGAATCTAGTAAATCTTTAGATGATAATTTGGATGAGTTTAAAAGGATAACTATTAGTCTTGCTAATATTGATGAAAAGATTACTGATGAAAACCAATCTATTATACTTCTAAATACTTTGCCTAATTCCTACAAGGATGTGAAATCTACAATTAAGTATGGAAGAGAGTCATTGTCATTCAAAGATGTAATAAGAGCCTTAAAGTCTAAAGAACTAGAAATGGTAGTAAATAAGAAAGTGAATGCAGATGGACTGATTATTAAAAAGAAGTTTAGTAAAAGGAAAAGAAAAAGGAAAACAATAATGAAAATAAGAACAAGCCACTTGTTAAGGAAAATGTGACTTGTTGGTTGTGTCATAAGGAAGGACACATTAGGAGAAATTGTCCAGAAAAAGGAAAAGGTCAAAATAATGGGAATAGGACAGATTATGCTAATCTGGTGGTTTTGAGGATAGTAAGGTCCTAGTTGTGTCTAATGCTTCTTGTGAGAAGGAGTGAGTGATGGATTCTAGCAGTACATATCATAAGATACCTGAAAAGGACTGGTTAATCTGTTTTAAGACTATTAAAGGTGGAAAGGTGATGATGGAAAATAATCAAACCTTTCAAGTAGAAGGAATTGGAGCTGTTAGGTTTAGGATGAGAGATAGGACTATTAAAGTTCTCAAAGATGTGAGATGGGTCCCTAACCTTAGGAGAAACCTGATATCTCTAGGAATGTTAAACAATAGTGGATACAGTTTTAAGAGTGTTCAAGGAACTCTAGAAGTGGTTAAAGGATCCATAGTTCTTATGAAAGAGATTTTAGATAATGGTCTCTATTTTCTAGATGGAGAAGCTATAGGACCTAAGTCTTGTATTGTCAGTAGGAAGCCTAGTGAGTCTTCTCTTTGGCATAAAAGACTAGGCCACATTAGTAATCAAGGATTACAAGAGTTATATAAACAAAGTATTTTAAGTTTTAAAACATTTTCTCCTATTGATTTTTGTGAAACTTGTGTTTTGGGAAAATCTCACAGATTAAAGTTTCAAATAGGAAAGAATGAAACTAAAAACATCTTGGATTATATACACTCTGATTTGTGGGGGTCACCTAACATTCCTAGTTCACTTTCTAGTTGTCATGACTTTCTTTCTATAATAGATTCTCATTCCAGACGTGTGTGGACTTATTTTTTAAAACAAAAAGATCAAGCTTTTGATTATTTTAAAGACTGGAAAGTCCAAGTGGAAACTGAGACATGAAAAAAGGTTAAAGCATTAAGAACTGATAATGGATTGGAATTCTGTAATAACCAATTTAATGATTTCTGCAAACAATGTGATATTTTAAGACATAGAACTTGTGTTGAAACACCTAAGCAAAATGACATTGTTGAAAGAATGAATAGAACTATTTTAAATAAAGTTAGATGCATGTTTGCTGATTCTGGTCTTAAGAAATCTTTTTGGGTAGAAGCTGTTTCTACTGCTTATCATATTATAAACATGTCCCTTTCATCTGTTATCAGTTTCAAAACTCCCATGAAAATGTGGTATGGTAAGCCTCCTAACCTAAGTTATATGAAACCTTTTGGTTGTTTAGCTTATGTTCACACTAAACAGGATAAGTTAGCACCTAGGGCTCTTAAATCTGTCTTTGTAGGTTATCCTGCAGGGATAAAAGGGTATAAACTTTGGTTAATATTTGAAAATAAATGTGTTGTCAGTAGAAATGTTGTATTTGATGAACTGACATTTTATAAAGATATTGTGCAGGATACTAAACAGGTTCAAGAACATGAAAATGTCCAGTTGGAGGTGGAGAAGACCACTGGTTGTGATGATTCTGAACTTGTTCATAATCATGATGAAACCGAAGATCAAGGAAACACACTTGATCAACTTGCAAATGATCAACAAACTAGTGAAGAAAATCAAGAGGACCCCAACCTCAATGATTATCTTCTGACTAGAGATAGAGTTAAGAGGAATATTAGGTCTCCTAGTAGGTTTGCTCATGCTGACATTGTTGCTTTTGCTTTGCAAGTTGCTGAAATGGTTGAACAAGAACCAAAGACTTACAAAGAAGCAATGAACATGAAATCTCAAGAGAGATGGCTGAGAGCAATGGAGGAAGAAATCTCCTCATTAAAGAAGAATCTGACTTAGGTTCTTGTGGATAGACCCAAGAACATAAGGATCATTGGATGCAAGTGGGTCTTCAAGTTAAAGCCTGAAGTCCCAGGTTTGGAGAAGGCTAGGTATAAGGCCAGGTTGGTAGCCAAAGGCTACTTACAGTTAAAAGGAGTAGATTAGAATGCAAATTTCTTTCCTGTTGTTAAACATACTTCTATTAAGCTTATTTTATCTGTTGTTGCTATTTTTGATTTAGAATTAGAACAACTTGATGTTACAACTGCTTTTTTGCATGGAAGCTTAGATGAACAGATCTATATGGACCAGCCAGAAGGCTTCATACAAAAAGGTTCTGGGGACAAAGTCTGTCTGCTGAAAAGGTCCCTGTATGGATTAAAACAGGCACCCAGGCAATGGTATAAAAAGGTTTGATGACTTTGTTCTGTCACATGGGTTCATAAGGTGTAAGTATGATCATTCTGTCTATTATAAGAAAGATAATGAAAATAAATATACTTATCTGTTGATCCATGTGGATGATATGCTAATTTCTTCTCATGATATTAAATGCATTAACAAATTGAAAGAGATGTTGCTGAAGGAATTTGATATGAAAATCCTTGGTCCTGTTAAGAGAATCTTAGGCATGGATATAGTAAGAAATAGAAAAGAAAGAACTTTATCTTTATCTCAAGCTGTGTATGTTAAGAAGGTTGTTAAACTCTTTTCTATGTATATTTGTAAATCTGTTAATTTGTCATTAGCTGCTCATTTTCGTTTAAAATCTGTATGTGATGTTTTAAATGAAGATGAATCTGCCTATATGGAAAATGTGCCATATTGTAATGCAGTTGGAAGCTTGATGTATGCAATGATTAACACTAGACCTGATATTGCATATGTTGTTAGTGTTGTGAGTAGATTCATGAGTAAACCTTCAAAAGAACACTGGAATGTTGTGAAATGGATTCTGAGAGAATTTGACTGGAAATGAATCTAATGATTTTTCTGTGAAAGACTATTGTGATTCTGACTATGCTGCAGATTTAGACAAAAGGAGATCCTTAACAAGTATTGTTTTCACTGTTGGTGGAAATGTTGTTAGCTAGAAGTCAAATCTTTAACATGTAGTAGCTCTGTCTACTACTGAAGCTGAATACATGGCCTTGTCTGAAACTGTAAAAGAGGCACTATGGTTGAAAGGAATACTTTCTGAACTTGGTTTAGGAGATGGAATTCACAAATTATGTGTGATTCTCAAAGTGCTATTCATTTATCTAAGAATAGTGCTTATCATGAAAGAACTAAACATATTGATGTCAGACTACATTTTATTAGAGACATTATTGCAGGTGATAAGGTGAAGGTGGAGAAAATATCCACTATGTGCAATCTAGCAGATATTTTGACTAAAGTTGTACCTATTAGCAAATTAAAGGATGCCTTGGAATTGTTAAAAGTTCAACAATAGTGTCTTTCTTTCTCTTATCAATGTTATTTCTGTTTTTAATTTTTTACTTGGAAATGCTAATGCAATTTCTTGTTTTGTAGGTTCTATTCTGGTTTCTTTGTATATGTTTGTTCCATTTTTT
>CM023952.1:24485800-24500516 GCA_013407115.1 Glycine latifolia | reverse complement strand
GGGGGCCACATACCAAAGGATGATGAATAAAGTCTTTGAGCACCAACTCGGTTGGAACATCGAAGTCTACATTGATGATATGATTGTAAAAACAGTTACCATGAATGATCATATAATGGACTTGGAAGAAACGTTTAGCAGGTTAAGAGAATATAATATTCGCTTAAACCCGCTTAAATGCGCTTTCAGAGTTTTGGCCGAAAATTTTTTGGGGTTCATGTTAACCCATAGAGGAATAGAAGCCAACTCGGATAAATGCAAGGCTGTGCTGGACGTGCAATTTCCAAAAAACAAAAGCGAGATTCAGCAATTAACTGGAAGATTGGCTGCTTTAACGTGTTTCCTCCCGAAATCAGCAGAAAAAGCGCTTCCTTTTTTCAAGCTGCTAAAAAAGAAGGCTAGTGTCGAATGGAACCCGGACTGCGAGGCCGCATTCACAGAAATTAAAAAATGTTTGGCCTCACCACCTATATTATCGAAACCAGAACCCGGAGAGATACTAATACTATACTTATCAGTGGGAGAAGAAGCGGGTAGTGTGGTATTGGTAAGGGAAGCTCAGAAATTGCAAAAGCCTGTTTATTTTGTAAGCCGGGTTCTCCGAAATTCTGAGTTACAATACCAAAGGTTGGAGAAGGTGGCCTTTGCCATGTTAGTAGTTGCGAAGAAACTTCGCCCCTACTTTCAAAGTCATACGATCATTGTCAGAATTAATCAGCTAATCCGGCAAGTAATACACAAACTGGATTTGGCTGGGAGAATGATAAATTGGGCAATTCAATTGTCCGAGTTCGATCTGAAATATGAAGCCCGACATGCCATTAAATCTCAAGCCTTGGCAGATTTTGTCATGGAATTAACACCAGCTACAGGAGGTTTAGAAAATGTGTGGAGATTATATGTTGACGGTTCGTCTAACATGAAAGGAAGCGGTGCCGGGATCATTATTGAAAACCCGGAAGGGGTGGTCATTGCGCAATCTCTCCATTTAAATTTTTCAATGTCAAATAACCAAGCCGAGTATGAAGCATTGATAGCTGGGTTGTTACAGGCGAAGGAGCAATGAGCGAAGAGAATAAAGGTGTTCACTGATTCTCAGCTTGTAATAGCTCAGAATGAGGGGCGATATCAAGTGAAGGGGCCTTTGTTGGCTAAATATTTGAATAAAGTTAAGGAGATTATTATTGATTTTGATGAGGTAACCGTGAGTCATATCCCCAAAGAAGAAAATTCACGGGCTGACATTCTGTCAAATTAGCAAGTACTAAAAGACCAGGTAACCATAGGACTGTTATTTAGCAGGAGATTTCCATACCAACGTGTGTCATGATAATCATGGCAGGAAAGGATTGGAGAAGGCACGTGATTGATTACTTGGAAAAGGGTATATTGCCAGATGATGTGATGAAGGCCAGAAAATTGGTACACGATGCAGCTATGTACACAATTCTAGAGGATGAGTTGTACCGCAAAGGATTGCATACCCCAATGCTGGTTTGTTTAAGCCCGGATCGAATCGAGTACGTGTTGACTGAGATACATGAAGGAATCAACAGACAGCACATGGGAGCTAAGACTTTAGCGAGAAAGGCTCTTCGAGCTGGATATTATTGGCCGACCATGGAAGTTGATTCTGCAAGGCACGTCAAAACATACGAAAGTTGTCAAAAGCATGCCAAGTTGCTACGGTCTCTCCCTACCGAGTTGCAATTTATTTCGTCCCCATGGCCTTCTTTAAGTGGGGAATGGATCTGTTAGGACCATCCAAAGCAGCAGAAGGACAACTAAAATGGTTAATAGTGGTAGTAGATTATTTCACAAAATGGATCGAGGCGGAACCTCTCGCCACCATTACATCGGCTCAAGTGCAAAGATTCTTTGAACGAAACATTATTTCTAGGTTTGGAATCCCATGTGAAATTGTGACAGACAATGGAACTCAATTCAAAGATAAACGATTTCAAGAGATGATGACCAGATTTCAGATCAAGCATCACTTTGCTTCAGTCGAACATCCACAATCTAATGGGCAAGCTGAAGCAGCAAATAAAGCGATCATAGATGGGTCAAAAAAATGCATGCATGGAGCCGATTCTAGTTGGGTGGAGCAATTATATAATGTGTTGTGGGGACATAGAACTACGGTTCAAACGTCTACCAAAGAAACTCCATTCAGAATGACTTACGGTTGCGAGGCGATGATACCCGTAGAAATTGGCCAACCATCTTGGAGAAGGAGGCAAGTATTCCAGGAGGATGAAGAGAAGAACAATGAGGCGCTAGCCATTGAACTGACTTTGGCAGATGAAATCTGGGTTATTGCCGGGATTTAACTGCAAAACAACTATCAGCCGTAAAGTATGATAAGAAGGTCAAACCACGATATTTTGAAACAGGCGACCTAGTTCTTCGAAGGGCAGATATTGGAAACAAAAACGCTTGAGAAGGAAAGTTGGCTGCCAATTGGGAAGGACCATACCGGGTTGCACAGGTACTCGGACAAAGAGCTTATACTTTAGAAACCCTTGATGGAAAAACAATAAAACGAACTTGGAATGCCGATAAACTGAAAAAATATTACAGTTAAATCCGGATGCCATGTTCTGTTGACGGGAGCAATAAGCTGTGAGAACGACATAGTAAACATTTGTTTTCCTATTCAATAATGTAATTCATAATTGATGTGTTTCTCTTTTATTGAGAATATGAACCGAGGTATGATAAGTTTGTAACCCGGAATTCATATTGTTCTCTTTCATCGAGATCATGAGTTGTCTTGTAATTCGATCGAGAATCGTTTTATGAAATTATGAATAAAGAATACATATTCTCATCTTTATGATAAGATCGAAGATTTATGTGAACAGTTACGTACAAGCTAATAACAACCTGTGCGTATATGATGCATCGTAATTATTGTTATCTTGGCAATGAACGACACACTATTTAAACCCTGATCAGGTTAAAATGTATGACTATTTAATGATACAATAAATGTCTACATGTAGCATGTTAATTGTTGTTAGGATTAAACCCGGGTCAATCCGGGATGTATTATAGACAAAATAATCTGTACTATAAAATACTTGGTCATTGAAACCAAACGAATATTTATTCAGCATGCGAAACAGTTATTTTTGGCCAAATAATTTGATACGAATTCAGGTTAGTACAGATTCATGCGTATTTAATCGTAAAAAAGGCGAATACATGAATAAAAGAAATTGTGTCAATTACAGATGAAGCCGAGATCAACTCGGTAATGTCTAAAAAAGCATAAACATAAAAATCCAATGACATTATAAACCGGCATCCCAGCCCTTCGATATTTATGTTGATCGGGATTGAGCTTGGTCTTCGGTAGTATCGCCATCCCCCTCTTTGTGGCCTGGATCTTCTTCTTCAAGCGCCATAGAGTCTTCACAAGGAGATATGGGTGGGATTAACTTACCATCACTGACGTAAGCTTTGAAAAGCTCAACCTCGGCATTCAAACAATGAATTTGCTCCAAAGTGTTGTTGAATGATCCTTCCACGGCTATCGACACTTGCGCGCATATGTTTTCAGCTTCCGTCTTCGAATGTGCCAGTTCAGCTTCAGTCTGGTGCAATGTCTTCTCCATTTTTTCCAACAATGCGTTTAATTTATGAAAATTTTTAGCACTGTCGTGGTTCTTTTGGCGAAGAGATTCCACACTAGACTTCAGCTTCGCGGCATCTATTTGGGACAACAGAAGCTCTTCTCGGGTCTTATTTGTCTCTTCTCGGGATGCTTGAAGTTCATCTCAGGTCCTTTTAAGTTCCTCTCGAGATGCTCCGAGTTTCTCACGGCTGGTATTCAGCTCATTAACAACACGCGCAAATCTCTTGTTCACAGTTGCTAGACTCTGAATCAGAGATGCGCCCTTCAGAATATTCAGCTTTATTGCACCAAGTTCGTCAATATCAGCTTCAGAGAAGGGGACCGGAGCCGTAAAGCGCTTGGGTGCATGAATAGCGTGGAAGAAATCATCAGATAAACCCTTATCCCAAAGCGATCCGGGTGATAGCCCGGTAGCAGTGGAAGTCGGGTTGGGAGCAGATTCATCCACCGGCACCGGAAGAGTTATTACTGGGTCCAAGGTCCTTGGGGTGGCAACACCTTTACCCTTTTTGGCTGCAACCTTATCTTTTTGGGTAGGGGCCTTATCTTTGTGGGAAGGTGCCTTATCTTTTTGGACCTCGGACAGCTTTCGCTTTCATGGCCCTGGACCACTAGACCCTAAACCCTTTTCCCTTCTCTATGACTTGAATAAAGGGGGGTGCAGGTGGTCGTGGTGGTTGTTGAGAAGCGTCAGCATGAGGTCGTGTGGATACACTCTTCAGAGTTGGCGGCACAGTGGCGGCAGTTTGTTTTTCCATCTCCGGAACTGCAAAATACAAGCAAGGGTTAGAATGCAATCATATAGAAAAAAAAAATAGACCAGGCCATACTCGATAATACAGAAAGACCGACACGGTATTCACGGACAAAAGCAGCTACACTTGGAGGGCCGTGAGCTTCTTTGTAAGTAGCTATCCGCGTAACCGATGAAGCATCAATATCTGATAAATCTACTTCCTCAAAACGATATGAGGATGGAGGAAAATTATGATGAGTGCGGGACCAGTAGAGGGGAAATTTTGATTCTACATCCCGGGAATCAGCTGAAGAAAGGAAAAACGGTTGTTGACCGGGTTCGGCGACAACCTTGAAGTATTTGTTTTTGAAGTGTTTGAAAAAATCGGTATAAATAAGAAAGAGTTTTCGCTCATTACGGCCCCGGATAGAAGTCCATCCTTTCTTACTAGGAGGTTCTTTACCCGTCCTAGCAGTCTGGACATTAAAATAATAAAAGAAAAGAGGGACTGTACTGGGAATGTCTAGGAATGCACAAAAATGTTCGAAGGCTTGAATAAAGCCCCAACTATTTGGATGAAGTTGTGAAGGGGCTAGATGAAGATGGTTTAAAATGTTCATTTGAAACTCGAAAAAGGGGAATCGTAATCCTATCCGGGTTATCACATCTTTGTAGAAAAAGAGAAAAGAAGGGGAATTTTCTTCCCTCAAAGAACAGATAGGTTCATCCTTATCTGGGGGACGTATAACAAAATTTTCTTGATTCCCAACTAAGAGGGCCGCAACGTTTTCTGCATTAAGTTCGGATAGCTTTCGCAGCACTTCCTGAGTTATCCAGGGGAATTTAGAAATTGTGGAAGAGGATAGTGAACTGGGTTGTGAGTCGGAAGGACAAGACTCGGCAACTTGTTCGGAAGATGGATCCATATACACCTACGTCAAATAAATAAATTCAGTGAGAATGGCGTACCTGAAGCAAGAACAATATTCTTATTGTTGAAATTGGTGATGACCGGGATAGGAATAAGAACTGGGTTATGACGACAGGCTTCGAGAACAGAATCAGCCATAGAGTCACAGCCAGAGTTGACAAGTAGAGCACTTTCATGAACATAGTCGAAGCAAGGTTCGAACCTAGTTTCTACCATTGGGTCTGAAGGAAGGACGACATCATCGCAGACTAGCAAAGAATTAAGGTTTTGTAGTTCCAAACACTCAGAAAGAGAAGCAGGTTCAGGGATAGGTCTAGCCTTGGGAAGGCATAAAGGGGTTCCAATTTCAGAAGACTGCATTTGGCTTAGAGGTGTTTTCTTTTTCTTTTTCTTTTTGTTGTCAGTTCCACTAGTATATGGACGCAACAAAGCTTTTTCTCTTTCTTCTTGAGAAAGGGGTAAACCAAATAGCCAATACCCAATCCTAGGGGGAATGGTTCACTCTAATCTACGTTCTTACCTAGGATTATTCATAACTAATGTAGAAGTAAGGAATATTGTGAGAGATGAGGAATCAGAATTATGGGCAGCAAGAAAAGGAAAACGACTAAAGATCGGAGCGATTTATCGTTAAAAAGAGTGAAACATAAACGACGAACAAAGATGGCAGCGAACTCAACATAAACAAGTTATAGTCAAAATAAAACAAAGTAAGAAGTCCGATGGTAATGAAGGATACCTGAGTTTGCGAAGGTGTTTGGAAGTGTAGGAGATGTAACAAGCAGACAGAGAGATTCAAAGAGCGTGAAGGAGTTTTGGGGAAGAAGCAATGTGAGCAACAAAATATAGAGGCAGAGGCAAGAAGGTATATATAATCGCCAGCAGGAAATAAAGGTAACTGTTGGGTAGTATGAAACGATTCGACACCATTAAATGTCATATAAGCATAACCGTCAGATGAGGATGAATTGTCACGTCTAGGGGTAAGATGGTCTATTCAATTTCAAATTTCATAATTAGCGCTCAGGATGACATGATAGAATATTTAATGCGTGTGCGCATTAAATGCGCGTGTTTGCAGTAAGTGCTATAATGAGATATAAACAGCAACGTCAAATGACTTTAATACATATATTATTTATATGGATATGTGATTAACCAAATCCGAGGGGCAATAAATAGGTTTCTTGGCATGTACAAGAGTCGGGATGGTATATAAATGGTATACCGACCTTTTAGGAGACTAGGATATGGATAGTCACAAATTAATATAAGTACAATCCGGCCCTCCGGGATATAAATGGTGTACCGGCCCTCCGAGATAGAAATGCTTTATCAATCAAATGGTAATAAAATGCCTCAAGCGACAATGAAGTTAATATAGGAATATTGGTGAATAAAGCCAGAATGGTAGGTAAAGTCCTTAAGAAAGCAGTTGGGATTGAAGAGTGACAAGAGGTTTGCTGGGTTTGCTAAGGAGAAGAAAGAACTTGATGTTGAGTTGCATAGCAAGCATGGAATAGAAGCTGATGGTATTAAGACACTGTACAAGAAGGTATGCTGCCATCTGTTCTGATCCTTTTCTCAAGAAATCAGAGAAGTGGCCCCCGACAGAACACAAGAGGTACAATTTGAAGAAACTCATGAGAAGAGGAAGGCTAAGTTGACGGAGGAAGCTTGCAAAATTTTAATCGGGTTGCTTCCGAAATTTGAATCTTTGAACCGGGCTGCTTCCGAATGTGACCCGGGCTAAAGTTTCAAGTTATAAGAGATATTGAGGGTAAAGCCCAAGTAAGGGTTAAAAACTCAAAGTGATTGCTTAAGGGTAAAACCTGAACTGGTTAAAACCTTCTACTAATGAAACTTATGCAAAGTCGTATAAAAATCTGAAAATCGAGATACTTAAATCCAGGTTTGGATAGAATAAAGGATAGCGTGCACAAATCAAGGCTCGTCAGAAGAGAGTATCCCTTAGTACATCCCGGTTGCCTAGGAAGCTAGACAACAGGGCTGAGGGGCAACTGTTACAGATTTAATATATGGGCTCAATGTCAAGGCTCATTAAGAGTTTAAATCGTGGACTGTTGAATATAATAGCAGGAAAAGATCATGGACCCTTAACATCATAACAGCCAGGAGAAGGTTGGTAAAATGTGATTGGAGATATTGGCCAAGAATATCGGAGAACACCTTCAACTAACTGGGAGGTAAGTCCGGTATAAATAAGGACTGATTTCAGAGGAAAAAGGTACACATTACTCGTTCTCTCTTCTCTTTTTCATTCACACTGTGCACACACCTCACCCCCTGATTAAGTGTTGCTGGAGCATAGTGATCTTATTTCTGGAGGTATTTTTCTCACATAAATACCTGGAGAGAGAGAGTTGATCCAATATTGAAATTAACAGCATCCTAGCTGTACATCCTGTTCGTAAGAAACAGAACAAGTTCTAACAGAAGTACAGTTAGGATAGTTAGTTGTGAAGCAGTTATTCTGTTAGGGGAGTAGTTAGTTGTGAAACAGTTATTTTGTTAAGGGAGTTTGTTAGAAAAGGGGGGGGGGATAAATAGCCACTTCTTTTGGAGAGGAAGGGGGGATTTTTGAGAATTGTATTGTTATTGTGAGAGAAGAATGCTTCTATGTGCATGGTTCTGCTAATCGTTCATAATCAATAAACTGAATCCTTTCTTTAGTCCATCTTTTCTGTTCTAGTTGGTTACAAAACTCATCTCTAAGTTGTGTTAGAGGATTTATTTAAGAAGAATCCTAAAAAATAGGTTCGATCTACCATGGATCGAAATGAAGTGAGGTTCGTGGCATTGGAATCTTTGATTGAGATATTGAAGAAGATAACTAGCGAATAGGGAAACCACATAGCGGAGATTAAGAGGAGTGTAGAAGGCATCAATGATATGAAGATCATGCTCCAAAAATGGATGTAGAAGCAAGGCATTTCAGAGACAGTCGACGATCATGGTGGCAAAAAGTTTGAGGACACTGGAACAGAGATCATAGTTCAAGAAGGGGCACCAGAATCAACACCGCGAGAATGATCGAAACGGGTGGTTGCTTTCATTTGAAAGTAGCGATCCACTAGGGTGGATATCACGTGCTAAGAAGTTTTTCGAGGTTCAGCAAGTGAAGCCCGAGAAAAAGTTACGTTTGGCTTTTATCACCATGGATGGAAACGCGGTTCATTGGTCTAAGTATTGGAGGAGGAATGCCAAGAACTCAAGTTAGGAAGAGTTTACGGTGGCATTGTTGAGAAGGTATGATGGGTTTGGGCATGGTATTGTGTACGAGAGACTTGCAGCTTTGACGTAGAAGGGTGGTGTGGAAGAGTATGTTCAGGAATTTGAGCTATTGGTGGCTCAAGCGCCATCAACTTCTGAGGATCAATTGTTGGGATATTTTCTTGTTGGGTGTTGCGAATTTGACAAGTACACCGATCGTTACAAGTAATAAAGCGATAAATAGAGTATCGTCTCCACGAGGATTAAGGCACCAAAATTAACGCAACTATTATCTTTAAATTGGATGAAATAAAGTTTGAATTGAATTGTGAATTGAGGAAATTAAATAACAGAATTAAAATTCAATAAGAATTTAAAAAGAAAGTTAATTAGATTTGAAGAATTGATTAAGAAGAATTGTAGTCAGAGCACATTCACCTTTTGATCCCTACCTTCTTTACTCGAATTGATTACTATATTCAATTTTCCTAGTTATTCAAATAATGTATCATTATGTAAAAATAGTTAAACCCTAATGCCTTAGTGATTTTAACCCTTTAACCCAAGCAAAAACCCTAATTCCTTAGTGATCTTTCTTAAGTTAAGCATTAAGATGATACATCAATGAATCTGCAATCATACATCCCTATTCCTAGGTAATGTACCAATTGTTACTTTATCGCGATCAGAAATTAAAGCCCCAATATTCCTATTGTAAACTCTAACCCTAAGAACTTCATTAGAATGATCAAGTCTAACGAAGATGCATTCAATTACCACAAGATAAAGTAAAATAACTCAGCATAAAAGAATCATAGAATCAATTAATTACAAAGGAGTTCACATTAGGTTTATGGCCCTAACCACAATAAAGAGAATTAGCTAGACATAATTATGTCTAGCCTTAATAAAAATAGATAAAAGTGGATCAAGAATCTTTAAAGAAGAAGAAGAATAATCAAACCCCTCAATCTTGACTCTCAATCTTCTTGACCTAACTTGAATCCTTCAAGAATCCTTCTTTCTCTTGTTTTGCTCTTGTAAGTCTGTGTATAGCAGCCTCTAGGTCTGTGAAAAGTCCCCATCTTTTTGTCTCTTAAGTCCCTATTTATAATTAGGGTGTGAAAGCTCCCTTATCTTTTGGTTTTATGTTATCTTTAAGAAAAATCTTTAATTCCCGTGTCGCTAGCGCTAATGGCGTGGCTCTGGCACGAATAACGTGGGTTGTCCCGTATTGTGGCGCAAGTAGCGCGAGAGTCCAGAGAATTATGCTCTCTTCTTGTCTTCTGGCGCGATCTGCGCAAGGTCTCACGCAGATAGCATGAGATTCCAGAGAAGAATAGGCCATCTTCAGGTCTTTGGCGCGATTGGCGCGAGTGGCACTAGATTCCAGTAAGAATTGCCTCATTTTTATAGCTGACGCGATTGGCGCGAGTTCCTGCGCGAGTAGCGCGAAAATCCAGAAAACATTAGCTTCTTGATCTTGCTTTCTTTTTTTTTTCTTGGTTCCTATTATCAAAATTGCATGGAATAAGTGATAAAGATAAAATAATGAAAACTTCCACCTATACTAGCATTTATTGATAGATTATGATTGATTTCTTGATTCTTTTAACATAAAAACTACTATATTCTAGAAGCATATCATTGGGCTTCATCAAAATATTCAAAGTAAAATTCCCCCTCATGATCCAAGGGATTTAGTGCGAGCAATGGAATTGGCGTGTGACATTGAGGAAGATGAGAGGGAAGAGAATAGGTAAGGGGAATCACAAAATAGAGGGAGCAGCGGAGGATTCAGATTTCAGTCAGGGGGTGGAACAGTAGTGTGAAGTTCTTCCTTTGGGGGTGCGAATCAGAACCAACAAAATCAGTTACAGAATAAAATGAATTCTGGGGGATGTCGATTTGGTTCAAGCTATGTTGCCAATAAGCAAGGAGAAAATTCTGCTTGGGGCAATAGAAACAGGGGTATAAGGAATTTGTCATATCAAGAATTTGTGAGAAGAAGGGATGATAAATTATGCTTTCAATGTGGGGGACCTTTTGGGGCAGGACACAAATGTCCAGAGAAAAGCGTAAGGGTGATGATTTTAGCAGAAGATGAACAAATCAATGAGAGAGGGGAGATTGTAAGGATTGAAGCGGAGGAAGAAAGTGAGGAGGAGGTAGTGAGAGGGCTGAGATGGAGTGTCAGTGGATGGAGTTGTCACTATGTTCAGCTAGGGGTCTCACTCATCCTCAAACTATGAAAATGGAAGGGGTGATTCAAGGCAAGAAGGTGCTGGTCTTGATTGATAGTGGAGCAAGCCACGATTTTATTTCTACTCGGTTGGTACAGGAGTTGAGATTAGGAGTAGATCCAACTAAACCCTTGGGGGTAAGGTTAGGAGATGGTCACAAAAAGAATGCTCAAGGATGTTGTAAAGAGGTGGCTGTTAAGTTGGGAGAATATGCAATGGTGGGGGCATTTTTCTTGTTTGATTTAGGAGGAGTGCATCTGATCTTGGGGGTAGCTTGGTTAGCTACTTTGCGAGAGGTTAAAGTCAATTGGCAAACACTTTCAATGAAGTTTATGCAGCAAGGGCAGTTAGTGGAGGTAAAGGGACGTCCGGGGTTGTCAAGAGCATTGGTATCACCTCAGGCCTTGATGAAGATGACAGAAATAGAAGCTATTTCAATGTTATGGGTGATAAAAACTAAAATAGTCAAATCAAATGAAGAAGTTCAGGATAATGGGAAGGAATTAGGGGAACAACCACAACAGTTGCAGGCCATTTTGAAGGAATTTGCGGCAGTTTTTGCTGAACTAAAGGAGCTGCCACCCAGTAGAGATGTGGATCATTGCATTCCCATCAAAGCGGGAGTTGATCCAGTCAATGTCAGGCCTTACAGTATCCCTATTTGCAGAAGAATGAAATAGAGAAACAAGTGCTTGATATGCTTAATGCTGGTTTAAGAAGGCCTAGTAAGAGTCCATATTCTAGCCATGATATTAATGAAGAAGAAAGATGGTAGTTGGAGGTTTTGCATTGATTATAGGGCCTTGAATAAGGTGACAATTCCTGATAAATTTCCAATTCCAGTAATTGAGGAGTTATTGGATGAATTGAATGGAGCGAGGTATTTTTCAAAGATAGATTTAAAAGCTGGATATCATCAGATTCGAATGGCTCAAGATGATATTCCAAAAACAGCTTTCAGAACACATCAAGGGAATTATGAATTTGTAGTATTGCCTTTTGGGTTAACCACTGCCCATACAACTTTTCAATGTGGTATGCATTCTATACTACAGCCCTTTCTAAGGAAGTTTGTGCTGGTGTTCTTTGATGATATTGGTGTATAGTAGATCTTGGGAGGACCATGTGGGGCATTTAAGGACTGTGTTGGGAGTATTGAGGAGAGAAAAGTTCTTTGCTAACTACAAGAAATGTAGTTTCGGGAAGGTTGAAGTTGAATATTTGGGGCATGTGATTTCATTTAAGGGAGTTTCCATGGATAATAAGAAGGTAGAAGCCATTTTAACTTGGCCCATTCCTAAGACAGTCAAAGCTTTGAGGGTTTTTTGGGGGTTGGCAGGTTATTATAGAAGGTTTATACAGGGTTATGGTAAGATAGAAAGACCCCTAACTAATTTGTTGAAAAAAAGGGAATTTTAAGTGGTCTCAAGAAAGTGTTGAAGCTGTTGTTCAGTTACAGCATGCTATTACTAAAGCTCCTATATTGACACTACCTGACTTTTCTCAGCCATTTACTATTGAGTGTGATGCTTTAGGAAGAGGAATAGGGGCAGTGTTGTCTCAAAACAAGAAGGCTATAGCCTTTTTCATTAAATCATTATCTGATTCTTCATTAAGTAAATCGGTTTATGAAAAAGAATTGATGCCTTTGGTACTTGCTATCCAACAGTGGAGACCTTATTTGTTGGGCAGGAGATTCACTGTATATACTGATCAAAAGAGTCTCAAATTTTTGTTGGAGCAAAGGATTACGACTCCAAGTCAGTAGAATTGGATAGCAAAGCTTCTAGGATATGAGTTTGATAGTGTATAAGATGGGGGCAGCAAACAGGGTGGCTGATTCTTTGCCAAGAAGAGAAGAAGATAAGGAGTTGCAGGCAGTCTCCAAACCTTATTGGGAGGAGGTCTCAACAATTGATAAGGAGGTTCAAGAAGATCCCATTTGATCCAAAATAAAGGCTGAACTCCAGTAGGACTCTAATTCGCATGGTAAATATACTTTAGAGCATGACAAGCTATATTATAAGGGGAAGTTAGTGTTGGCAGCTAATTCTGAATGGATTCAAAGTTATTGCAAGAGTTTCATTCCACCTTATCAGGAGGGCATTCTGGTGTCTATAGGACTTTTAGAAGAATTGGTCAGTCCCTGTACTGGAAGGGCATGAAAAAGACAGTTACTGACTATGTGGCAGCATGCCATATTTATCAGAGAAGTAAGTATCAATCTTCTTCTCCACTTGGGTTGTTGCAACCTTTACCAATTCCCAATGCTATATGGGAAGACATTAGTATGGATTTTGTGGTAGGGTTGCCTAAACCAAGGGGTTAGATGCTGTACTAGTGGAGGTGGATAGGTTAAGTAAATAAGGTCATTTTGTTTTACTTAAACATCCATATTCAGCAAGGTCAGTTGCTGATGTTTTTGCAAAAGAAATTGTAAGGTTGCATGGTATACCAGCTTCTATTGTGAGTGATAGAGATCCTA
This sequence comes from Glycine latifolia, assembly GCA_013407115.1. NCBI lineage: Eukaryota > Viridiplantae > Streptophyta > Magnoliopsida > Fabales > Fabaceae > Glycine > Glycine latifolia. The sequence continues at coordinate 24,487,244 of CM023952.1, read as the reverse complement.
TATTTCTCAGTAATTTTTGGCAGGAGTTATTTAGAAGGCAGGGTACTACTCTAAGAATGAGTACATCTTACCATCCAAAATCAGATGGTCAAACAGAAGTATTGAACAAGACTTTGGAGACATATCTAAGCTGTTTTAGCTCTGAACAACCGAAGACCTGGGCGGAGTTTGTTCCTTGGGCAGAATACTGGTAAAATACCAGTTATCAAGGAGCAGCGAAGTGTACACCATTTGAAGTAGTTTATGGTAGAACTTCACCCCTCCTTCATTAGCTAGATTCATCCCTGGGGAAGTGATAGTAGAAGCTGCTGCACATGATTTGATGGTGAGGGATGAAGCTTTAAAGCAACTGAAATTTCATTTGAGGAGAGCTCAGGATCACATGGCCAAACATGCTAATGCTCACAGGGTGCCATCTAAGATACAGGTGGGAGATTGGGCGTATTTGAAGATTAGGCCACATAGACAGATTTCAATGCCTATAAAGTTGCATCCTAAATTGGCAGCTAGGTACTATGGGCCATATCAAGTGACAAAGCAGATTGGAGCAGTATCTTTCCAGTTACAATTACCCACACAAGCTCTCGCATTCTCCTGTGTTTCATGTGCCTCAGCTTAAGAAAGCTATAGGTGAGCATTCAGTAGAGCCAGAACTTCCAGCAGAGCTGCAGGGTCATTCTTCTGGTTGGCAACCACACCAAGTTTTGGGAACCAGAGTCAGGGAGCAGGGTGGAGAACAGATTCGGCAATGCTTGGTTCACTGGCAAGGCAAGTCAGCAGAAGAGGCAACTTGGGAGGACAAGGACAATATCCAACAACAGTTTCCTGAATTCAACCTTGAGGTTTTTGTTAGTGTATAAGAGAAAAAACAAAGGGCAATGAGTTGTAACAGAAATACAGTTAGGATAGTTAGCTGTGAAACAGTTATTCTTGTCAAAATATCAAGAGACCAGAAAACATATTACAATATGACAAGAGCTTTTTATTTTGGAAAAGCTTGTCTGCCTTCTGTGGCTTTTCTTTCTTAAATAGACAGCAAGACATGTGCCTTTCAAGGAGATGAGAGATTTCTGGAGTTATACAAGGAAGGGAGGGATTCTAGGAGATTTTCCATTATAGGAGATATACAGGGGAGAGATTATAGGAGATTTCCTAACAGCTAGGATATAAATTAATACAGCTATAAACCTATTAAAATAGGCAATAAATTACATTAATATACATTAACATCCCCCCTCAAATTGACGCTGGTAAGTCAACCAGCAACAATTTGCCAACAAGAAACTGATGGCGCTGTCTAGTCATAGCTTTGGTAAAGATATCAGCCACTTGAAGATTTGTAGAGATGTAAGGAAGAGAGATGACTTTACTAGTCAAGGCTTCCCTGATATAATGAAAATCAACCTCAATATGCTTGGTACGTTCGTGAAACACGGGATTTGCA
>CM023952.1:24443554-24485400 GCA_013407115.1 Glycine latifolia | reverse complement strand
CACAAATAGAGGGTACAGACCTGAAACAAAACCTGATTGCAAATCACAAAGACACCCACAAGATCACAAGACAAGACTAACGTTTTCTATGGACCAGAACACAAGAGTTGACCACAGTTCAGAGTTGTAGCTCTGATACCATGTCAAAATATCAAGAGACCAGAAAACATATTACAATATGACAAGAGCTTTTTATTTTGGAAAAGCTTGTCTGCCTTCTGTGGCCTTTCTTTCTTAAATAAACAGCAAGACATGTGCCTTTCAAGGAGATGAGAGATTACTGGAGTTATACAAGGAAGGGAGGGATTCTAGGAGATTTTCCATTATAGGAGATATACAGGGGAGAGATTATAGGAGATTTCCTAACAGCTAGGATATAAATTAATACAGCTATAAACCTATTAAAACAGGCAGTAAATTACATTAATATACATTAACAATTCTGTTAGGGGAGTAGTTAGCTGTGAAACAGTTATTCTGTTAGGGAGTAGTTAGTTGTGAAACGGTTATTCTGTTAGGGGAGTTTGTTAGAAAAGGGGGGATAAATAGCCACTTCTCTTGGAGAAGAAGGGGGAATTTTTAAGAATAGACAAGGAAGAGCCCTTGTGAGAGAAGAGTGCTTCTCTGTGCATAGTTCTGTTAATCGTTCATAATCAATCAACTGAATCCTTTCTTCAGTCCATCTTTTCTGTTATAGTTGGTTACAGAACTCATCTCTGAGTTGTGTTAGAGGATTTATTGAAGAAGAATCCTAACACTTTTCTCTTTATTGCATGTGAAACTAGACTTTTTTAGTCGACTATATTTTCTTGGATGTTCCTAGAATTACAAATCTACTTTTGCTTATTAGCAGGAATCATCTTCAGAAAATTGGGAAGGGTTATTGAAGCAACATGTCTGTCTATGCACAAGTAGCTTCAACTGCTAAACTCTTTGCCATTCCTCTACAAGGGTCTCCGAATGTGTCACTTGATACTCCAACAGTACAACTGCTTGATCCAATGCAGGCCTGTTTTAAGATCATTTGAGTCAGTTTAAACCAAAGTGAAACATATCAATGTAACAAGGGAAAGAGAAAGCTAAAAATATTAGATAATACCTTCTGCACAATAGATAGAGCCTTGTTGCTGCTGCATCGTCCATGGTAGAAGTTACCACAGGTTCCAAGGGGTGTTCCATAGCTTGCAAATTTAATGGAAGAGATGACTTGGTTATCATGAGGGCAAGTGAGTGATAGCACTGGACCTAGTTTTCTTCCTGATTCTGTATCCGAGTTCCACAAGTCTACAGGTGGTGGGTGAGAATCAGATACATGTGCACACAAACTTTCTGTCTGTTTTGTGACAAAAGATATTTGTGTTGGATCACCTCCCCTTTCCTCAAACAATACAAGAATGTTGCCACTTGGTTTCAACCATGATCGTGGTACATGGTATCTGCAGGATTAGTGTCTTAGTGACATCATAAACTCAAGATTATCTTCATTTTTCAACTCTTCTCTTTTACGATATCCAACACTTACAGTGTCTGTGATGGCTTTTCACAATTCTTGCGACATTTGGATGCACTGTAAGGTCCTCTATAGTTGCATGAGTCCGTGCAACCAGCATCCGAAGCGACATATGTAGGCCAGTATCGCCCGATGCTTTGCCCATTAACCCAAGCCTCACCTTTTCCCATCCCCGTGAAGTCAATTGCAACTGGATTACTGCCAGATGGAGCAGAAAAGGTTGTCTAATCCAACATGTACTACATTAGTTAGTAGCAGAAATATTTTTCTTATATTAGTATTCCCTTAATTTAATTGGTGTATGCTATTCAAGTTGAAGATAACAGTTGTAGACACTGCTGAGTAAAAACTATAAAGATGAAATGAGAGTTTATAAGAAGTGGCCATCAGGATGGGAATCATTTAATTGTCGGTAAGTATGGGATAAGTATAATTCCAAATTCCCTTACTTATAACCAGTGAAACAAGAAAATGGAAATCTGATTACCTTGTACCAAGTCAATGGTTGGTTCTTAGGGAAGGTAGATTGCGAATTCCACTGTCCCGAACTCCCACTAGACAGACCCAAATCTTCCCCTTTGAGGCCAACCTGTATCAAGAAAATTAAGATTGCATTCTATGACTTCAACCAAGAAGGAAATATGCAATCCAATTGACTTGAGTTCTACAGCTTCAGGCTCTTGAAATAAATAATAGAATTTGATTTCTTCTAGCATATAAACTTGTTAATCTATGAAATTCATAGGTTGGGAAAGAGAAAATCAATGTAACATACAAGTAAACTTCATGAATAGATTTAAGTATCGCATGAATCTCATCAATGTTTATTCAATTAAGTTAAAGAAAGGAGAAAGTATGGTCTTTAACCAAATGTGAAGACTAACCTGATAGGTCCACTTTTGGGAGGAGAGATCAAGCGTGTTTCCATTTGCCAAACCTTTCAATATCACTGGACCAGTGATCCCAACTCCCCATGTATCAAAAAAGGCTCCATAGTTCTGATGCATATAAGGTTTAATTAGTTGATGTAGTAATGACCAATGAGATAAATCACTAGACGAGCAAGCCAGATCATGTGGAATGGAAACTAACAAGCCAATGCATAATTGCACACTATAAACAATAATTTTCCCTCTTGTAAATGCTTATATACATCATGGTCAGAAAATCTGAACCTGAAGTCCCACGGTTAAACTCAAGAGATCAATTGTGTTCTTTCCTGCCATTAGTGTGGCAGGGATGTCCACACTGAACTTATATTTGCCATTGTTGCCTGGTTGACTCCCTGAAAAGATTTCAATAATATCACACATAATTAATATTAGTTAATTCAAGAACTGTGAGCAACTAAATTGAATGAATAAACTCTTAACATTTTAGGAGGGAACAACTGTTAGCAACATCTCTTATGTTCTTACTTAAGTTCAAATCAACCTTTGATTTTATTTTCCCTACATCTTTAAAGTGATTCAAATTTTGCATGACAAAAAAAAAAATCCAAAATTACAATCATGTTAAGACTTGATGTATCCTCCATTTATTAAATCTAGACTTTAGTAACATATTTTGAATCATTTTGAGTAGAACAGAGTAGTACTTATGTTCCATGTAATTTCAGTGATTTGATTTTGATTTGGGTTAGATAGTTTGAGGTCATAAAATTGGGTGAAATTTGATCTAAGAACTTCAGTTATGTCTTTCTGATCTATAGCCAGCCAAACACTTCTGATTGCCTCCCTACAATGAAATGCAAGAGTAGACTTAGGTTGCTTTACACCTCTCTTAAGTCTAACTTCATTACCAGCATTTCAAGAGGTATGCCGAGAAAATAGGAGGGGAAGAACCCATTTTGAACTACAGGCCTTAAAATGAAACCAAGGTGTACTTAACCAGCAATTAAAGATGAATCTCAACTCACTAAAGAATAGAATAAATAGGGACATTCGATTATATTAAACATAAAAGCATAAGAATATTTAGGAAGAACATTTGTAGATGCAGAGTTATCCAGACATATAATCAATTGACAATGCTTTAGTTTGTATTTACCTGCAAGCTTCCCATTAATAAAAGCATGAAGGGCATGACCAAGTGATTCAATGTGGAGGACAGTTTGAGAACTAGCATCACCCTTATAATCAATGCTTTAAAAGAACACAAGAAGAGTGTTATCAAGGAGCAGAAAGTTATAAGTCAGAGGCAATGTCTTTCAACCTTGGAGAGGCCTATATCTACCTTAATGAGTACCACAAATAATCACTTTTATCAGCTGTTGTATTTATTTGCTCCAGTAATCCAGTTTGTGAGAATGAATCGGTCTTCGAAATACCCACTGGTTCACTTATCCAACTCCATCCTGTACTAGAAGCTTCTGAAGAACCAATATCTTCTTTCGAAGATTCAGTTGTAAAGCTTGAAATTGCAGATGCAGAATTAATCTGACATACAAAATGTTATTTTTTGATTGGGAAAATCAACCAATATTACATTTTTTGTTACAAAATCCATTTGTGAAGCCACATAGACACAAAAATGAAGGTGGTGTGGCAAACCTTTGCAGTATTAAGCACTACACTCTTGCAGTCTGGTAAGATGCTCACGGACCATGCAGGCAAGTGATATGAATTGCCACTAAAGTTTACTGTTACATCAGATTTGGTGCCTACGTTAGCAAGGAAGGCCGCACATACAGATCCTGTCTTGTAAACTGCAGCCTGGGGTTTAGATAGTATAAAATACATTATGGAGAGACTAATTTTTCATAAAGCATATAAAATGTGGTAGCATGGAAGAGAAATAGGCATCAGCATACAGCAACATTTTGCTACAAACAATAAAAAGTAACACTCAGGAAATTGCAAAGGAGGAGGTAACCAAAGAAACTTATCACAATGAGCCTGTATACAATTGGTAATTGTGTCAATATTCCACTCCATGCAGGTCATTTCCAGGTAAAGAAACTTGCAAATTTGAAAAACTAGGAGAACTTCAGGTTCAATGGTTCATAATGTTTATCCCGAAATTCCATCCCAAGACATGGAGTAATATGTTTTAATGGACCAAAAGTTTCAAAACAAACCATTTATACCTCTAGGTTTGGACCAAGGGATGTAATTGTTGGATCAGTAGCTATCAATGCTTCTTCACAAAGCTTTATGGCCTTGTGAACTTCTTTAAGGTGGCCCCACTTAGGCTGTCTAATAATTCCTGAAGCACACAGTAAAAAAATTTATAAAAACCGTCACAATATTATCCGGTGTAATTTGCCTTCTATAAATAAAAAATAAGCTGTAAATGCAACACTTTTTATTTAGAGTAAATTACACTCGCAACCCTTGTGTTTTGCTTAAATTTCACTTAATATTTCTTCCTTTTTGCACCCTACAAAAAACTCCTTAATTGTTTAACTCATATTGCACTCATATCCCCTCCGTCCTAAACACTGTTTAATAATTTAACAGAAATTAGGCACATGCTGGTTATATGACTTTTAATGAAATTTTATGTCTAAAATATATTCATCTTCTTCCTCTCAACCTGAAAATATTTTTAAGACTCTTATTTCTTTTTTTTCTTCTCTGTAATTGGACATGAACCCAACTTTTTGTTAGACGTGAACCCATCTTGGTACGCAGTGTTAACACCCTTCATTCTTCTTTTTTAATTTTTTAGTTCAATTTATTTATCTGATTGAATATGGTCATTTGCTTCAAATTTAGTGTTTTGCGTCTACATTTGTGTTTTTAACTCCTTTCTTTGAAATATTTTTTTTATGGCAAGGTGTTTAATATAATGTCTCAATCAAGAGCTGCATGGCACATCATAATGTTAAACTGAAAAGATTGAGTAATTCAGTTGAATTTATTTATGACTCGTTTAATTTCATATGAGAATTTATACATTTCATTTTCCTTGATGATGTAACAAAGACACAACTATTAGCATAATTAAATTGCTTTGACACATTGATTTTAATACCAAAATCAGTTTTGTTGGATAGTCACCCATGAGATGCTTCTTTAAATGGAGATTGATAATAACCCAAACAGTAGACGTTAAAAGAAATGTTATTTTCATTAGAGATCAGAGGCAAAATTATATTTCACTATGAATTTAGTTATTGGTCCATTATTTTTCATTGTGTTCTTGAAAATTCCTTGCAAGTAATTATTATTATACCAATAAATTGTCAATAATGTTTATAATGCAAAACTGAGTATAAAACAAGACCAGATAATAACAGAGGAAGATGAACAATGGAGAACTCGTGAATTGGAAGAGGAATGGTAAGAACTTGCGAACGGTGAAGAGGAATGGAACTTGAACGTCGTAAGAGGAAGAGAAACTCGCATCCCGTGGACGCTAAAGAAGAACTCACCAATAAGAGAAAGATAAACAATATTCGTGAATGGGGAAGAGGAATGAAAAGTGGACATTGAATTCTGAAACTAAATGGGAGGGAATAATTTGGATTTTATAATTAAAATATAAGGACAATTTCGTCTGCTGACATATTTTAATTAAGTTGTTTAACGGGTTAACAAAAGGGGATAAAAGTAATGTGAAAAAGGGAGAGATATCAAGTGAAATTTGAACAAAACATAGGAAAGTGCGAATGTAATTTACTCTTTTATTTATCTTCGATGCATAGGAAGATAAGCTGATTTCAACTAACAATTGGTGGTGCATTTGTGATGTCTACGATGTCAACAATAGATATGCAGTAAGAAGGTAGAACGAGTGCATACCATACTCATCAATTGGTGCATCATAATCATAACTTGTAGCAATGAAAGGTCCACCAGAAGCTCGGTCAAAGTTGGTCCCTCCATGGTACTGTTTCAGAGCAAGCAATAAAAAATGTTACAGATTTCTTCTTAGGGCCAAACTCGTTCTTGAAGTATCATATAAAATGAACTGAAACCACCACATTTAAGGTTGCATTACCATATAATAATTTTGAAATGTTCCTCCTCGCTGGAAAAAGCGTGCCACGGCAAATGCAAGATCTTCCACAGGTCGGTAAGGAACAGCACCACCGAACAGAAGAAACCTACCATTCCAAAGAATTCAAAACAACAATAACAACTAAAAAATTATTTCAAATAATTCAAAAGATAAAAAAAAAAAAAAGAGTGGAAGTAATAAGATACAAAACTGATCAGATGACATTTCAAGGGATACATTTCATTGAATAGCCAACTGATTTAAATAGAAAAAGACGCTAACCATCCACTCCAATTCTCAGTCCACATTTTTGGTTTTGTGTTAGAGTTTGGTGTAAATTGATAGCAGTAAAATCCATTGCATGTATTAATCTGCGGGTGGTTACAGTATTAATAAAGTAAAATGAATGTATACATCCTACTGTGATTGCTCTTTTCAGGATGACATACAATCTAGTAAAACATCAACCAGCAACACCTGATGTTGACAAATAAAAGAGAAAACTTACAATTGGATCAGGAGCATCTGCTTGCTGACACATGACCCATGGAACCCCTGTATCAAGAGATGTAGCCATAGTTGCTGCCCACTTAATGTAGGATTTGCCCGCAGCACCGTAGGCCGAATCAATGTTTCCGTACTCATTTTCAATCTGACATTAGTAAGTACAATTATTCTCATATTGATCAAACATAACCTTTCGCCCAAAAAATAAATAATATATTATGATATATAAGATAACTATACTTCAACATCTGGTAGTCACTAATATCATTTAGAAGAAAACACACACACGCAAAATTGACCATGTATATAAACAAACCTGAGATAAAATAACAGGTCCTCCTTGGGAAGCGTATAACTTCTCTTGCTTTATCATATCCACAATTTTGGCAGTGAATCTCTTCATTTCTGCCTGAAGACAAAGGTTTTGGTGAGTGAACTTGGATCAAAGGAAAATATCACAAAGTAGAAGGAGATGGTTACCTTGAAAGGTTCATTGTCAGTTCGGAACTTGATTCCCGGAATGAAGTGCAGCCAAAGAGGGAAACCACTGTTGAGAAATGAAGCCCCTCAAATATACATGAACACCCCTAGAAAATAAAACACAGAAAGGACCAAACTTTACCCATAGTTCCATTCAGCACACACGTATGGACCAATGCGGAGATGCACATAGAGACCAGCTGCAGCCACTGTCTTCACAAATTTCACCAAGTCCTTCCTCCCATCAAAATCATACTGCCAAATTTCTTTTCGACTTCGTTAGTCTTTTCATTCAAAATCACACACACACACACAAAATGCTCAACATTTCATGCTTTCAACAAATGAAATGCTGAAACTAAAAGCCATAGGAATATACAAAAAAAATAAAAATAAAATGAATGGGAAGAGAAGAAAAAGAACCTGGCCTCGAACTGGTTCGTGTAAGTTCCAGAAAACGTAAGTCTCAATCACATCCAACCCTCCATCTTTGGATTTCTGAATAAGGTCTGGCCACATCTGCGACATTACCCTCTTTAAGTTCAAAGAAAAGAAACTCACAAACACACGAAGTGAGAAGGGAGAGAGAAACCTCTGGAGTACTACGAGGGTAATGAATGGAGCCAGAGATCAAGACCCTGCGCTTGCCGTCGATGACCAATGCTCTGTGATCATACTCTACATTGGCGCAGAACAACGTCGGAGTGTGAATGCAGAGCAACCAAAACAGAACCAACACAATCTGTGTCGGTCTCATATTTTTTTGTTTCTGTTTCCCAGAACGGATAGAATGGAGCAAACCCACAAGAAAAGGAAGACACTTTTTCTGAACCAAAGTGGCAACAAATAATGGGGGTTGCTCTGTTTGTTAACACAATGCAAAGCAACCTTACTTTGCTTTATGTGTTACGTGGGTCATGTCTCACATGCGTGTGAAATGCAAGTGCAAATGATGTTGCTTTGTGAAGAGATATAAATGGAAAATAAAAGTACTTGAGGAAATGACAGAGATCATAAAACTTGGAGAGAGTGAAGGGAATCAAATGGGAGAAGAAGTAGAGTGAAGAATATAGAGCTAAGCTAAGCAGCTATATATATGTAATAATATGTACATTTATTTGTAATTTAATAGTAGTATTTATTTATTGTGCAATGAGAAAAGGACACGCCAGGTGCCAGATATATGTGTGTTAACGAAGACAAAAAGGTTGTCGGTGAGATCGTCGTGTTGCTCTGCGTCTGAATGGTGGAGGGTGGAGAGTGGAGCACAGAGGAAAATGGAGTCTTTTCAATCAATGTGAGAACTGAGAACAATGGCGATCAAAAATGGATAGTGAGAAGAGAAAGTGGTGTGGCGTACGGTGAAACAATGAGTGATGGATTTTATGACATAAGGACAATATATGACAAAGCTAAGGTTAAACTATTAAAGAACCGCTGACAAAAAAGGCTAGTATTTCATAAAACAGGGCTGCAGCTGTAACCAGTAACAACCAACCTATTTCATACGATATTCACCCTAATTTAGCAACGCAATCCATGTTAGGAATATATTTTTTAATATACTTTTTTTATCATATATTTTTTTAATAATTAAGATTTATTAAAATTATAAAATTTAGTAGATCTTATATCTTATTAAATAATTTTTTTTGATTTTATAGTTTTCTATAAACTTTGATCAATAAGAAAAAGTATGATGGAGAAATATGTTAAAAAAGTATGTTTTTAATAATTATTATATTTTTTTAACAGTATTTGGATATTCTAGTCTTCCTGTTTTTGGTCGTGATGTTTTCCTGCTTTTTAGAATTTGTTTTGATTCAGGGAAGATAATGAATCATTAAAACCAAACCAATACTTAAAATTCTAAGTATGCAGCTAGGAACAAAGTGTATTATTAAAATTCTTGATTTGTAGTTTCGAAAAATATTTAAAGGTAGAATTTTACTGGTACTTAGACAAAGTTGTGACTTATATAGATATAGATATGCGATTTCTACTAAAAACCAGCAGTTAAAATCAAATATAGCCCTTCAATTCTACACCTTTTATTTCCTTTATGTTTTTCCTTAAACCAAAATCTACACTTAAATACTAAAATGTACACTATGTTGGACATAATTAATATAAAAAAGAAGAATGTAATTAGTCCTACAATTTATTAGGATAATTGGTTTTTCGTTTTAACAAGACCATATATCATATAAAAAATATGAAAAAAAATGCTTGAATAGAAAAATATCATATATAAAATAGCACTTTTATTAAATAAAGACCTGAGTGATTATAAAACTTATTAATTATATTTGATAAAATTGTATCTTTTATTAATATATATTTCTTTCTCCAACATAATTGTATCATATTACTTTTTTCTACTGTTATTATTAACCATACCAGAAAAATGAAATCTATATTTAGATACTTTAATTTATATTCACTTTTTTTTAATTGAAAGAGTGTTTATAAAAAGAATTGAAGAGAAGCGAAATGACATAAAACAAATATTTTACACTAAAATTGAAGGGGACATTCAGTTTTACCGAACAGATTTTTTTTTTCCTAATGAAAAGTGCACGGAATTAGCCATATCGTGATATTTGGGATTGCCAGCAAAAATCCCATTCAGAAAGTTACTTCATGGGCTTAAGTCGCAAATAATTTTACTCTGTAAATAAAAAGTTCAACTTCTTCAGAAATATTTTTAGAAAAACAATGTTTTAGTTCTACATCACTTCAGAATTTCATTTTCATACCTGTTAATGAATTCTATATATAGTCAAATCTTGATGGACTTATAATTTTTTTAAGGAACGATAGACATAGTTTTTTTTTTTCGGAAGAGAGATGAACTTATGGTTATACTGAAGGGATAAAAGGAAAATAAAGAATGATAAAAATGAGTCAAAAGTCACGAATTAAAAAAAAAAAGATATATTTTGTTGGAATAGGCAAGTGTAGTGGCTACGCCAAAAAAAAAAAAAAACAAAAAAAATACCATATTAAAAGAAGAGCTAAGTGGCAAAATATAGTGCACAAGGGAAACCGGCCAACTACTAACTACTTCACCAGTATCAGTGTTCATAATTAATTAATTATTAATTAATATTGACATCAGTTATTGGATTATTTTTAAATTGAATAAATTCCTATAAATAATTTTATCTGAAAGATAAGTAAATATAAATGTGTTAATTTAAAATATATGATAACTTTGCTGTATTAAAATTAAAAAAATACACCATTACTTTAATTGTGTATTATATATATATATATATATATGTCCATTTCAAAAGAAATATTATTTTAAATATTGGTAAAAATAAAAAAAAAAACTAAACAAAGATAGAGAAAACTTTAGATTGATAAAAAATATAGAATCAATAATTAATAGGGAAATATTTAAAAATATAATTTTTAAGTTGTAAGGATTAATGCATAACTTATATATACAAAAAGAAAAAAAAACTAAATAAAAAATGAATGTTATTATTTGTAAAAACAAAAAATAATCAAGATCGACATTGAAATATATATATATGTGTGTGTATTATGAAAACAACGATAATCTATTTGGGAGTGTTTGTGTGGATGGTTTTATAAACTAAATAATATTATATTATTTTGAAACATTAGATAATGTAAAAGTGATTGTTTTGTCTGACTAAGCATTAATTTACAAACAGAATTTAAAGGATGTATTAATTTTCCACTACAAAAGTAACATGCAACGGTATTGGAGGTATAAGTGGTTTGGGTTAGATTGAATTTTATCTATTTTCAATTCAATTCAATTTAATAGGGTTAGACTGAATTGAATTTATCTTTTTTATTTTGTCAATCTAATTGAATTCAATCCAACTTTAGTTAGATTGGATTGATTATTGTATTGGATCATTAAAAAATTGTTACGTTTTTAAGTTTTGAAAAATTTAAAGAAATTCTTAAATTTGAAAATATATAGTAAAGACATTTTTACAAAATATTAAGGATATTTTTAACAACCAATATTTATAAAATATTATACTATTCATATGATAAATAAATAAAAAGTCATAAATATATATTCTCAATATCATTCATAAAAATTGTATTACCTTAAAATAAATAAAAATGATAAACTCTAAAATATTGTATTATCTTAAGATAAAAATGTATTACCTTGAGAATGAGATGTGTTTAGATTAAGATTTCTATTAGTAATTTAATTATATGTGAATTAGATTGGATTTTGGTTGGATTCAAAATTTCAAATCCATCACTCAATCCAACTCACAAAAATCTAATTAGGTTGGGTTAGATTGACAGATTAAATTCAATCCTCTTACACCCTTAATTGTCATGTGGGGGGGGGGTGTGGGGGGAGAGAAGTTTTTCTAATCCGAAATAGATGCAATCACTTCACACGATTTATATTTTTTTAAATCATGATATTGGTGTAGAGCACCCACTTTATTGATAACTAATATCTATTAAAAAATTTGAGTGACCATCTTTAATGAAATCTTTTTCCAACTAAGTACTTTTTTTTTCTATTCATATAATTTAAACTCAAAATCTTACATAAGAAAATTCAACTCACATCCCACGAATGATTTGCTGTTATAGGATTATGACATTTCGTTGGAGTAAATAAATAGCAGAATTCAACGGTTGATCACTTACTTCAATTTCAGGTTTTTTTCCCAAAAGGGGGCAAAAAAAATTTTATTTACCAATTGGGGGTAACTTTTGAAAAAATTCCGGATTGGGGGTAAGTCGTGCCACGTGTCACGACTTCATTTTTTTTTTAAAATAAAAATTGGTCGCTAAAATTTGGTCACTAATTTCGGTCTCTAATTCTGTTGCTAACATTTTTGCGACCGAATATTTAGTCGCAAACATAAAAAAACAATATTTCTGTTGCAAAAAGTGTTAGTGACGGAATTAGAGACCGAAGCTAGTGACCAAATTTTAGCGACCAATTTTATTTTTTATTTTTAAAAAAAAGAAGTCGTGACATGTGGCACGACTTACCCCCAATCCGAAATTTTTTCAAAATTTGCCCCCAATTGGTAAATAAAAATTTTTTTTGCCCCCTTTTGGGGAAAAGGCCTCAATTTCATTCATCTACTTCCACACCTAAATGACAAAGAAGTGTCTCCTTTTCTTTATTTTTCTCTGACAATTGGATAGGGTTCATTATTAGCAGTCTGATTAGATACTTTAAAGCTAAAGCTTCTTACCAATTAATAACACTCAATTATCGATGCCAATTAACTGTTATTACAATTTCAGTGGACAAAGCTTTTCTAAAATAAGAAAATCTTTGAATGAAGGTGTATTCATCTTCAAATAAGAGATTCTTTTGTTTTTAACTTCGATAACTCATAAACGAAAGAGACATGAATGATTTATAATATGGAAAATAATTTAGAGTAAAATATCTGAAATGTGTATATAATGCATATAAATTTAAAAGGAAATTATGCGTTTACATTTTTGGGCTTAAATTTTTTTAAAAGGTGATAAAATAAGAAAAATGAAGATAAAAATAACAAATTACATATAGTTTTAGGGTTTGAACTCAGCTATGTGGTCCATGAGAAGAATGAACAATATTGGAACTTGGTAGCCCATGCATGTCACGAATTGTGATGGTTGAATCATTCAACAATTCAGCTACCATTTTTTGCAAAAAGCAAAAAAAAAAAAAAAAAAAAAAACACCCAGATTCCATTGAAATCGTGTTTGATTGGTAGGGGCCTTGTTCAAAGCATATATAGTATAACACATGCACAGCCAGCTTCCATGCGATGTGCGTGCACGTGAAATATATTTTTCCTGAATTACTCAAATTTGTGAGCGATTATGTAAGACATTAATTTGCAAAGAAGCGTTGGATGAGTATTTCCTAAGCAGGAAGCAGCACACCCACCATGCAAATTAATATTATTATAATTAGGGTTGATACTTCACTTTTTCACCTAAAAAACGAGAGAGTAGGACCATATGAAAGCAACACATACAAATTGTGAAATTGCGGATCACTCGCCCTAGCAACTATAGGAACTTAATTGGCAATTGATAATCGTTTCTTGTGTCGTATTCAGCACTAAACTTTGTGTTTGATATATATATTCGTCACTATAGATTGAACGTAAGAGAAAAAAAGGAAGATATTCGATTTCCCTATTTGCCGTGTGAGATACACATCAGCAAAGTGAAGAATTACAATTTACAAATTAGTAGATTCAAAAGTCATAAATTAAAATTGAAGTTAAAATAACCATATTTTGTATCAATTTACAAACTAGAATTATATTCTCTTAATATTTTAATTAAAATTATATGTTTACATTATTATTTAAAATGTATCTCTTATCTTAAAAGGGTTAATATCCAAAATATTATTATATTTTTTGTAAGAATAATTATTAGGATTTTTAACTCCTTAATGAAACCCTAATATATACTCCGATCTTTTTATATGTTGATTATGAAACTAATTTTTAATTTAAAATTTAATCTTAAATTTTTTTATCCCTCCCTAACTATATATTCTATGGGACTAATTAAATTATCAATTTACGCTTCAAACGTATACTATTTGAATTTATATTTTAAAGCTATTTTTTAAATAAAACTTTGAACATTTGAGCCATATTTTATCCTATATGATTTATAACGTACAAAAGTTGTATAAAAGAATTAATGAAAACAATTTGCATGAAAAATAATAAAATAATTGAATTAACATTTGATTCATAAAAAGAATAAAAATAAAATAGAGGTGTATCTTTCAAAAACATTATGCATAAGCATCTTGACCATGGAGCGCCCAACTCCTAGCCTTCTAGAGAATGGGTTATGGGCGGTGCGTGAAAAGTTTAACTTTTTTCTATATTTACCTCAGATTTTGTTCTACAAAGAAAATAAGTCAATGATATCATGATGCATTGATAAAGAGAAATTAAGTTGCAATATACCGGACGTTAATATAAGAAAAATCGTTATTAATGACTAAATATTTCTTAAGTAAAAAATATTTGAATTTCTAATGAAATTCATCGACGAACAAATTTTTCGTCGAAAAGTATAAATTACCGACGAAATTTTACCCATGGATTTAGGTCTGTCAGAAATTTATATCTTTCTGACAAACTTTATCAACGAAATATGTATCCGTTGGAATTTAAAATTTTACTCAAACAAAAGGAACCCAAGCCTAGTTATTTGTTACTCACGTTTCGATTTGATAATGGTTTCATCGTTGCACTCAGTCCACCACCCACGCTGTCGTCGCTCGCTCGATGTCGTCTTGTCACCGACGTCATAGTGCTGCCACTGTGAGCCCACATTGTCGACATCGTTCCAATTTTCAATCTAGGTTTTATTCTAGCTTGCTTTTCAAAATTCTGTAATGCATTCTTTCATTTATTGTAGAAGTGTTGGCTTGGGGTGAGCCTTGGTGCAATGCCAAGGTTTTACTTTCAGTTTTAGTTTTGGCGTACCAACTAAAATTAATCACCTCTCATAATTCAAGATATGTACATTTTCATTTGTTATTTTTCATTCTTCTTTCCACAGTGCTCACTCGCGTCTTTTTTATTCTTTTTTCTAATTTTGGTTTTTTGAACAACACATCCTAGGGTTTCATGGTCCCATTCTCTTTGAACCTTCCCGATAATATTCTCAATCTCCATTTACTTCCATTCCACGCTTCTTTCACCACTATTATCATACATTGCTTTGTCTCTCTCTATCTCTTTCTCTGATTTTGTAGCTCAAATTGTTGTTCAAATGTTCAAGTCATTAAAAATGCCCCTTTGATCAGGTTCATGTATTTGACTCTCTCCAAACTCCCACAATGGTGAGAGCCTTCTGCAATAGGCCATTCTTTACAATAGAGGTTCAAACATTACAGTATGAACCATGGATAACTAGTGGGAAGTTGAACCACTTCTCTGCTAGTTATATATATATAATAAACTAATTAATGGTTGTTCTATATATTGCCACATGCACTTTTTATAATAGAAAATGAACTTACGCCATTACAAGTCTTATGACAATGTCTACAGTTGTTTCATGGAAACAAGAGTTTATGGTGAGTTCATACTAAAACAGAAAATTATGGAGAAGTTAAGAAAAATCTTGCAGCTTTGGATGAAAGTGGCTCTTTCTTTATTCTTGGTATCTATTACTAGACATCTCCTTTTGCTAATAATGTGTTGTACCTTTTAGAAAGCTGGCTTTTTAGTTATGTCAGAGATGTTAATCAAATAAGTTAGTTATGAAATTTCTCAACTTCTTACAGTGTTTATTTTTTACACGATATCAAATTTCTTCACCTAGTGATCAAGTGTTCAATTTTTATTCTCAAATTAAAAGCAAATTTAAACATAAAGTTTTGGTATTAGCTAGATTCTTACTTCTTCTAATTCAAGAGGAGAGAGCTTTCATGTGATTTGACAATTTAGAAATACTAACTCAGTTATAAAGACTGTCTAAATGCATTATATTAGAATTGAGAGATGAGACTTATAGGAATTTGGATTGTGGTTCTAGTGCAGATGCAAAAAAGATTTAAGGTTTATTCCAGAAATAATAAAAGAGGACTTGGATCTAGTTAGCTGAGGTGGCTGGTGGTTAGCATTTTAGGCGAATATTTCGTTTGATGCAAAAATATATATGATGCATGGCAGATTGGTAGAGGATGTTTTATATGAAGATATAGGTCTGGTACAGTGAGAAATACTTTTTTGTTTGTCTCAAAGTGTTTTTTTGGTGGATAAAATCACTTTAAACCATAATTATATTGTTGGTTACCATTAAGACCAATACTAGTTGAGCTACAAGTTTTGTTGGCAATTTAGTGCATTTATCCACATATCTATGCTTTTACTAGTGTTAGCATGGCTATGCTTTTACTAGTACTAGTGTTGGTTGTTCGTTGTTGAGCCTACTTGAATTTTTTTTTTTTACTTACTAACTCACTCTGTGTGTGTTTTTCCTAGGTGAAAGAAGTGGCTCTGCATGCAAGGAGAATAAAAGCCAAACTGTCCTTTGCCTTTGTATTCCCCGACAATAACAGTTGTTTCAAAGCTCAAGAGGTAAATCAATATGGTCTCTCTCTTTTCTATATCAAGTTGTGGACTTGTTTCTAGTGTGTTTCGTCTGAATATGTTATGAAGTGGCATTCTGAACCTGTGGAAATCCATAATTCAAACATTTATGTACATAAAAGAACAAAATAGTGGTAACCATAATAATTTATTTATGCAATTTTGTATTAATTATTAGATTAGACATGGAGTTTCATTGTCCACATATTCATTTGATTTTGGTAGAAATGGGAAAATTTTTCTTGTCTTGCTTCATATTCAAAACTACCAACAATTCCTTGTTTTTTTCCCTTTATTTATTTTTCTTAGAAAACCTTAACTTTAGTTACATCCATAAAGATGATGGTGAAAACTCAGTTGCTTTATATAGAAAACTTTATAAGTGAAATATTTCAATTAGGAATTATTTGTGTTTGGACATCTAACTTTCCCTCCAATTCAGTGTGATTTAATTAACATCAATCCCTGATTGAAGTTTTGAACAATGGCTTAGTTTTCATCATTGGCTGTAACTGAATTAGGAGTAAGACAATGACTAACATCATTATTCTAAAAAACCGTCTTTCTTTCCATCAGTAATTTCTACAAATGAAATGAATGAAAATTTGATATTTTCCTGTGAATTTCGCTTAGCGACCAGTGCATGCTTAGTGAGAATGCATGGCTCGCTTAGCCTACACTTGTGTGTTTAGCCCAAACAGAGATATTACAAAATAGAGGGCATTTTCTTCCTACACATTCAAAACTCTCATACTTCATTCATTTTTTTAATTCCAAATATACCTTTCCTGCTCTTCTTGTTTTTGTTTCTTCTTCATTTTTGGTTATTCTTCATTTTTGCTCACCTCCTCCATTTGTTCTTCTTGGCGGACCTCCTTTTCCCATGGCTGGCCGTGATTGGTAACTACATTGTCTTTGGCTTCGTCTTCATCGTCGTGGTAGGTGTTGCAGTGGCAGAGGTAAGGTTTTTTTAACACCCATCCATATGAAGCATACAAATTGACAATTTTTTTATTGAATTTGTATTACTTCGGTTAAAAAAATTGTATTGAATTTTTATTATTTAATTTTGTAAATATAATTATTATCCGTATGGTTTGTCATTGAATTATTTTTTTAATGGTTTGTTAAGATGGACAAAGATGAGTGGATGTATGAAAGTATTATGTCTCTAGAAATTACTATGAATGAAGACAACAAAGAGGAAGTTGCTGTGTTTGAAAATATTAATTGCTTAGTTGATTGTTCTGATGGCTTCAACACTTTTGAGGTATTGATATGATTTTGTATTTGGTTAAAGTAATTGAATGAATGATTTAATAAGACTAAACATGTATTATCGGTTTTGTAGGTGTTTCCTTCCCGTGAGAATGTATTGTAATAAGATCGTACTGTTGCGTATGATATTGGTTTTGTAGCTGTGATAATGAGGTCTGACACATCAACTGGAAAGAGGGGAATGACCTCATTTGTTTTGATTGGTTGTGAAAGGAGTGGAAAATATAAAGCATACAACAAATATTTAGTACGAACGGTGACTAGTACTAGAAAATGTGATTGTCCTTTTAAACTGCGAACGAAACTAGTCCTGGGAGGTGAAGGGTGGATGATCAACTTAATATATGGGACTCATAATCATGCTTTAGCTAAGTCATTGACTGGACATCCATATATTGGTCGACTAACTGAGGATGAAAAAATTATTCTAGGTGATATGACAAAGTCGATGATCAAACCAAAAAATAATCTTCTCACTTTGAAGGATCACAATGCCAACAATTGTACAACAATGAAGCAAGTGTACAATGCAAGATATGCATCTTGTTCTTCTATAAGAGGCAATAATACTGAAATGCAACAATTAATGAAGCTACTAGAACGCGATATGTATATTCATTGACAAAGACTGAAGGATAAAGATGTTGTAGTGATATATTTTGGACATATCCAGATGCAGTAAAATTGAGCAATTCATGTCATATGGTATTCCACATAGATAGTACATACAAAACAAATAGATACAAACTTTATTTACTTGACATTGTTGGTGTGACACCTACTGTGATGACATTTTTAGCTGCATTTGTCTATTTAGAGGCTGAACGTATAAATAACTTTGTGTGAGCTCTTGAAGAAACGGCTTAGAGGTATTTTTTCTAAAAAGTGATGCACTCCTTGAAGTCATTGTTACTGACAGAGATTCAACATTGATGAATGCAGTGAAAATTGTCTTTCTTTACTCAATCAACTTGTTGTGTCGGTTTCAAATTGATAAGAATGTGAAGGCAAAATGTAAAACTCTTGTGGGACAAAAAATGCATGAGATTATGTGATAGAAGTATGAGGGAGTCTTGTGGATTGTCCTACTGAGAAAGATTATGATGACTATCTTATGAAGTTTGAATTTGCTTGTTCATCATGGCCAATGTTTGTTGACTATGTGAAACAAACATGGTTGATTCCCCACAGATAAAGATTTGTAACAACGTGGACGAATAAAGTGATGCATCTAGGAAACACTACAACTAACAGGTATGAAAATTGTTAATCTACATTGATTTTTGAAGAACATATTACTTGTTGGAAATAATTATTTTCCCTTTTAAGTGCAGGATTGAGTCTG
This sequence comes from Glycine latifolia, assembly GCA_013407115.1. Taxonomy (NCBI): domain Eukaryota; kingdom Viridiplantae; phylum Streptophyta; class Magnoliopsida; order Fabales; family Fabaceae; genus Glycine; species Glycine latifolia. The sequence goes on along the minus strand of CM023952.1, from coordinate 24,466,223 downwards.
CCCATTGGACCCTAAAAAGACTACTACAGAATAACCTTGGAGATCTATGTACTGTTTGGGATGCCAAGAACAACATGATCACCTTGCAACAGTAAATAAAGGCATCTTATGAGAGAAGCACAAATGTGGTCAGACATATTTTTAAAGTTACCTTGTACAAGAGACTAATTGGCATGGTGCAAAGTATGCGCTAAAGCAAATTTGTAAGGTTTTGGGTGTCCATGTTGGCACTTTAATATAATAATATTATGATTAAAAGGTAGTGGTGTTTATAACAAATCTGGGGTTGCTTTCCTAATTCAGCGCTAATGAGGCATCTGGAGTCGTGGGACCGAGATGTCATTTTAATAAGGAACCCGTATGAAGTCGTATGAGGTCAGTGGAAGGCAGAGCCTTAGACTTGTGAAATGCCAAGGTAGGACCTTAGACAAGGTTGTCTAGGCTACGCATATCAAGTGGGAAGTCAAATGCGCTTGGTTTGCCAATCCGGGTATCGCCCTTGCTTGTTAACATAAACCCACGGGAACCCGGGGCATTGGCTCCCGCCAACAGTGGACTACTTAGGATAGTATCCCGCGCATATTCTATGTTATTAAACCAACCTGGCAATGTTAGTAAGAATATAGAGACCCCGGTAGTCACACGTAATATAGGTAGAATATATTTGACTCGTCAACCCGGTAGTTAGTGTCTTCACAAACTTACCTTATACACGCGATTCGCGTTGACCACCAGGTCACTTAGTGACGCGTGTTGGCTTAAGTGACGTATGTGATGTGTTAATTCATTGGGTATTTAAGTAACGTGCGTGTGGGTCATTTCCTTAGATGACTCATTTCTCTCACTGACTCTTCACCAAAGACCCTCTTTCTTTCTTTCGTCGCTTCCTCCATTGATGAGCGAGGGAAAGCTTCGAGTTTAGGGGAAAGAAGACGATTTTAGGAAGTTTGAGCTTGGAAAGCTGTTCTCTCTCCTCGTTAACAAATTTTAGAGGTAAGAAACAGCGGTCCAACCTTGAAATCTAACGGTTATGGATTTTGGGTTAGGTTATGTCAAGATAGGCCCTTTTGGGGGTCTGCATGTCACTTGTTGGGTGACTAGTTCTTGTAACCTGGAAAAGAATAGAGTTTCTTTACATGCAACAGTTGAGAACCACTATTGATCGCTTGCATGCATGTATGTAGGGCGTGACACAAATGGTAGTGGTGTTCGGGACCGCAACGTCGATAGTACCGGTGTAGCGTTTAGAACAGGTAAGCTCTTCATTCTTGGAAGTTTTTTCCTTGGCTGTGTTCCACCATACTCCGAGGGAGTGATGGTTATTGTATGTCATGATGCATGTATTGAAATTGTGTGTTACTGCTTTTTGAATGAGAACATGTATGTGATTTGCACTGTGATGGTGTGTTGTGATGTATGAGATTCTCTGACCAGTAGAATAGACAAAATATGGACTTCCCTTAGAGCCAAAGTCATGTGGAACAACTCTAAGTGGTCAATTAGTATATATGAAAACCCTGAGAGAGTTGTGCCCTTATAGCAAGGATGATCCTTTCTTGGAAGAGCCATATACGTCCGAGCAGAACCCTGAGCGAATGTGCCCACCGGGATGGATGATCTCCCTTAGGTAGTGTCTGCCCGAAGTCCTAAGGTATTGTGCCCATTAAGTTGGATGATCTTCCTCAGGCAACGATATACACAGAATGTGCCCATTAAGTTGGATGATCTTCTCTTGTATATCCGTGTGATTATATACATGTGATGCGTTTTATGACAGCCGGGATGACTAGCTCGTGTAATGCCTGTTTCGATGCTATGTATTGTGTAAGTGAACCCGGGAAAGAAGAAGCCTTCAAGAGCCCAAAGTTTACTGAGATTTTATCTCACCCCGGTTGGGGAATTATATGTCTTTGCAGGTGAGGAGCAGAGAGAGGATGGTGGATCTCGAGGCAGGAAGCCCGGGTAGTATGGCGGTTCGAAGGATTCTGGACACGAGGCCGAGCCGAGACGGGTTCCAGATGAACCTTAGTTTTATTTTGCGAGCGCATTAACTCCCTGCTTTGTTATGTATATGAATTTTATGCGCTTTGTAACCCGGCCCTGAGGGGAGAACGTACTCGGGGTCTTATATGGTTGTAAACTCGTGAACAATTACCATACATGATGCACAGTTATTATTAATTGTGGACGTATGATGACATCATTTTATTAACTGTTTCCTAATTAATTTTGTTAAATTAATTGTTGCGCTTAAAGACCATAATTGGATGTTAACAACCAGATGTATACGGGGTGTTACAAAATTACTGTCGAGTCTTGATATAATATGAGCATCAATCAGACATCTGACTAAAAAGTTATGGCTGTTTGAATTTGCTTAGGGCTTCCTTTTTCAATATCGAGTGTCTTGATATATTGTGGGCCTCATTCGAACATCTGAGTAAATTATTATGGTCGTTTAAATTTGCTCGGGGCTTCCTCATTGAATATTGAATGTCTCAATATATTATGGGTCTCAATCGAACATCCAAGTCAAAAGTTATGGCTGATTGAATTGCTCAGAGCTTCCCTGTCGAATATCAAACACCTAAATATATTGTAGGCCTCAATCGAACATCCAAGTAAAACATTTTGGCCCTTTAAAATTGGTCGGGGCTTCCTTGTCGATTATTGAGAATCTCGATATATTATGGGCCTTAATTGGACATCCAAGTCAAAAGTTATGGCCGATTGAATTTTCCTGGGACTTTTTTGTTCAATTTCTAGCATCTCGATATATTGTAGTCCTTAATCGGACATCCAAGGAAAAAGTTATGGTTGTTTCAATGTGCTTAGGGTTGTTTGTTCAATTTTGGGAGTCTCAATATATTACGGGTCTCAATCAGACATCTGAGTAAAAAGTTATGGTAAATTTGAATTTGTTCATGGCTTTCTTGTTCAATTTTGGGAGTCTCAATATATTACAGGTCTCAATCGGACATCCAAGTAAAAAGTTATGACCGTTTGAATTATCTCAGGGCTTCCTTGTTGAATTTCAAGTTACTTTGAGTCTTTCTTAGTATCTTTTGTGATTTGGGTATCGTTATGGAATGTTTTTACACTTCCTTTGAAAAATCTTTTAAAATGAGACTTTGTAAAAGTTGCCTTTTATAAAATTGATGTCGTTTTCATGACCTTCGCTAAACCCCGGTCACATTGGCCTGATCGAAATTTCAAAATGAAGTCTCTTTGATGTAGACTCCAATAAACAACATTTTAGTCCCTTTTAAAAATGAATGGGTATTTGACCTCAAATGTTAATATTAATCTTGTCTCAGAAATCTATATTGAATTGTCTTTGATTTGGTATATAAAGCTCTGTGTTTGGACCAAAGGACGTGAACCTGAGAGATCTTAGAACAACGCCACGAGGAACTAACAGAGAGATAGATAAGTAAGGGGAGTTTATTATTTATTTACTGCTTTTGATACCATAGTTGGGGTCAAGGAACTGAATTATGGGAATGTATGTTTATCCATGTGCGTGTTGGTTTTTAAGAAAAACTATGTTTTAAACTAATGGAATGCTATATATTTGTTATTGATAAATGAAATTGTTGCTATAATGATTTGAATTTTTGGGAAAAATCTTGATTATAGAGGAGACTCTGCCCAAAGTTTTATATTTGTTCTTCTATTTACTTCTTTATTACATTTTAAATAGGCATAAGAGTTTGTTTTGTATACCATAGTTCTCCTCTTTAATTTATGATTTTCCTAAAATATTAGTCTTGTGGTATTATGGATTGTTGTTGTAAGAGATTTGTGTTGTCTGAAGACCTATAGAATGTAAATCCAAGGCATGAATTTATATGTATATATGTGGAATGTGATTGCTTGTGATATTGATGATATTGAAATGAGATGATGTTGATGTTGATGATGATATTGAGATGAAATGATGTTGATGTTGATGATGACATTGAGATGAGATGATGTTGAAGTTAATGATGTCATCGTGAAGGATGTATACTGTGTATGTACATAGGGGGTGCAGTGACCTGTTGAATATCCTTGGAGAGGGAAGGAGATTGCTTTAAAAATTTCAAGAGTCCCTGGAAAGGGAAGGGGATTGCTTAGAATTTTTAACTACCCACGGTTAGTGTATTGATGGTACCCATGTTTTATACTTCATTATTGCATGAAAATTGTATAAACTTTGTCAGTAAGTACCTATGGTTTTTATGAGAAAAAATGCGGGTACTTGGGGGCATATCACTCAGTTTTGAACTCCCTTGAAACTCCTGTTGATCAACATGGGTGGGAGTTGTCTGTGCACGACAGGGTGATCTCGACAGTTGCTGCCTAGTTTTCCTAAGTGGGAGTGTCATGTGGACACACTTAGGCTATTTCTTGACAAATGGTACCACATTGCATTTGAGAGTTGAGTCAAGTGCATGCATCATTCTAAGCATAATTGATTTGAATTGTTGAAAAGTTGATGACTAGTTTGTTAAGTGTATGTTGGACTGATGGATATATTGAGAATGATTGTGATGGTTTGTTATCGTTTTCTTTCTAATTGTGGTCATTTGATATTTGTTGATCTTTACCATAAACTCACCCTTGCAATTTTGTACCATGTGGATTGGTATCTGTGATGATCGTGAGCCTTAGTTTGTGGGAGCAGATAAGTAGTAGGTGTCTTTGGAGGAAATTCTTTTGTTGGAGCTGCCAAGCCGACGTGATAACATTGGAATATATTTTGGGAAAGGGTTATGTTTTGTTATCAACTCTTTCTTAGTTGATTTCTTGATTCTTTTTTTGACTGGACATGTAAATTCCAGGCTTAGGTACATGTAAAAACTGAATTATGTTTTGATATGTGAATGATATATAATGGCTTAATATATATATATATATATATATATATATATATGTATGTATGTATGTATGTATGTATGTATTTACGTAGTTGTGCGTTGTATGGTGAGTACATTATCACGAAAATTTTTCCCACATTTTCATAATTAAATTAATGGAGTTTTCATTTAAATTAAAACTACGTGTTTAGAGTAGTGATATCATAGGGACAAGGTAGATCGTTACAGGCCTCATGTCTTTACCAATAAAACTACCAGGAACTAAACTCTATCAATCTTTACAGGTAACTTCATTAATTAGATATTGATTTCTTTTTTTTAACCATACATGTCATGTCATGAGCATGGACTTGGCAATAATGATTTCATTTTTGGTTTTTTTGCAAAAAAGAAAATGGTGACATTAGTGAAAAGAATTATCCTATCTAAGAGAAATAATGGCATCTGTAAAGTTCCATAAGATATGGTGGATGTCCTTCTTAATGATGCTAGTGAAAAATTAACGGATGATTTAATAGAAAATAATATTATTGATATGATGATTCCAGTGGAGGACTTAGTGCAACTTCTTATGACTCTAGCTACAAAATATCTATTGGAATGTCCTGTTGCTTTGCAACAATTGACGGTTTGCTAAATTTTCTCTTAAGCAGATACAATGAAACTCACCTTACCATAAATCAGAAGCATAGCTGAATTCAAAGTAATCTCATTTAGTTTTGGTCAATTAGTATTTAGTAGTTAAACATAAGACTCTTACTCCTAGTTGCCTAGTCTAAAGACTAAAAGTAGAAAATCATTTTGCTATTACAATTATGATTCTTTTCAACTATGTTATCAAAGAATTTTGAATTTTTCTTAGGGACAATTGGCTAGTAGTGATAGGGTTATGTCTTTTCTACACTAGCTATATATGAGTATGAGCCCTCAAAAGAGTGGCCAACATCACATTCACGACAGATACATATGGATTTTGTCCTCCTACTTACCAAAGATTTTGAATAATCTATGTGATCGTGGCATATCATATGAGATTGAAACATGTGCCCTTAATAAAGTCTTTGAACTAATTTGCTGATTTGCTTTTGGCAAACTACCTTAAGAAACTTCCAAATCAGGTTGAAAATCCTTGAGTTGGAGCGATTACTTATCACTGCCATTTGCCAACCATAGCTATTAGTTCCTCATCAAAGACATGTAAAGTTTAGGTGGCTAGAAAGCCTTACATGCTACATCAGAATTTAGAAAAGAAAATCCACTTGATCCTAATCTTAATTAATTAGTTAATCAAACTTCTTATAAATCGATCTTAACTGTGAGGAAAGCCATAATGCTTCTTGAATGTATCTAAACTAATAGTACAGTGCCAGGCTTGAGGATTTTAATCATAATCATGCTGCAATTTCACACTTGCTTTAATGACTTATAAAATAGATACAAGTTTGACTAGTCACTACTAAAAAAATCACTTTTTATGATGGTTCTAAGGGGTTTTTTACGACAGTTCTCAAACCGTCTTTGAAGCCATCGTCGTGAAAAGTCAAGACTTTCCCATGACAGTTCTCAAACCGTCTTAGAAAATCTAATTTCTAAGACAGTTCTTTACAAAACCGTCTTACAATTTTTTTTTTTAAAAAAAAAATTTAAGAAATTAAGGTTTCTAAGACGATTTTATGCAAAAACTGTCTAAGAATGTAGACTTTCTAAGACGGTTTTTCAGAGAACAGTCTTAGAATATCTTTTTTATTAAATAAATTATGTTAAATCAATGACCTTCAAAGTGATCATTTTATTTTCTAGATTACTAGTTTTAGAGTTTGTAAACAAATCATTGAACATATGGAAGAATCCACAAAATTGTGTATAGTAGAAAAGTAGTGCCACCTACATAGCAGAAGAAACAATAATCAGGAAATGTATTGGATTTTATTATGCCAAAGTACTATACTACTATATCATATACATACCTAGCCAATAAAAATAATAAACATAGCAGAGGATGAAAGAATGCTGAAGTACAAATAGCCAAGACACTGGAAGAAACATTGAAAGCAAAAATTTGCAAAATTTCAACTTTCGTAACTTCATTATGCAGTTTGATAGATGTTCTTAGTTTTTAATTCAGCTTAATAGCACAAGCATTCTATTACCTGAAACTGATGGACTGGTAGGGCATCAAAGAACTCATGCGCAACAATAATTGTTGGTGCTGGAGCGCAACAAAAACAATAACTTGGTCAGGGCATTATTTGAATATAGTCCGATAAGATATTTTATAGTAACACAACACATAAACGAATTTAGAATTTCGTATACAAAGTTGCACATCATATTTTGGAAAAGCAATACATACATCCTGAAGGAACATGATCCATTGTAGCATGCCAGGATACATGGTTTCCAAACAAAGACCTGGCGATTCTTGTATCAGTATCTTGAGCAACATTTTCTTCATTAGTGCATTTCAAGTTTTGGTGCTGAAGCTTTTGTAGTACTAGACTACACTCCACCAAGTGCACATGCAATGACTCAATGAAGTTCTTAAACTTTGAAGCACCCTATAAGAAATTAAAAACTATGTTCACTTGTAAGTTGTAACATTGATGTAGTGCCTTGCCTTTATGTAATTGAGAATGTAAAAAACAAAAAAGTTCAAATAGAAATTGGAGCATATAAGCAAATCATACGCAAAGGAGATTGACCATGAAGTTCCTCATCCCGGGCCAAGCTCAATTAGATTTACTTTTTGTGCCATTTGCTCCCAAAGACACATCACCCAGACACCAACCATCTAAGTTTAAATAAACAAGCTATTAGAAATAGATTCCTTATGTCATTGACAAGCTTTGACTCTAGTTGATGCTCCCAACAACATACATAGTTAAATAAATGGATAGTTCACTTCAACTCACCTCACCAAACATCTGGCAAACTTCAAGAGAGGTGATCAAATCACCATTAGCTTTAAAAACATATTGGTTGATGTAACAACCAGCTTTAGGATCTGTCAAAACTTCAGACATGTACTCACCTATGGAAATAAGGCCTCCACAAACTGATAATCATGAGTAACAAAAATTAAAAACAGTGAGATCCAAGTGGTAAAAACCAAATTTTTATGATGTGAAAATTGAATAGAATCTTGATTGTGCCTTCGAGGTGCTTGATGATCTCAAAATCAGAAGTGGGTTGGTGAGAATGCTCTGGCAAAAGGGAGAGATAAAGAGAAGCTTAGTGGGAGAGTGGAATAAGCAAAGAAATGATGGAAGATTGAAGAGAGTACCAGGTGGATTGTAAAGGGAAGAACGATCAATGGAGATTGTAGCAGCAGTGGACTCTAAAACATATACTCTATCCAATTCACACTCACACACAAAAAATGAAACTCCCTATCTATTAACTCGTTTCCATAATCCTACAACCAATAATAAAAAATTTACGAAGTTAGGTTACATGAGGTGAAATCCTTCCGACAAAGAATCAAACAACATGATCAGGCATTCTAAAACTCTCAATCAAATATTAAACTCTATTCGGACAAAAAGAAGCAGAAAATCAGTGAATGAATCGGAAAAAGTGACCTAATCAAGGTCCCAATCTGAAAGACAAACGCTCTGACATGGAGAAGATTGAAGAATCGGAGAGAAAGAGAGAGAGATCCACATCAAAACGTTAAAGGAGTTATCAGTATCTCAATCAACACACACTTCATCTTCGGTACCTGGTGGGGTCGGTCTTCAACCCATCTCTGATGATCGTAAGCATGACCTGGAACTCAGCATTATCGGTGGAGTTGGGATCGGGGAGTTTGCCGGTCTTTTCATAGAGCTCCTTGCCCTTGACGCCTTTGTGGATGAAGAGGGTAGCTTCAACACCATCGTTGACAATAAGGTCGGGTCCTCCGCCGAGGCCCCAGTCGAGGTACACCACCAGCATTGTCATAGGCAATAGCGATGACGGTGTGCTCCTGTGTGGAGAACATGTTGCAAGAGCACCAGCGAACCTTGGTGCCAAGGGAGGTGAGGGTCTCAATGAGAACGATGGTCTGAAGAGGGTGGCATGGTGCCAGGAGGGGCTGAGGCTGTGGGTGTGATCAGAGTGGAGGTGGGTGAGGGTTTGGAGGAAGTGGGGTGAGAGTGGGGGTGAGAGTGAGAGTGAGAGTCAGAGAGAGGGTATGGAGGAAGTGTTCAAGGGATTGAAGGAAAGTGAGGGATGGAGAGGAAGCGACAAAAATAAATTAATGCTTATACAACGAAGGTTTTGTCTGAAAATTGTCGTTGGTGGAAAGTTATTCAATGTCAACAACGATGATTTTTGTAAAAACGTCGTAAAATATTATTTTTATAGTAGCGCAGAACCGTCTTAGAATGACAGCCTTCTAAGACGATTTTCAAAAAACCATCTTAGAATGATAGTTTCTAAGATGGTTTTCGCAAAACCGTCATGAATTGATTGTATTTATTTAAAAAAATGCCACTGTGTTTCTTTCTAAGACGGCCTTTTATCAACTGATCTTAAATACCCATCGTAAAGACTCATTTTTCTAGTAATGAGTGACAATAGTTCATTCACAATCTTATAACAAGTACAACATTATACTAATTTAGACACAAAGAATGTTATTTCACTAGAGAAGTGCATGCACCTACTATCTATTGGTACTGTTTATTTATTTTCTAGCTTGAAGCAAAACTACCTATTGTTGAGAACCAATTTATTTTATTTTATTCCACAGGACTATATAGGTTTTGACTTCTAATTGCACCTGCTTCTATGAAGATAAAATGTGGCCTAATAAAATGAAAGATGCTACAATAAGGAGCTATGTTGATTAAATCATGTTAGGTTGGTTGACAAAATCCTTTGATGATATCAGTCAGCCAAGCAGTCTAATGATTTAGGTTTTGTTAGGTATGCATAATGTGCAATCCAATAGTAGTGCTTTTTGTGCCTTTTCTAACATTTTTGAACTCCTAACATGTCTCATCTTAATTGTTTCAAACATTTTAATTAAGGACAAAAAAATGATATGTTCACCATGAGATTCCCTTTAATTTTTTAATGCTCTCTTCTAATGTCTTTCTTAGTCTCCCCTTCTACTTTTTCTCGAAAAGCACAGGTGTAAACCACCTAACCAACTATATATCCCTAGCAACATCGTAAGAAAATAAAAACTGAAAAAGTAATTCAAAATAATAAATAACATAAGTGAATTCTTCCTCATAGAAGAACCATACAAAATTACAAATACAATCAAATTACAGTACAAGAGTTGAATCACAAACTTAACCCTGAAATTTCCACACAAATTATAATGCAATATACAACTTTGCATAAGAGAAAGTAATCAGTACATGAACAATACCCCTATTATACACCCATGTATTAATATAGTCGGTTAACGCACCCTTGCTTTTAGTTAGATAGTTGGTTAAAGCCAATTTATACACCCGTGTCTTTTATTTTATCTACTCAAAGTCACACCCATCCTATATATTTTTTAATTAGCTAAGAGTGTATATTACATAAAAATTAAACTCTTTGTGCATTCAGAATCAATTGATTCCCCTTTTAATTTTGTCCACTTCAATCTCTAATACACAAACAATGTAAATAGGGGGGAAACTCAACAATAGTTGCTGGATCAGGCTAAAGTAAACTATTTAAAGTTTCAAAATATGAATTCCACATCAAAATAAGCTTCAGATTTGACAACAAGTCTCTAACCTCAACAGATAGAATGTTTTCCTCAACATCAATACAGAGTAACTTTCAAACCTAAACACCAACAAATCACACCATAGCCATTAATTAAAATAAATAACAACTACAATTTCTTTTTATATTCAATAGTGCAACGTTAAAAATGTGAAAATTGACTAAAACCCTAAACCTTAAAGCATGGAGTGTTGATATTTAAGTAAAAGATTATGTAAAAGTAGCATTGGAATCGTATATTTGATTGTTAATTAGGGTAAAAAAGTGGAAAATGACGTTGAGTGATGATAGATACCTTGTTTGTGATCAACAACTTTGTCAACGGTGTGGTGTTAACGGTATGGCAAGCGTACCAATTGTCCAAGTAATAAAGAAACGGTAAGACTGAATATCGATTCCATAGGGATTTTGCTTGTACTCAGAATTAATATACGTTTGGTTTTAAGTAATTAATGAATCAATTTGGTTGGTAGAGTAAATGACATAAAATTTAATTGGACTTAATGTAACTATAAGGCGTAATAAATACAGAGAAAAGAACACAAACACTCAGAATGGTGCAGTGATGGTTGATGTATGATGCGACAGATGTCGGGAGTTCGACTAACCCTCATCTACTAATATAATCTAACCTTGATTTCTCAAGTGAAAGACCCTAAATCACTTAATTTCACTCCTAATCTCTTAAGAGTTACATTAACCGATTTGCATTACAATTAGAGATGATAACCTATGCTAAACAAACCATTTTATTCCTAGACATGATACATTTAGAAGTGTTTTTTAGTTCTAAGGAAATAACCATTTTCCAATGCATTAAAACCTAAACAAAGCATGCAAATGGGTGATCAAACCACTAACATGAATAAAGCTAAGAAAAATAACAATAATGCCCAAATAACATTGAATAGATAGTTAGAATCATTACATCAAAGCGTTCAGTTGTTGAACTCCACACAATGGGGGTTTTACCCTCTCATTTCCATGAGAAGCTTACAAAAATGAAAGATTAGGCAATGGGAGGAAATCGATGAAAGGGAATGAGAAACGAATGATGGGAGCTCAATTGGTGTGGAAGGATGTCTCCTTCGTGACCTAGCTGAGCTCTAAGCTTCTATTTTTCCAAGTGTAAGTGAATGTCCCAATTTTCCCTCCTTTTTGCCTTAAAAAGCAGTCCAATATCATGGTTCACGCCGAGTGTGCCTTCAATGTCCAGCTAGATAAGTGACCATGCGCTAAGCGAGCTGGTCACTGATATGCGTCTAGCATATAATGTTTTTCAAGTTAAAAGAAGCAAGAATCGATCATAATTGAACATTATTTAACCTCAATTGTGGATGTTTTGATTAATTTTATGTTCAAGCAAACTATTTCTCATTCTATGCATTTTTGTAGCAGAAAGTAAGAAGAAAAGATAAGAAAGCAGGATCAAGAAGATGTTGAATCTTCTGGAGTTTCATGCCATCAGCACCACGTATGACGGCATTCGTGCCAAGGAATTAAAATAGGGCAATATTCACTGCCATCTCACGCCAATGGCGTGAGAATAGACGCCAGTTGCACCATAGACCTAAAACAAGGCAAATCTTCACTATGATCTCACGCCATCCACGCCATGGTTCGCGCCATCCGTGCCAGGAACTTAAAAATGAGCATTTTTCACTGTCATCTCACGCTATTGGTGTGAGATGTGGTGCCATTAGCGCCAGCGACACGTGACTTCAAGATAAAGCTTTCTGTTGCACGAGTTTGGGAGATTTTGGATAGATTTGATGACCTAAATATAAACAGAGGCTTAGAAGACAAAAAGTTTTTTGTCTACACAACAGAGACATCAGTCCATACTGGAGAAGAAGATAAGAAATCAAAGAGAAAGCCTTGGGAGATTGAAGAAAGCTAGGTCAAGAGAGTTGGAATCAAGATTGAAGGGTTTTTACTTCTTTTTATTCTTTTCTTTCTTCATCTAGATACATTGTGTTTATGCTCGTGAAGCCAAGTATGAATAGGCTTGGCTAGTTTCTTTATTGTGGTTAGGGCCATAAACCTAATGTGAACTCCTTTTGTAATTGATTGATTCTATGATTCTTTTATGCTAAGTTATTTTATTTTATCTTGTGATAATTTAATACATCTTTGTTAGACTTGATCATTCTAATAAAGTTCTGAGGGTTAGGGTTTACAATAGGAATATTAGGGCTTTAATTTCTGATCTCGATAAAATAACAATTGGTATATTACCTAGGGATAGGGATGTATGATTGCAGATTAATTGATGTATCATCTTAATGCTTAACTTAAGAAAGATCACTAAGGAATTAGGGTTTTTGCTTGGGTTAAAGGGTTAAAATCACTAAGGAATTAGGGTTTAACTATTTTTAATATAACAATACATTATCTGAATAACTAGGATAATTGAATGTAATCAATTCGAGTAAAGAAGGTTGGGATCAAAAGGTATATGTGCTCTCAATAAATTAATTCTCATAAATTCATAAACTCTAATTAATATTGCTTTTGGATTCTTATTAATTTATACTTCTGTTCTTTAAATTTCTTTTCATCTTGACACAAACACTCATTCCTATTAATAATTATTCATCCAAATTAAAGATAATAGTTGTGATAATTTTGGTGCCTCAATCCTTGTGGAGACGATACTCTATTTATCACTTTATTACTTGTAACGATCGGTGCAATTGCCAAACGCGCAACAGTCACGCTGAGCAGGCCTTCGTGCTGGACGAGTCTATCGCACTGAGCGAGTAGCTCCTATCACACTGATCGAGCAACTCTAGATCTTGAATCCACCTTCCATGCCCTTGCAGTGAATTTCTACAAAAAATACAACCAACACCTCATAAATCAACTAATTTTAGCATCCACTGGCTAAAAGCTCAGAAGAAGCTAATTTCTATGTTTTAATTACAAAAAGAAGCATTAAAAGAGGAAAATATGAGATAATTGATAGGTAATTTACATTTAAGAGGGCGAGGTCTTCTGTCGCCCCTAGGGTTGGTGAGCCTGAGCCGCTTACAATCCTTCCCCCTCCATCTGCTTCTGGAAGAGTGAGGAAGAGTGGCGCTGGGAGCACTAGGGCCTCCTCTCTCACAGGTCATAGATGCAGTGCTGGGTCGCCATCCTCCACCCCGGTCGTACCTGGCTATGAGTGGGTGAGGGAGGATGTCTTTAAGTATCAATCTTCTGTGACTTCTCTGGCGTATGTAAATGCCATGTGTCATCAGCTGCAATTGATGATGCCTGAAGACTCTCACAAGCTTACTATTGAAGCTTGCGGGAATGATGACTTTTCGTGTTTGAGGGCGACACCAGGCGTGTTGCCCTTTTTCTTCATATACCGATGCTTTTTCAAGGTGCTGGGACTTCTTCCTTTCTCCCTTTTTCAATGTGCCTATTGAACTTCTTGAACATGGCACCCTCTCAACTGCACCCCAATAGTTAGGCCGTAGTGAGGGTGTTTGAGATTTTATGTCCATTTTTCAACATAAGACCAAACTTGTCGGTCTTTTTGTTTTTCTTTCAGATAAAGTGGTCGGGGAAGGTTGCTTAGGTCTCCTTACACAGTGTGTCCAAGAAACTGTTTGAGGTTGACACCAATGTCTTTTGTCGCTTCAAGGTCTGTGATAATGGTGTAGTGGCAGATGGTTTGTCCTTGAGGTTCAATCAGTACAATGAGCCTCGCTTTCCTTTCTATTGGCAAGCTGACCCACCAAGTTCAAGTCATTTGATGAAGACTTGTTGACCTTGGTGGAAATGGTAGACAAAGCGATCATGGAGAAGTTGTCGACTTCTTTAGATACAGATCCATCTTGTTATTGCTGTCGGCAGATGATCCACTTGCTGCATTGGACGGTAACTCTTCTGCCTTATTCCTCCCTTGTTTTTTGTCTTCTCATGTATGTGTTTTGACCTGGCTTGACACTTATGATTGTGTCACCCACCCCTATCCAACCTCCAGTTGGAGAAGAGGGTCGACCCACTATCAGGGTTGGCCCTATTGATGTTGTTGCTGCCTTCCCCAACACCTCCCCCTTTACCTTGGCTAAGAGAAAAAGGGATGACGATGTTGGGACGTCTGGCCGTAAGAAGTCAAGGGCCCCTCGCAGCTTGTTGTGCAATAAGCGGAGGCCGCTGGATTTCTTCCTCATGCTCCTGTTTCTCCACCCCCTATCCAGGCTTCAACCCCAGTGGTGACTACTGCTGCTCCCACTTCTGCTACTATTTCACCCACTGTCCAGGCTCCTGTCCCCGATAGGGGTGACTGTTTCTGCTGCGTCGACTTTGTCTCCTGTCATCTTGGCTCTAGCCACCGATGTTGTTCCTGTTCCTTCGCCTCCTCCTCCTCATACTTATGTTATGCCGCCACCCCCTGTTGTTCCAACACCTATTGTGCCTCTTCATCTTACCACCTCCCTTGAGTTTGCGTATGTTTCAAGGGAGGTTGACTTGTTGTGGAGTGTATGGCACTTTCTTGAGCGAAAGGCTTCATCCCCCTTTGACAAGAAACTGATAAGGTCAATATTGGAGCATGCCAAGTTGAATGGTGTCGTGGTGGCACTAGCTGAGGTGGTCAGGTCCCATCATTAATTTTCTATTAGGGCTAGTGATGCTTTGGCTAAGTTGTCGTGCACCCGGGTAGACGGTGATGAGTTAGTCACCCGAGGCAAGCCTTTGTTGAAAGAGAATAAAGACCTGGCTGTCAAAGCTGACAAGGTCATTGCTAAGGAGGAGGAGCTTGCAAAGAAGGTAGAGGACTTGGAGGTGAGGCTGAAGGAAGCTGAGCTTGTAAAGGAGGGAGTCTTGGTTGACGAGGAAGAGATTAGCTCCGCTGAGGAGGGTGCCAGTGATGGAGCCAATGTTTAGCCTGCCACCTCTTGTATGTTTTTTGCTTTATTTTGTATTGGGCCGCGAAGGCTGTGTAATGATGACCTTCAATTTAATGAAAGTGTTTTTCTTTCTTATTCTTCAATCTTCTATTATGAATTTTTGATAATGATAGAAATAGACCGTGTAAACAGCGTCCTTCATTGAAAGTAAGACAATGTATTTTGATAATGTCTTGTTTGATTTGTTTGTTCGAGGATGATTGGTTTGCTCCCTTTACTTTGCTTGTTGAAGTTTCCAAGCAGCTAAAGTACCAAGAGTATAACTTGGGTTTTGAATGTCAAGGGTGGTCCTTGGACTAATGTTGGACTCCTATTTTTACAAGTAGCTAAGCTTGTAGCCTCACTTATCAAGGTTTCGAATGAACGTGTGTACCAAGAGTGCATCTTGGGTTTGAAGTGTCAAGGGTGGACCTTGGACACCTGTTCCTACAAAACAAATAATCTTGTGGCCCTGCTTGTCGAGGCTCTGAAGGAATGAATGTGCCAAGAGCATATATTAGGTCTGGAATGTCAAGGGTGGACCTTGAACTTCATATTCCAAGGGCAGACCTCGACTTTTGTCCACCAAGGGTGGACCTTTGAGTTTTGTCTACCAAGGGTGGACCTTGAGTTTTGTGTTCTTGAGAACTTGTATTCCTGCAAAGATAAAGTTTTAGGAATAATAAAACATGTCAAGGATAGAACTTGTGTACCTTGAGTTTCTGTCGGGGAAAATTTTAGCAATAATGGAGTTTACCAAGGTTGGACCTTGGGTTTGTCGAATCCTGTTAGTTACCAAGAACTGGTCTTGGGTTTTGCAAACAGGTGGAGTCCGACCAGTGGCGCGTCCGTCCTGGATTTTTGAGTTGGAGGTCTACCAAGGCTTGGATTTGTGAACCTTGATGATCTACTAGAGCTTCGGTTTATGAACCTATTATCGACCAAAGGGATGCCTTGGATTTTGCTAGAGGTCCACCTAGGGAAGCTCTAGGGTTTTGCAGACCTTTGGAGATTACCAGGAGCTGGTCCTAGGTTTTGTCATGGTTCACTAGGAATGAACATTAAGAACCTATAATTGACCATGGGATTGCCTTGGATTTTGCTGGAGGTCCACCTAGGGAAGCCCTAAGGTTTTACGAACCTTTGGAAAGTACCAAGAACTGGTCCTGAGTTTTGTCAAGGTTCAACAGGAATGGATATTAAGAACCTGTAATCGACCAAGGGGCTGCCTTGGATTTTACTGGAGGTCCACCTAGGGAAGCCATAGAGTTTTACGAATCTTTGGAAAGTATCAGGAATTGGTCCTGGGTTTTGTCAAGGTTCACTAGGAATGGATATTAAGAACCTGTAATCGACCAAAGGGCTGCCTTGGATTGCTGGAGGTCCACCTAGGGAAGCCCTAGGGTTTTACAAACCTTTGGAGAGTACCAGGAACTGGTCCTGAGTTTTGTCAAGGTTCACCAGGAATGAATATTAAGAACTTGTAATCGACCAAGGGGCTGCCTTGGATTTTGCTGGAGGTCCACCTAGGGAAGCCCTAGGGTTTCATGAACCATTGGAGAGTACCACGACGTGTCCACCCTTGATTTTATTAAGGCTTAATACTAGGAGCTAGTCTTGGGTTTAACTATGTTCCTGCAAAGCTGTCACAAGTGCATGTAATTTAGGAGGAAAAATATATTTATTAATGTAGCAATTAAAGTACATATTCCCCTTGTTGTTCTTCGAATAGGCCTCGTTAAAACCTTTCAAGCCAAAACCCTGTTTTTATAGGGACAAAAAAATTAAGTAGGAAAAAAAGTACGCCATCCGACCTACAATCCACCAGTTGTAGTAGAACTTCAGGTGGGTAGCATTCCATGTTCTTGGAATGTCTTTACCACTTAGTTCCTGTAGCTTGTAGGCATCATTGTCTAGGTTGGTGATGACCCTGAATGTACCTTACCAATTGGGTCCAAGTTTGCCTGCGCAGGGATCTTTTTTGGCTTCACCTTGGACACGCCAAACTAGGTCGCCTGGCTGGAAGGTTCATGGTTGAACCTTGGAGTTGTACCTTTTAGTTATTTGAAATTTAGTGGCTTCTTCTCTAATTTTGACCATGTCTCGAGTTTATTTTGTGATTTCTAATTCAACCCTCATGTTTTCTTCATTGTGCTATTCTTGAAACAACAGCCTTCTTGTCAATGGTTCCCCAAGTTATACGGGAATCATGGCGTCAGTGCCATATGTGAGTCAAAAGGGGGTCTCATGAATAGTTGACTGTGGTGAGCAGTGGTAAGCCAACAATATGTTGGGGAGTTCTTCCTTCCAAAGGCCTTTATGTAAAAGATGAGAACACTTCACACTTAACCAAGAGGGAGGGGGGTGAATTGGTTAGGCTTGGTAAATTAAAAATTCTTTTGACAAAATCAGAGTTTTCCCTTAGGATCTTTATCACTTTGAAACCAAAAATACTTATTCAATCACAAGCTCAGTCCAAGGTATGCAATTGTTCAAAGTTAAATTGATAAGCAAGACAATTCAATCAATATATATAGAAAATAAGCAAGCACGAATTTAAACACAAGACTCAAGAGATTTATACTAGTTCACTTCAAACACTATGAAGCTACATCCAGTTTTCTTCCATTCAACACTAGAATGGAGTTCCACTATTGCAATTTTCTATCTTACAAGTAATTACACAAATCTCTCTTTATCAACTCTAAATAAAGTTCAGAAGCCTAAAACACTATTAGGTTCTTAGAGACTAATCCACTGAGAATCCACTCAGCATACCCCTAGAGAAACCCTTTCTCTAGATTACATGCAAGAACCTCAATTACAATAGAAATTCAATTACAACTTAAAAACAGAGTACACCTTCAAAGCTAAGGAAAGAAATCACCTGATGATCCAATGAATTATGATGCATGTGAATGAATAAATCAGGTTTAAGAATCAATACAAGAATCAGAAAAGCACATTCCTTAAGCTTTGACAAGAACCTTCTTGCTTCTTGAAACAATCAATAACCCATATGTGTTTTTATGTAAGCAAGAACTCCCAGAACCCAGAAAACCCCAAGAAAGTATTTAGAATGCTTTATGTTAGCTCAGAATTCGAAATTGACAAGTTACAAATCAAGCACAATGTGGGTTCTATTTATAACAAACATTCTAACTGCCAATAATCGATTAAACGCGCCTAATAATTGATTATTTATCATATGTAATCGATTAAATAAACCATGTAATCGATTAATATGTTCTATAGACTTCTGGGTATTGGCAATGAACCAATTAATCGATTATTCCGTATCGTAATCGATTATCACAGTGGGCACTAGAAAAACTTGAAGTCCAGATTGCAACTAAAAAGCACTGTGTAATCGATTACTGTTTTGTGTAATCGATTATGGCAGAGAGCTTCATGAATCAGGGATCAGCCAAATGAACTATGTAATCGATTACTGATTTTGGTAATCGATTATTGTATAACAAATAGTAAAGCAGTAGTGTATAATGTAATCGATTACAAGTATTGGTAATCGATTAAGGTAGTGAGCTATGGTTTTCTATTTGGCCTTTGTAATCGATTACATTCTATTGGTAATCGATTAAAATGTTTCTCAAGGCTGTTTTATATGTAAACTAAGGTCAAATAATCGATTAATCCGATATGTAATCGATTACATTGTTCTTGATAAGTTTTCCAGAAATAGCTAAGAACAAAGTAATCGATTATTATGCCTAAATAATCGATTAAATAGTGTAAAACAGTATTTTTCCAAAAACCTTTGTTTCAACTTAAACACTTAATCAAATTATCAAAACCTTGTTAATTCTATGACTCTAATTGAAAGTCCAAATGAATGATATGAATGCAATGCACTTGGATCACCAGAGATGCTTCTTCCTTTACAATTAATTACAATTTATTCTTCAAGTCTTCAAGGCATGTTGAAAGCTCAAAACCAAGCTTGATCTCTTGTCCATTTTTCAAGTGCTTTCTTTGAAACCAACACTTTAGACTTGTCGAGTCTGGTAGGTAAGGCTCAAAGGATAACTCGATTGGCTACCTCCACCTGACCATTGGTCTAGGGGTGCTCAACAGGGTGACTAGGTGTTTGATACCCAGTCCTGTAAGGAAATCTTCGTAGGTTTGTGCCTTGAACTACGTACCATTGTCAGTAACGATAGCAAAGGGTAAGTCGTATCTTCATATGAGATGTTTCCAAGTGAAGGTTTCTACTTCATTGGTTGTTATCTCTCGTAAAGGCTTTGCTTTGATCCACTTGGTGAAGTAGTCGATGGCCACCAGTAAGAATTTGACCATCCCTGGAGCTCTTGGTAGGGGCCTCGGGATGTCCATCCCCCACATTGCAAATGGTCATGGGGAAATCAGAGCATGAAGGTTGTCAGGGGGAGTCCGTGGGACATCCGCAAACTCCTGACACTTTTGGCACCTTCGGGTGAAATTGAAGGCATTAGTCCTAAGCGTTGGCCAGTAATATCCTGCTTGTACTACCTTGGTGGCGAGGGAGCGCCCCTCTGTATAGAGGCCGCAGATCCCCTCATGTAGTTCTCTCAGGACATAGTTCGCTTGTTGGCTGTCTGGGCACTTAAGTAGAGGTGTTGTCAGCGTTCTTTTGAATAGTTCGCCATCAAGGATGACATAATAGTTGGCTTTCCTTTTTAGATGTTGGGTCTCATTTTCATTTGTTGGCATTACCCTTTGGTGAGAAAATTTTTGTAAGAGGTCATTCAGTTAGGTTCCTCCTCTTCACCTGCCATTACCTCTTGGGTGTCTAAGGTGGGATTTTGGAGTGTTTCCTGGATGATGGTCTTGGGGTACTCGGTCTTCTTAGTACTGGCTAGCTTGGAGAGAAGGTCAGCTCTGGTGTTACTCTCTCACGGTATATGATACATCTAAAAACACTCGAAGCTATCAATGAGTGTCTTAGCTACGTGATAACACTGAAGGAGTACGACTTCTTTGGTCTGGAACTTGTTTGCCACCTATCCCTGGACGAGTTATGAATCGGAGTTTAGCACCTCAGACATTTAGCCCTGACTTCTTTTGCGAGCTTGAGTCCTGCTATGAGTGCCTCATCTTTGGCTTGGTTGTTTAAAGCTTTGAAGTTAATCTTGAGGACTTGCTCTAGCAAGATGTTGCCAGGTCCCTCAAGAATGATACCTACTCCGCTTCCTTGCATATTGGACACTCCATCCATGAAGAGGTTCCACCAGTCTGGGGTGAATTTGTCTTTCCCCACAAACTCCTCTAAGAAGTTTGCGATGAATTGTGTCTTCATTGGACTATGAGGTTCGTACTGAAGGTTGAACTCTGATAATTCGACTGACCATGCCACCATCCTACCTGCCAGTTCGGGTTTCCGTAGTACTTGCTTGATGGGATAGTTAGTTTTAACTACCACCTGGTGACTTTGGAAATAGGGCTGAAGGCATCTGCTTGATGTGACGTGTAAGGTTTTAAGTGTCCATGTTGGCATTTTAATAAAATAATAATAATTATTAGGAAGTTGTGATAATAACGACCCTGCCACATATTCGGGTTCGCATTTCTTAAAGTGAGTATTAACGAGGAACTTGGATAAGGTCGGTAGAAGGCAGAACCTTGGACTTGTTAAGTGCCAAGGTAGGAACCCGAATGAGGTCGAGTGAGGTCGGATAAGGTCGGTAGAAGGTGGAACCTTGGGCTTGTGAAGTGCCAAGGTAGGAACTCAAACGAGGTGGGATGAGGTCAGATAAGGTCGGAAGAGAACGGAACATTGGGTTTGACGAGGTGTCAAGTTAGACCCAAACAAGGTCGGACAAAGTTAGACAAGGTCAGAAAAGGACGGATAAGGTCAGACAAGGGCGGAACCTTGGAAGTTATATGTTGCCAAGGATGAACACAGCACGTGCTTATACAACAGGTGAGACTTGGTTGTCTTGTACGTTATATCTGCACAAGGCTATCCGGGTTACACATGTCGAGTTACACAAGGCTGGCACTATTGGCACGTGACACATGCGTCAGAGCCCTTTATATAGACCTCTTCTCCATGTTTTGACGCCAACACTATCGTCTTCTTCCTTTCTCCGTTTCCTTCATTCCCAATGAGAGAAATTCATATCCACCCACCCTTAACCAAGGGCCCTGTGCATGCAACTGAGAAGTTGAAGGGAACCACCCCATAGCTAGGCTCCGACCTTAGTTCCTTCTGAAGGCCATCGAATAGAGAGATCGTCTTCTCTGAGAACTTTCGCAGAGTTTTGACTCTAAGGGAAAGAAGGCTCTTAGGGACTTTCGAGCTTGGAGACGCTGTACTATAGCCTTCCTGGAAGCTTGAAAAGGTAAGACACGCCCATTTTACCGATTGGTTGAGATTTTGTGTTGAAATGATTTATGACCTAGAGCTAGAACTAAGCTTGGGTCCTTTCTAGAAAAAGGATAGCATTTCATTTCATGTCTTCGTTGGTGACCGTCATGGACGACTTGCATGCAACGGTTGATAACCATTCTATTTCTTGCATGTTTTGCAGAGTGTGATAGAGAGGAAATAGGTGGTTGTAACCATGAGGCCGAGAAGAACCAGCGTAACTCTTAGAGCAGGTAAGCTTTTCGTTCTTGGGAGTTTTTCCCTTGACCGTGTTCCACCACACTCCGAGGAGTGATGGTCCTAATATATAATGATGCATGTGGTATTGAACTTGTGTGTTACTGCTTTTGGTTGAAAACATGTATATAATGATATGTTGTGTGTTTGACGAGCTTCTCTGGCCAGTAGAATGGACTAAATATGGACCTCCCTTGGAGCCAAAGTCATGTGGAACAACTCTAAGTGGTCAATTAGTATATATGAAAACCCTGAGAGAGTGTGCCCTTATAAGGATGATCCTCTCTTAGAAGAGCCATACACGTCCAAGCAGACTCCTGAGAGAATGTGCCCTTCAGTGGATGATCTTCCTCAGGCAGTGTTTGCGGAAGTCTTGGGAGAATGTGCCCTTAAGTGAATGATCTTCCCCAGGCAAAGATATACGGAGAATGTGCCCTTAAGTGGATGATCTTCTCTTGTTATATTTGTGTTGTTATATACATGTAATGCATTTTATGACGAGTCGGGATGACCGGATTATGTGATGCCGGGTTTGAAGCTATGCGTCGTGAAAGACGAACCCGGGGAGGAGAAGCCTCCAAGGACCCGGAGTTTATTGAGAT
>CM023952.1:24398816-24443154 GCA_013407115.1 Glycine latifolia | reverse complement strand
TACCTTGGCACTTCACAAAGTCCAAGGTTTCGCCCTTCTCCGACCTCGTCCGACCTTATCCGCCCTCGTTCGGGTTCCTAACTCCACGTCAGAACTGTCCCATAAAGGTCCTATTTCCTCATCAAAGTTACATCCCGGTCACACGAATCTGGATGCCTCATTAGCGCTGACTTAGGAAACACGAACCCGAATTTGTTAGAAACACAATTACCTTTTAATCATAATATTATTATATTAAAGTGCCAACGTGAACACCCAAAACCTTACAGAGATGCATGTCATACCTCCGTACTTCTTCAAACACTTCTTCTAGATCTTTCACATGCTGGGATATACTCTGAGATTTCATGACCATGTCATCAATGTAGACCTCGATATTACGTTTGATCTATTTTTTGAAGACCCGATCCATTAGCGGCTGGTATGTGTCGACTTTGGCTGTCACTTCATGCCTTTCTTTCTTCTATCCAATTTGTCTTACTTCATTTTGGAACTTGGACATCTCCCTCATCTATATGTAACCTTTAGGCCATTCGCGTATCTCGTCCATGCTAGAAGGATTTTTCTTGCACAGACTGTCCACAAACTTGGCAGGTCGTAATGCCAGCAACATGGAGTGTAATCCTACCTCAAGATTAAGGTTTCTGATTCGAACATTTACTCGTCCAAATCGTTTCATGAACCTTCAGAGTGGTTTGTCATCTGCTTGACATAGAGTGACTAGTGCAGCGGAAGTTAGCCAATGAGACCGGCTGGTCGCATATTATGCACTAAGCTTCTCGACCAGGGTGTCGAAACTGTCTATGGACCGCAAAGGAAGTTCATTATACCATGTCAGAGCTTCTCCTTTTAGAGAAGTAGGAAAAACTCGACATAGCACAACACCTTGTTTGTGTACAAATATGCCTAAGTGAGGAAGGCATCCAGATGCTCGTCCAGATCGGTGTTGCTGTTATACCTTTCTAGATAGAGATATTTCCACCCAGAAAGAAGGTCGACATCCATAATACGATGACAAAAGGGTATCGTCGTGTTGTCCACCCTTCTGGACATTATACCTGTGAGGAGTGCGATTTGCGTTGAGTTTGTTCATTTCTTGTGGGGGAGTGCTCATCTCCCTGAGGGTGTCTCACTCTGGCCTCTAGTTGGTCATGATCAGCTTTCAGCCTTCAGAGTTCTTCTCGTGTCTTCGTTCCATCTCCGTTATGCAATTTTGCAGTTGTTGGATGGTGTCTACATTAGTCATGGTTGTTTGAGGAGGGTTGGACGTCTCAATGGGAGTGTGGCACCTGAGACTGAAGCGTGTACTGACCATTGACGTGAGTGGATGACGAATGTGATCAAGAGAATGCGAGGCCGCAATGTAAGTGTTATCGCGGCCCAACGATGGGTGTCAAATGTTCTTACCAAAATCTGGAAATGCCACGTGCCAAGATGGAGATGGTCCAAGTGGATTCCAGACCTTGCACTTCAGACAAAGAGTCAACCTTGTTAAGAACAAGGACCTGCAAAACAAAGAAAATGACTCTGACCCTCAAGTAAGTACATAAATTAGGGAAGAATAACTGAATATATGAGTGTCCGAGGTGGTCTCGAAATATGTTCCCCATGGGTGAATTTGCAGTATGAATGAGATGAATATGAGATGGTTCAAGGTTTAGAGAGAACTTGTATTTATAGTATGGAGTATGGGCCCTAGGCCTTTGTTTGATAATTAATCTATTGAAAATATAAACATATAACAACATACAGTTATATAATTCAAATAAAAGATAATGTGTACCTTGTAGATAAACTGTTACTTGTGGATAAGTAACAACTTGTAGATAATCCCTTCTAGATGATCCTTTGTAGATAATTGGAGAGATACTAAGAGATAAAGTGATTACACTTATTTGAATAAATAAGCATAACAAATAAGTTGTTAGCCAGGGAGACCCGACTGTTGAGGGTTGACGTTCACGCTACTGTAGCAGGGATGACACGGAGTGCGAACATGTACGCTATTACTGTAGCAGGGTTGACACTAAGAGCAGAGATATCTACCATTATTGTAGCAGGGTTGACATAGAGGGTGGACACATGTACAGTGACCCCACAGTAATGGTCACGTGTAAGTTTATCATTTTGTATAGTACATAAGCCCCTAGCCTCTGAGCCAGCTTGCGAGTGAAAGAGGTTGAGATTTTGTACACTACAACTATCCTGTGTATTGCAATAGTGCCTTAAGTTGCATTTGATGCACGTTGTATTTATAGTACAAAAGTTGCAAATCTGAAACACGATCTTGTGTTTAACTAATTGAGCCCCCAATTTTTGTTAGCTATAAAATAACCACAACAATCTCATTTGAATTTCACATGATTTTTTATTTTGTCTAGAAATATCTCAGAGTGATTGAGCGTTTTTAGTATAGTATTTTTCTATTCTTAATAACTTATTTGACTTCTCTTGGATTCTTATTTTTTCATTTTAACTCAGTTTTGGTCTTAGGCAAATAATTGAGATTAATTGATAGTTGTTGCTTTCTTTCAGATTTTGTGCTTACTTGATCTATCTTCCTTGTGCAGGACCTATAGGATTCTATAAAACTTCAAATGGAGCATATGAGTATTCCCTGGAAAGCAAAGGAAAAGAGTTACAATTTTGTCAGAGATAAGCGTGGACCAATTCTGCCATTTTGAGGGTCAAAAAATAGGTTTGGAAGTCTGAATCTCTACACTTGAGTTTTGGACTGCGAGTTTGGATTTCTAGAAATATCTCAGAGCAGTTCAATTTCTGTTTTTTTTTTTTTTTGGTCAATTGTCTGGGACCCATGTATATTTTTGTCCAGCCTTTGAAGTTGATGGAGTGCTTTTTTTACTTTCTTTTTTTTAAGTAATTCATGGTGAGTAAGTATGAAGCAAGTGAACCAGGCATATCACATGACAAAACTGTCTTTTTTATACTTTTAGGTTCTTTGGTTTGATTTAAAAAAAAAAGGTTCTTTGGTTAGTAAAATATTCATTTTCATAATCATTGATTAAAACAAAAAATGTTGCCTGAAATTTAAATTGGTATGCCTGCAACATTCTTATTGCGGTAGCTGCGGCAACTGTATTTGGCGGTGATTACATATTGCATTGGTTGCAATTATCCCCCAACGCGAACCTCAATTTGAAACCTTAATACAAAAAACTGAAGCATTATTGGGAGCCACCATAATGCATATTCTAGAGAGCCACAATTGATGATCCATGCACACCCAAGCAGAAGCTTGTAACTGAATTTCATTTAATATGAACCCCTTTTCCCATTAAAATCGAGTGCACGTGAAGTGTGAACCCTCTTTTTCATGACTCCAGCAAAGTGGGATTGAGATCATTTCCTGTTTCTAAATAATGGGATATGATTTTGATCCACAGAGATGCATTCTTTAACCAATAAATCATATATCCAATAATATGATGAGTGCTTACATTACATGATAGACTTTACTCTTTTTCTCTTTTTTCTTTTAATAGTATCTTATTTTATCATTTAAGATTATAAGATGATACAAATCGCTAAATTGTCAGTTCAAATGTAGCATATTAATCATAGCTTGTTGATAGCTAACCAAAGGGGTAAAGAACTCAGAGACCTTGATCCTGTTTGCGGGAGGTTAACTTGAGCTGAACCTTTCATGTTTCAACACTCAACAGCTAGTTTTTACAAGCTGATACCCACTAATAGATTTCCTCCTTAGTTGAATGGTCAAGATCAAATCAAAATGAGTATTTGCTGTGTTAGTTTTAGTTATATATCAATGTAACATCAGTTGCTAATTTTAATGTAAGTTGTTCCACTTTTTAAACCAAGTTAACCTTGGTCTCATTGGTTTATGGCCATGTGCACACAATCGGCCTGGAGCTCCACAATAACTGAATTTAAAGATCAAACTATCTATACTTGATCATATGATGCAATAAAATAGAACCTTCCAATTGAAATTTGAACTTGCAAAGAAAAAGGGTTAAAGAAGCATTTGACAGTTAGTTACATTTCCTTCTTTGTACATACACAGGACAATGAGAAAATTTTCTCAACAAAAGCAAAGGACACAATCATATACATGACCCACAGGCATTGAACACCGAGCAATTAGCAATGCAACGTAGGTTAGAGGTTACCATCCAATATCCATGCGGAATTTGATCAGGGAACCCAACTCACGTTACTCACCCAACCCAAATTATCATTAAATTTGCTTAAACTAGCAAAATAAAAATAAATAAATGAGACTTGTTCCTTAAGATATCAGAACAATTTCAACTTACAAGCGAACGTTAAGCTATCATACTCATCTTTTTTTGCCCCCCACCCCCCCTTGCCCCCCCCCCCCCCCCCCCAACTTGAGAGATCCCACTGTTTTTCCTGCCTTCTCAAGCAAAATCCAAGTGTACATTACTACCACCACCTCTCTATTGACACACACACCCCACCTTTCAATAATGTCCAAGATGATATACTAACAGCCAAGCTTTGCTAATTGGTAACTAAACATTCCACCTAATTTCAACTTAATCCCTTATGAATCCTCAATAAATTCCACCCTCCTTCCCTCACTCCCACACCAAGGACCACTCTTCCATTCAGTTGTTCACACCTCACTCACTTATTCTCAAAAACTCAAAAGATGGTGATGAAGAAAAATCTTCTCTTCTCACTTTCACTTCTCCTAATGGTTCTCTTCACTTCATCTCAAACCACCCCAGCACCATCACCTTCCTCAACCCCAACAGACATCATCAGAATCCTCAAAAAAGCCGGAGGATTCACCACCCTAATCCGTCTTCTCACCACTACACAAGTCTCAACCCAAATCAACGCCCAACTTCTGAACTCAAACAACGGATTAACAGTGTTTGCACCAAACGACAATGCCTTCCAAAGCCTCAAACCTGGTTTCCTCAACTCCCTCAACGACCAACAGAAGAATGAACTCATCCAATTCCACGTGCTACCGACGTTTGTTTCCATCTCAAACTTTGACACTCTGAGCAACCCGGTTAGAACGCAAGCCGGTGATGACCCTGATAGGTTGGCATTGAACATCACAAGCTCAGGGAACCAAGTGAACTTGACAACCGGTGTTGTTAACACCACAGTTGGTGGCAGTGTTTACTCTGATCACCAGCTCGCGATTTATCAAGTGGACAAGGTTCTTCTTCCGAGGGATTTCTTCGTTCCCAAGCCTCCTCCACCAGCTCCTGCACCTGCAAAGGCTAAGGCTTCTTCTGCAAAGAAATCTACTGAGGGTCCTTCTTCTGCAGCGGATAATGACTCTGCTGCTATCAGCTTGAATGGAATGTGGTTGTCCCTTGCAGTGGCTACTATTGCAGCAGTGCTTTCCTTGTGACAATGAGACGAGTTATTGGTACATCAACTGTGCTACTTGGGGTCCGATGTTCTTGTGCTTTGTTAAAATATTCTACATGCTTTGTTTTGGGAATGGTTGGATTAAAGGGAAATCATGAACTTTTTTTAGCACTTTTCAATTATTTTCTTCTTTTCCTTTTTCTTTTTGCTTCTTTTTGTATTGATTAATTCAGTATGTGGTGAAATATCAAGTATGTATTCAATTTTGAAGGTTTCATTTTCTTTTTCTTACTAGTTTGCATCTTATGTTATATTCAGAATTTTGTGTATTGTAAGTTGCCAGCGAAGAATTTTCTAAGTTTTAATAGAAAATGGGACACAAGTTTCTTTAGTTTTCTAGTTGTGTGTGTAAATTTTTTTTAGTTTTATCTAGGGGTGTGGAAAAAAAAATCAGTTCAGGACTGAACTGGACTGTAATCAAACTGAAACCGAATCTGTTTCTCACCCAAACTGGTTTGAAAAAAAGATCTGCCCAGTTGTACTAAATCAATTTGATTAATCGAATTATTTCTATAAAATCAGTTCAGTTAGTTCAGTTAACTGAACCGATTTTTACCATAATAAATTTTTTCTTTATATAAAAATAGTTTAAAAACCAGTTCAGAACCAAATCGATTCTTAAAATTGATTTAAAGATGGTTTAAAATCAGTTAAGTTCAAGATATTTTAAAATCAGTTCAATTTTAAATCAATTTTCTAAAACGATTTAGCTATTTGGATTTAAAGACCAAACTGGCTTGGTTGGGCTTTTTTACCAAATCGATTTTTGCATACCCCTAATTCTTACCAAGGATCTAAGTTAGTTAGTTGACTAGGCAGGATATATGAATTTATATAAACTTCTAATGCTTATCTTTGATTCATATATATATATATATATATTCTCGTTTGTGACATTTATTTGAGATAATTTTACTCAAAATACACAATCAGATATTAAATGTAAGTATTTTTTCAAATAAAAATTTGAATCAAATGAATGACTAATCCTTGAAGTGAACTTAAACCCATTAATGTCTTTTTTCTTTTTCTTTTTCGTTATCCTATAAATATTCTCCATGTGAAATAATAATGTTCAATGATTTAAGAACCAAAAATGTCTCTCAATAAAAAGAAATTGAATTGGATTATTGGTGCTTAACACTTTACAGAAACTAACTTCCTATTATGTTGGTGTGTATAGGAAATGTTTAATACAATACTATGCTTTTCTTCTTTTTTCTGTCTCTATCATCAAAAAAATACAAATTGAAGTCTCAAAAATAATTCCCACTATGGTAATAAGAATGATGGAAACCAGAGAATCAGTCTCCACTAAAATCCTCTGGAAACCTCTAGATAGTGAGTTGTATAGTCCCTTCCTTATAAGACAGTATATGATCCCAAAGAAGTGAGGCTTATTATAAAATGGCCAAGGTGTTATCCCTGAGGATGCAACCTGCAGCAGCCTTCTTAGTTTGCAAATTCAAACCCCCACCACAAATAAAATTTCATAATTAGTTCATGAGGGGGTTCCCCAATAGACTGTTTTACTTAATAGTTATGGTGGAGAAAATGCCAATTCAAATAGAATAAATTTAAAATGATGTTATTACATAGATCAAGTTTATAAATTCCCTCGTTTAGAATATAGTTAGCATTGGATGAGATGTTCAAGGTATAGACTGGGAATGATTGCAGACATCTTGTAATTTGAACGCAAATCTTATCCAATCGTAACAACTAAAAGTTTAGATTAGCATATATTATTTTATTCACCTAATTGTTATAGCTTAAATTAGATTAAAGTATATTTTAACTTTATCTAATTGTTTAACTTAGATTAGATCAGGATAGATCTTATCTTTATCTAAGTGTTACAACTTAGATTTGATTAGGATTAATCTTATTTTTATCATCTTATCTAAGTGTTACACTATGTACACATTCAATGTAATGCATGCACATTCTATTTTCTCCTTAATTTTTTTCTTGGTATCAAAAGGTGTTCAGAAAATGATGATTCTAGACATGAGAAAATTTCAGGCAATAGTTTAAAATCATTCTCGTAGCTCTTTATCAATAACATCATTATCAAACTTTTATGTAAAGAACATTGATGATGATGTTATTGATCACAAATAAGTCCGAGATCTATTTAGTTCATGTAGCACTCTAACTATGATGTAGAAGTTATGTGAGAGCGCAAGAGTGTGGTTTTGTATTCTTCACCAAGGAGGCCAATAAACCTATAAGTACTTTTCTTGGCTGCATGCAAGACCCTCTCTATCTTTCTCTTTTCGACATAATGGATGGAAATCACAGTTTAGAAGTGTTGTGCCTGTTCTTGATCTTCACATGTAGGAAGGACATTATCAAATTCTTCTCCTAAATGTTTGATCCTTTATATTTCAAGATTTGTTCCTTACGTTGAAATATGAGAGATCAAACATTTATGTGAAGAATATTGATGATGGTGTTAGTGACAACGAACCGCAAGGATCTGTTAGTCCATAAGGATAAGCAAGGAGTTTGGTTTTGTCTGCTTCTTCAACCCTAAGGAGGCTAACAAACCTGTAAGTAGTTTTCTTATTGTATGTTAATAATGTTCCTAACATATATGAACTGCCTGAATCATTGAATTTTATGTTAGGTCAGTTATTGAGTTACCTAAGAGGGCTCCTCTGTAACCTCTATTGTTGCTTGTGGAAGTATTCGCGGCATAACTTGAATATATAGGACGATGATGTGATGTATCTGAATATACAAACTAATATTTGAACTAATTAACTATTACGCTATATTGATATAATTTAGCATTGTGTTATATATGATGGGGCATGGAGTTAAATTGAGGAGGGAATGCTTACGTGAGTGGATTGTTAGAGCATTAAGCATTATGAGATCTTTTTATCTCTTAATTATGAATTTGTATCTCTATCATGAATTTATATATGATTGAAATAAACGAGTTTATATTACTGTTTTACTTTTAAGCTCTAAAGCATGCTAATTGGCTGCTTGCATCTTTGTCCTATTCTTCATTTAATATATATATTACTTTTGATGTTAAATACTAATACACATCCACTAATATATTAGCATTGCATCTCCATTTTGACTTTGAAGAAGTAGAAACTATTGAGTCTCAAACAAGACATAATGTTTCCGATTTGAATTCATGATTAACAAGGCATCAACACATAAATTTATCATTGTATTAGGACTCGAATCCTCAATTTTTCTTCTATCTAATTAAGAAAATATTTAAATAACATAACTTACTCTTTATAAAGGCAAGTTACCCAACCTAAATATTTAGAGTCACCACCTTTAAAATTATATCCCATACACACATACATCTAACTGATGACAACTCGTGCGCAAGATATGACAATAATGGGACAAAATATATAGGTGCACATCACAATATCTCCGATGGCACTTCTCCATCTCCCACCATCAAATAATTTCTCAATCATTCTGTGACCTCTAAACCATAATTGATTCACCACCTTTCACCCATTCTCTTTAACTGAACTGCCACCTATAATTATTAATTATTCCCTCCCATTGGAAACATGCATATATAAAAAGAAAGCCCCTTAGCCCTTTTTCCTCACACAACACACCAAAATCAAAGGAAACTCACTCTCAAATCTCAACACTCAAGTAGCTAGATAGCAATAGCATTCTTATTTTATCTCAGCACACTCCCTTCACAATCACTAAAAATGATGGTTAAGGTTAAAGGCTTCTCTATCTCACTAGTACTAATTGTGATTATCACCTTGTTGATCTCTATCACCACCCTCACACCATCAGATCAAAAACTCTCCGCCATTCAACAACCTCCACTACTCTCTCCTCCAACCACCTCAAGGAATGAACACAATGTTGAATATTAAACTTAATTTAGTTTTTTGATCCATTGGGCTTAATTGTTAAATGGTCCAATATCTAGAAATATCCAAGAAGTGTGTAGTCCAAATTCTAGAGTAATCCACTCTCGATTGCTCCATAGAAATATCTAGAATAGTTCAACCTAGAAATTACCATGGAAATATCTAGGTTAGGAAAATTATGGAGAATTCTAGAGAATGAATTGTAGCCACTAGTTAAGAGTTGTGTTGGCACAATCTTAATCATTAGTTAAAGAGGTGTCATTAGTATAAATAGGGGTCATATCCACCATTTTGTAATGAGCCAAGAGAAAAAGAATTGTGTAGTAATAAAATTTTATTTTTCTCCAAATCTTTTTAAAACCTTTCCTTTCTCAAATATCCTCCTTCCAACACACAATTCCCCTTGTCCACGGCACCCGCAGGTGCTCCTATCACCTCCCACCATAGACATTTCCAAATCCTCACCAAAGCCAAGAGATTCTCCATCCTCAACCGTTTGTTAAAAAACACCCAACTCATCAACCAACTCAACTCACAACTCCTCACTTCATCTTGTTCAGGACTAACCCTTTTCACCCCCAAAGACAGTGTTTTCTCAAAGCTAAAACCAGGTCTTCTCAACGATAGACAAAAGGTGGAGCTTCTTCAGTTCCACACTCTCTCTTCTTTCATCTCCATCTCCAACTTCGACACCCTCACCAACCCCAAGCCGCTGATAACTCCCTAAGGCTCCAACTTACGTCACCACTTACGGTGGCAACCGAGTTAGCATGGCCACTGGTGCTGTTAACGCCACTGTGATTGGTACTGTTTACACCGACAAGAAGCTTGCTATTTATCAAGTGGATAAGGTGCTTGTTATGCTTGACTTTGTGGTTCCCAAGGCCAAGGCTCCCTCGTCGGTGAATGGAGTTTCACCGAAATCCAGTGAAATCGGCTCGTCCACCGGCGAGAGCAAGAGAATGTTAGCTGTTGTTCTTGTTCTTGCTCTTGGAGTAGTATATGATATGAGGTTTTGAGTTTCTATGATCATGTTCATGTGTTGGATTTGTTAGGATAAACGTTTAAATAAATATTGTTTTATGTAGTTTGAATTTTAAAAGGAGTAATATGGGTAGATAAGATATGAGGAAAGATAAGATATGAAAAGAGATATTATAGAAATATATTAGGAAAGGTATTGTTTAGATTTGAATTTGAATTGTTTTAGGTTTAGGATTTTGTTGCTTATAAATAGCGCATTATGTAAAGAGTTCTATGTGGTTTTGGCAGACTATTATCAATAAAGAGAGTTTTCGCCCCCAGTAAATTTGTGTGTGTTTGTGTGAGTGCACCAGTGTGTGTGAGAGAGAGAGGGCCTGTGAGATATCAGTTTATCAAAATCACTGATATCAAATTGGTATCAGAGCTAGAGAGAGTGGAGAGTGGTCCGAGTAGTAGTTTGCCATTACCCCGCCTTACGAAGGCTAATTATGAGAACTGGAGTATCCAGATGAAGGCTCTGTTGGGAGCCAATGATAGTTGGGAGGTTGTCCATGATGGTTTTGAAGAACCACAATCCACGACAGGATACATGGCGGCACAGAACAAAACGTTGAAAGAGATGCGATTGAAAGACAAAGGTGCGTTATATATGATGCTCCGGGCTGTTGATGATTCCGGATTTGAGAAGATTGCTGGCGCAACAACGACAAAGGAGGCGTGGGACATTCTTGCGAATGTCTACAAGGGAGCTGATCGAGTCAGGCAAGTCAGACTTCAAACTCTCCAAGGAGAGTTGGAGGCAATGAAGATGAAGGAAGGAGAAAGTGTATCCGATTTTGTCACTCGGATTCAGACTGTGGTGAATCAATTAAAGAGAAGCGGAGAGATGTTGCCTGATGCCAGAGTGGTGGAGAAAATTCTGAGGTCTCTCACTGATGACTTCGAGAATGTTGTATGTGCGATTGAGGAGTCAAAGGATCTTGCAACGTTCACCGTTGACGAACTTATGGGTTCATTGGAGGCGCATGAACAGAGAAAGAAAAAGAAGAAAGAAGAGTCACTGGAGCAAGCACTCCAGACGAAAGCTTCAGTCAAGGACGAGAAAGCGCTCTACTCTCAAAATTTCCGAGGTAGAGGACGTGGCCGAGGTGGACGTGGATATGACCGAGGTGGTAGAAGCCGAGGTCAAGAAGGGTGGAATAGAGAGCAGGCTGAATCAAATCAGCATAATTGGCGAGGAGGCCGAGGACGTGGAAGAGGCCGACATTCAAATGTAGAATGTTTTAAATGTGGAAAGTACGGACACTATTCGAGAGATTGCAACAACTCAGATAGGTGTTACAACTGTGGCCGAGTTGGTCATTTTGCGAAGGATTGCCGAGGTGAAAGAAGAACGAATGAAACTGCAAATTATACTGCAGAAGAAGTAAAAGATGGAGGACTTTTGATGATGGCTGGAGGTGTAGTCAACCAGACAACCGAGATGGAGTGGTCTATAGACACTGGTGCAAGCAATTATATGTGTGGGTACAAACATTTGTTTAGTAACTTGAGAGAAATAGAAGCCGGACATGTTTCCTTTGGAGATGCTTCAAAGGTCGGAGTGAAAGGCCGAGGTATGATTAGTTTCTTGCAGAAAGATAGACGAGTTGGACGTATTCAAGATGTGTATTACGTACCTGAACTCAAAAGTAATATTCTTAGTGTGGGACAACTGATGGAGAAAGGTTACTCAGTTATCATGACAGACCGAGTTCTTTTATTGAAAGAAAAGCAAGGGCGACTGATAGCCCGAGTGCAGATGGAGAAGAATAGAATGTTCAAGTTGATTCTGAGAAGTGTGGAGGTCGGCTGCTTGCAAGCCGAGATGAATGATGAAGCATCCTTGTGGCATCGTCGATTTGGGCACCTTCACTTTGGAGGCCTGGCCGAGATGGTGAATAAGAATTTGGTGGTTGGATTGCCGAGAATGAACTGTGAGAGGAGATTTTGTGAAGATTGTGTGCTGAGCAAACATGCGAGGAGTCCATTTCAGAGGTCGGCCAGATACCGAGCACGGCGACCACTGGAGTTAATTCATACCGATGTGTGTGGACCTATTACTCCCGGGTCCTTCAGTGGAAAGAGGTATTTTGTTACATTCATAGATGATTTCAGTCGTAAAACTTGGGTGTATATGCTGGAAGAAAAAATCCAAGGTGTTTGAAGTGTTCAAGAGTTTTAAAATGATGATTGAGAATGCAACTGGAAGGAGGATCAAGTCGATACGTTCAGACCGAGGTGGCGAGTACACATCAAATGCATTTAGAAGATACTGTGAGGAGTATGGCATCAGAAGATTCTTGACTGCACCATACTCACCACAACAAAATGGAGTAGCAGAAAGGAAGAATCGAACCATTCTTGACATGGTGAGATCAATGTTGAAGACGAAGAGAATGCCAAAGGAGTTTTGGGGGGAAGCTGTTCTGTGTGCTGTATATGTACAGAACCGTTGTTCGCATTCCATATTGAATGGAAAGACCCCACAGGAATTATGGACGGGCCAAAAGCCATCGGTGGGCCATTTGAGAGTTTTCGGGAGTGTGGCCTATGCACACGTTCCTGATCAGCAAAGAAGCAAGTTAGAAGACAAGAGCAGGAAGTTTATCTTCATTGGATATGACGAGAAGACGAAAGGATACAAGCTGTTAGATCCCGGCACCAAGACGGTATCGATAAGCCGAGATGTGAAAGTGAATGAAGACGATGAGTGGAATTGGAGCAGTCCATCCGAGATCAAATCAGATCCCAGAAAGATGGTTATACAAGACGAGAAGGAAGACGGATCACCGAGTCGGATCCCGGCAAGGAGCGAGACAGATGATGAAGACGAGATGAGACGACCCCGGATGAGGAGTTTGCAGGATTTGTATGAGTCAACTAACGAAGCCCATCTTGTTTGTTTGTTGACAGATTCTGAAGAAATAAGATTTGAAGAAGCAATTCGAGATGAGAAATGGCAAAGTGTCATGGATGAAGAGATCAAAGCTATTGAACGAAATGATACTTGGGAGTTGACCGAGCTGCCAAAAGGAAGTCGGCCCATTGGAGTTAAATGGGTTTATAAGAAGAAAATGAATGCTGATGGAGAGATAGAGCGATATAAAGCCCAGCTGGTAGCTAAGGGGTATTCGCAAAAGGCAGGAGTAGACTATGATGAGGTGTTCGCACCTGTTGCCAGAATGGAGACAATTAGATTGTTGATCTCGCAAGCAGCTCAGTTTAGGTGGCTGATTTATCAGATGGATGTCAAGTCGGCATTTCTGAATGGTGTACTTGAAGAAGAGGTGTATCTCGAACAACCACCGGGATATTTGAAGGGCGGAGAAGAAAAGAAAGTGTTGAGATTGAAGAAGGCTTTGTACGGATTGAAGCACGCACCGAGAGCCTGGAATACCCACATTGATGCATATTTCAAGGAGGACAGTTTTGAACAATGTCCCTATGAGCATGCCATTTATGTTAAGAAGAAAGGTGATGATTTATTGATTGTAGCTTTATATGTTGACGACCTGATTTTCATGGGGAATAGTGAAGAGATGGCACGAGAGTTTAAGAAGAAGATGTCGAGAGAATTTGAGATGACTGATCTCGGTTTGATGAGATATTTTCTCAGTTTGGAAGTCAGACACGAAGAAGATGGAATTTTTGTCTCTCAGGAGAGTTATGCGAAGGGAATACTGAGGAGATTTAAGATGGCGGATTGTAACCCGGTTTCAACACCTATGGAACCCGGTACAAAACTTTCAAAGTATGATGAAGGAGACCGAGTTGATCCGAGAAACTATAGAAGTTTGGTCGGATGCTTGAGATACTTAACGTGTACGAGGCCAGACTTGTGTTTAAGTGTTGGAATTATAAGTCGGTTTATGGAAGAGCCAAGTTATTCTCATTGGAAGGCGGCTAAAAGGATTCTAAGGTACATTCAAGGGACGATCACACAAGGACTTTTCTATTCGAAGTCGAAAAATTACAGGTTAAAGGGGTACTCGGACAGTGATTGGTGTGGAGACGTGGACGATAGGAAGAGCACGGCTGGCTATGTATTCTTCATGGGAAACACAGCTTTTTCCTGGATGTCAAAGAAGGAACCAATTGTGACTTTGTCAACATGTGAAGCCGAGTACGTTGCAGCATCCTGGTGTGTCTGCCATGCAGTGTGGTTGAGGAATTTGTTGGAGAAGCTGAAGCAAGTTCAGGTCGGTATGACCGAGATTCGGTAGATAACAAGTCGGCAATTGAGTTAGCGAAGAACCCGGTTAATCACGAGAGAAGCAAACATATTGATGTCAGGTTTCATTTCATCCGAGATCAAGTAAAAGAGAAGAAGGTGGAGTTGAGTTATGTGACGAGCCGAGAACAAGTCGGAGATATATTCACAAAGCCACTGCCGACGCTGCTGCTGGAAAATTGCAAGAAAATGATGGGAATGAGAGATGGAAGAAATATTTAAAGTTTATGGGGGGATTCTGTTAGGATAAACGTTTAAATAAATATTGTTTTATGTAGTTTGAATTTTAAAAGGAGTAATATGGGTAGATAAGATATGAGGAAAGATAAGATATGAAAAGAGATATTATAGAAATATATCAGGAAAGATATTGTTTAGATTTGAATTTGAATTGTTTTAGGTTTAGGGTTTTGTTGCTTATAAATAGCACATTATGTAAAGAGTTCTGTGTGGTTTTGGCAGACTATTATCAATAAAGAGAGTTTTCGCCCCCAGTAAATTTGTGTGTGTTTGTGTGAGTGCACTAGTGTATGTGAAAGAGAGATGGCCTGTGAGATATCAGTTTGTCAAAATCACTGATATCAGGATTCGACGGTCACATAAAGTTTATGATTGTTTTTTGTGCATAGATACTTGAAAAATGTTTGATGAATACTCAATATGTTATCCAATACCTAAAGAGGGAGAAAAAATATAATGTGATAGGAAGAAATAGATAAAGAAAATGAGAAATGTTGGTAGGATATATAAAATGAAGAGTGGTTTATATATCACTACTCTATATATTTTGGATTTTTACTTGTTTACGTTGCAGCATTCAAGGAGGTAATTTTCTGTCTTCATTTCTTGTTTGTTTTGTTGATTAAACTGTATGAGTTAAAGAATTTAAAGAGAGAAAATTATTGTAGTTTTTTTGCCTACAACTTGCACCTTAAATTGGACGAACATTGCGATATTATATAGCTTGGGCATGCATATCGGGTAGATATGTTAAAAAGTCGTTATCTATTCTAGAATCATATTGCAAATGAGACACCAGTCGGATCGAATAGGACTCGCCTCATCACGTGTCAAGGACCATTTTACTGCGGTCCAATTTAAACGTGCACGTTTTTTATTTTTTAAAATTTTATAAAAGTGATAAAACAGTATACAAATAGGAAAATGCTCATTGATATGAAAAAAATTGGTTACTATTTTAAAACAAAACTCTCCTTGTATTCCGTCAAATCTAACTGTATGCCTGCTATTGGTTTAAAAGGGGTTCGTGCAATTCGTGTAAGAAGGTTTCGTACTAACTACTGAGTTGCACTCCTCATACAAATATTTGCCAGAACATGTTGGGCATCAGAGACCTACTCACAAGATTATTACATTACATTTCAAAAGGCATAACCTGAATTATTAGCTAAATTAACACGAAAATTAAAAATCATTCCAAATTTTCCTGGTCCAAAGCTGCTGCCATTTAGTTTTGCAGGGCATGTAGTGTTTCTTTTAAGTTTCTATGGGTTGGATTCAACGGCCCCGATTGAGTTTGTGATTGTTTTTTATGCATACTTTGGATTTTGACTTGTTAATTTGCAGCATTCAATTCGGGGATGTAATTCTGTAATGTCTGACTATTTTCAATATTTCTTTGTATCTTTTGTTGATTAAACTGTGATTTTGTTTCATGAGTTAGAGAATTTAGAGGGAAAAATTATTGTAGTATTTTGCCTACAACTTGTATCTTAAATTGGACGAACAATTCAAATATACATGTGTTGGGCAATGCATTATTGGGTAGATATGTTAAAAAGTCGTTATCTGATTCTAGAATCTATTGCAAATGAGACACCATCCCGGAATAGGACGTGTCTTATATGTCAAACCATTTTACTGCGGTCCATTTTAAACGTGTGCGTTTTTTTTAAAATTATTTTTTAAGAAGTGATAAAACAGGAGACAAATATTGGACAGAACCACAGAACCATTCCCAGAAGAAAAAAAAATTGAACAGTACATGTTGGGCATCAGAGACCTAATCACAGGATTATTACATTTCAAAAAGCATGAACTTTCATTAGCATGAAAATTAAATATTATTCCAAATTTTCATGGTCCGAAGCTGCTGCCAATTGGTTTTTCAGAGCATCTGGTGTTTCTTTTAAGTTTTAGTCTCAGCCATTAAATTAATCTAACAGTCTTCATTCTTGCTGGATAGAGATAGCCGGAGAGAAATTCTTGCTGATTCGGACATTGGTACATGGTACGTTGTGGTTTCATTCCAAACGAATAAATCAAGAAAATGAAATTGAAAAAAAAATAACAAAAGTCAGTATGATATCTAAATTTAGTGCAGAAAAAACAGTCTGTTTTTTTTGTTTTGTTGTTGAATAACAGTCGTGTGGTCGAACGCTATATAACTTCATGTTTTACCATTTCTCACTCCATTAATTTGTTATCAACATAATGACTTTTTTTCCTTCAACAATTTGTATTACTCAAACGATTCAATTTTAATTTTAATATATTAATTACTTATGCGTAATCAGTTGCTTAAACATAGGGACTATTAACAATTAAATGAGCTTGGAGGCAAGGGAGTTTGCAAATATTTGTTGAAGATGTTTTATATACAACTAAAGTGGAAAACTTAATTATTGTTGTCTCTTTTAATTTTATACGAGTATTTTTTTTATAGGTGAAATTAGTAAAGTAAGTTCTAGATTATTTGTAAATTTATAAACAAATTCTTAAATTATTATTGTTTAATTGAGTCCTTAATATTTTTAAAACTACCACAAATTAAATTATCGTTTTATGGTAGTTTTAAGCCACTAAAAGATAATTTCATGGACCAACTTTTTTTGTTTAGGGACCCAAGTTAAAACAAAAGAATACTTCAGGAATTTATTAAAAAATTCACAAAAAATTGTGATCTACTAAGTAATTAAAACTTTTTATGTGTATATCTATGAAAAAAGATAAAAGGTAAGAAATGGAAGTAAAAAGTGTTAATTATTTAATGTTTAAACTAATAAAATGATATAAATTACTAAAAATTTGTGTAATGGAAATTTTAAATATAAAATTGTGTGTAAAAATAACAAATACTTTTATAAACTATTTTTTATCAATTTTTTTAAAAATTATTATTTATTTAAAGTTAGATATCTAAACAATTATAAAGAAAAGAAAAACTGAACCTCTCTTTCTTAGATTTCTAGATTTATTCCTATATATAAATAAGCAGAAAACTACCGTACATATATCACTTCGTTTAATTGTTGAACTTGAATCACTCGTGATGCTGTTGTACATCAGATAATATATGAGTGTGAAAAACAACAAAACTGAAATAGCTGGAAAGAAAGCTTTTGCCTCTTTATGTAGTATTATATTTCAGGAGGAAAGCAGTTCACGGCCTCCCAAAGGTCACAGAAAACAAATAAAAGTAGGTCATAGCCAAGACGGTTGTCGCCAGTAAAGTTGTATCAACGTAGCATGAGCTAAGTGAAAGAAGAAAATAAAACATTTAAAATAGTTAATTTGCTATTAATATTGCAGTGTTTTTGGATTAGCGTTTTCAAAGTAGGAGTTCTCAATTTTTGTGTCAAACAAAAAATGTGGAAACTACTACTCTATAACTTTTTGAGGTGCATTTTAATGTTTAAGAATGTTGAACCAAACAAATAGTTTATGTGATTTTAAGAATGTGATCTGAAGATGAGATTGAGTAATATTCTGAGTTGTACGTGCAAATCCATTTTGGTTGTATATTTTTTTTTTAAAATTATACTTCTTTTAATTAATGATTATACATTAATAATAAAATTTCTTAATTTAATGAATAACATAATATTATATTTATACTAATAATATTTTTAATTATACACTATAAATATATTAATTTTAATTTTAAAATTTAATTATTCATCACTTAATACTACGGAAAAGAAAAATGCATGCGTGCACCTAAATTTTGGAGTAAATGGGGTAGGAAAAAAAGATGAAAATAAATTAAAGAATAAAGACAAAGTTACGATTAAGACATAAAAATAAAGTAAATTGAAAAAAATAATAACACTTAATTGTATACTAGTATAAAGCATAAAATAATTAGTGTGACTATAATAATTCTGAACGACCTAATAATTATAATAAATTATCTTAAAATTGACACATAGGTCAAGAAAGCGAGTGATCAACTAATTAAGACAATCAATCAGCTAAGCCATTATTCAATCAACGCATAAGTGCTACAGTTTCTACAACATTCATGGAGGAAAGCACTTTGTGTAGGTATATCTTACTTCTTTGCCCTTTAATAATACATTATAATGCAACTACGAGAGAAGCTAAAACTTAAAAAGAAATTAAAACAAGCAAATTAATTCTTAACAATATACAATACAATACAGCAAGCATAGCATAGAATGCAGGGAATATATATTGTCTCTTCCAAAACGCAATGGCCCCCACTTCCTTCACGGGATGGCTTTATGACATCGATATTTATCATCACGTGATATCACCCCTGTTCACTGTACATGCTTCCGAATCCGACTCGGTATCATATCATGCCCCTAATCATCTCATTTTTTATCGTGACTTTGAGGTACATAATTCATATCATCTGCTACTACTGCTAATAGCTATGCTAGGTTGAGGAGTGTTATTTGACATATTTTTTAACACATTATTTTATTAGTTAAAATATATTAAAAATTATAAAATTAAGAGAAATGATCATTAAATATTAATTATTTAAGTGAAATCTACTGAAATTGTATGATTTTTAATAAATTTTTATTAATAAAAAAGATCAAAAGAGTATATTAAAAAATATGACTAACATTTTTCATGTATCATAAAATTTCACTACCTTAACCTTAACTTCATTAATTATTTTTGAACCTAGCTCGCTATCTGATCAGTAATGTCCATGGAACTTGCTTTGCAGGTTCATCACTGTTCCAACACCCATGAAATCTTTGGTTAAGTGCTCTTCGGTGTTGGAAGTACTTGATTGTAGTACTTGTTGCTTCTCCATTCTTTCTGGTTCTCCACTTTCCCACTCTTCAATCCGCGGCATCACCATGTGCTTCAAACCCTTATTCATGCTACTCAATGAAAACTCTTGATCTCCAATATTGGTGCTTGCTTGGGAATTCCCCATGTGGTTGAAGTTCTCAGCCAGCTGGTTTCCTTGCTTGAACAATTTCTGAATTTCAACCACGTTATTGTTGTGGCGGTTGTTGTTGCTGGACGTGCTTGAGATGTTGTTCGGGTCCAACAAGCCAAAGTTGGAGTTGTCGAAGGCCGAATTATTATTACCATTCAATATCCTTGCAGATTCCATGTAACTTGGGTACAAAGAGCTCACGCTATGCGACAAGTCCCCTTTGTTTTCTTCTTGCTCTAGCTTCAGCCCATGAGGCATAGAAACATTGGCATGTGTAAATGATATTGCTTCTGGGTGGTATCGGTAATTCAGCCACTGTCCCTGTGACGACGACGATGATGTCCCAAACATGTTATTTACTTCAGCCAAGGTTGTTCCTGGTGAGAACAAACTTGAAGAGTAGCTTGAAACGCTTAGAGGATGATGATGATTAAGAGGATTATTGATCTGGTCTAGCCATAGTGGCATCCTTAGCTTATGCTCATGATGGTTCACATCCGCAAAATTTACAATGTATGGTTCTTGGCCTGGCCCACCAAACTCTGAATGAAACCCATGTAATTGTAAACCCTGTGGCATTACTCTTGGAGCTTGAGCAGCATTCATCAAAATCTCGCTTCCAAGGTTTGACAAAACCGCCGGAAGCCTCGCATTTTGCTCCCCCATGGCGTCACAAAAAGCTCTATGCGTTACAAAGCTGTCCTTCCTGAATTGTCACACAAGTATAACAATTAATTCCTCAACATTAAATTCAACGAATTAGACACATGATATATTTTATCTGGTGACATAAATAGTTTAAAAATAAATTATTTTATACTTTCCTCTCAACTCATATATAAACAAAAACAATTAATATTACATTGAAAGAAAGTTAATTAACATCATACTATTTTACTAATCTAAAATATAAAATAAGATTATTTCTAAAATATCTTTCATTGAAATTTGTTATTATGAATAAAAAAATCATTGAAAATAAAAGTAGAATTAAATGAAAAGTATTTTAAAAATGATAATGTTAAATAAGACAAAATTAATTAGATTTATTTATATTTAAATCTGATACATACGATTACTTTTTTTGTTTATATAAGAATCTAGAGAAAGTACTCAAGATAGGAAAATGATGAAAGGAGAAGGGATGGAAAAAAGATTTGGGGTAATAAATTAACATTTGTAGATAAAAAAAATTAGCATAATATATTAAGCATATATATATGCATAAGGATGTTGAGCTTCTTTGACTACAATGGACATAAATAAAGCCACAAATGAAGTACTAATATATAGCTAATTGAATGAGGTTGATGATATATTGAAAGGGTGGGGTAGTACAGTAGTATTAATAGCTACCTGGAGAATATTGTGCCACAGTCACATTTGTACTGTCTAGACCCACAAATCTTGTTATGGGCTTTCCAGTCAGATTGAACAGCGTATTTCTTGGAGCACTTGTCGCACTTCCACTTCTTCTCACCGTGCTTTCTGCTGAAGTGCTTTTTTATCCCAGTGAGGTCTCCCAGGGCTCTGCAAGGGTCGTGGTGCACACAAGTCTTCTCTGGACAAACGTACACCTTCTTCTTCACCACCTCTTCCTTGTTTCTTTGCCGCAGCTTCCACGGCAAGTTGTGCCCTCGCCGGTGCAGCTGCAGGTTCTGGTCCCTCTGGAAACCCTTGTTGCACACTTCGCAGATGAATCGGTTGGTAGCCATCAGCGACTTTGGCGACAGAGCAATCACTTCTGCATTCGGATCTGCTAGGTCCATTCAACAACAACCACATAATTAACCCATAATTAATTATAAATATAATTTTTCTGAATTAAGAATTAGAACAGTAAGTACATATATAACATGCAGAAGAGAAGGATTTAATTAAATAATAACTTGCCTGGTGTTCCGGGTAGGCTTCTTTTTCTCTTAACCGAATTAGGGTTAGGATTAGGGTTTGAGTTTGGTTCATGAAATTGAACCGAGGAGTATCTGAGGTTGTTATTGTTGGAAGGAACAGGTATTGCTTCTTGAGACATCATGTTTGGAACCGAAGAAAA
This sequence comes from Glycine latifolia, assembly GCA_013407115.1. Lineage (NCBI taxonomy): Eukaryota > Viridiplantae > Streptophyta > Magnoliopsida > Fabales > Fabaceae > Glycine > Glycine latifolia. The sequence goes on along the minus strand of CM023952.1, from coordinate 24,421,390 downwards.
TTGAAGTGTCCTAAATTAACAAGCTATACCTTGCAAATTCCGAAAGTACAAAAGCTTTGAAGCAGACAACAAACCGTGACACAGGCACTGCATAAAGAAAGTAACATCCAAGAAATTTAAAATTTGGATTTGAGACAAGAAAAGGTACATAGATATATAGTATAGAAGAAAATGAAATTGGGTGGTGTGTTACGTACATGTGAGTCGCGCTGACAGAAGAAATGATTGAGTTTGGGGGGGTTGAAATTGTGGAGAATTGGTGAAAGAGAGGAGAGAAAGAATAATAAATTGATTGTTGCTGCCCACTGAATGTGTTATTAAATTTCTCTCCTTATCAACATGGCTGCTGTGGGTGTCAGTCAGCCATAGACTAAGCTGGACCACTATCTTTCTTTCTCTGCCTTTCGCTTTCGCGTTCCATAGATACCAATAGGCAATAGCTACTAATCAAAGTAACAGTGTAATTCTATACCAAGTCAAATTATACGAGCTTCCGAGGCACTTCGCACTGTTATTTGAGTTAGACCCAGCACGTGCATTCATCAATCAAACTTTCAATTTCATATACATCTATCTATGTATCTTTCTTAATTTCGTAGACTGATGGAGCTGGCTAGCATTGCTTCACCTTGCCATTACCTAGAGTACTTGCTAATGTTTTTAGAAGAGACGACCTTCCTAATAAATTTCATATTTTTAACTTTGGTTTATCATCTTACTAAAACATCAGTTACTATTAAAATTTTCAACATATACGCATTATTTCATTAGTATACAAGCAAAACCCCTAAATCATTCATTCAAAATTCATGTTAATTGAAGTGTTAATTGTCTCATTATAGTTCTTTCAATATTTTTGCTATATCATGCATTTATTATTTAAATTTTTCAGAAGGTCAAATATGATAATTTAAATCATCTATTTTTTAATAGAAAGTTTAAATCATCTTTAAATAAATAAAATTCTTGGCAGATGCTCTAACTTGCACCTAGCTAGCTCTCTGATCAACGAAATCTGTGCTTTAATTAAGACAATACAGATAGCCTTTCTTTGCATAATATATTCAGGGAGACAAATTTCCCAGCAGATGTTTAGGCAAAACATGGGATGGGTTAATTTGGATTGGGTTGCAATATATATAGTTTAATTAATGTCCCCCAGATTTTCTTCCCTTTCATTTGCTGGCTGATGATCACCCATCTTTTTTATTCGTTAGTTAGCTGCATGTCTTCTTGTATCCTGCTCGTTCTGGTTCTTTTCTAAACTAAAATAATAATAAATTGATGAGAAAATTGATTTATGATACACATACAATAATATATATAACAATTTTTTTACGTCTATCTCTCTCTCACCTTACATTTCAAATTCAAATTTGTTTATCTTTTCTCGCTTTTTGATTGTACACTTTGTTGTATAACATGTTATACAAGTATATACCATTTCTCTATTTTTTTGTAGTAGCAATTACCCTTACTCTTAATCAGTATATTAGTTATCAAGATTACTTTTAATATGTGCCTTATAGACGGATCTAACTTAAGAGTTGTTAAAAAAAATTTTTGATATTTGTATTTCTACAAAAAAAATATATATTCACTCCATTTTAGTGTAGTATACAAATATCATGACACTTTGCTGCCAACTGTGAAAATGATTATGCCATAATTGCATCATTATACTGATAATGAATAGGATAATCTCAGGACAAAGATGGAAGAGAGAGAAAGAGGGTGGTGCTGATGCTGTCCGTGAGTCTTAACTGGTTGGGAATGGGAATGGGAGCCCATAAAACAAAAACGATTGTGGGAGTGAGAGAAAGTTTGCTACTACAACAACAAAGCCACAGATGACGGGTACCGATTGTAGTGTCGAATACGATCACAATTGCAGCAGATTTGGACACAATATTATAATATATAATATTCGTTTTTATATTTGTCTTAGAAAAAAAAACTGTTTTTATCTTTATATTTGAACGAATAATAATTTTAGTATTCATTTTTTGTATTTATCTGTATCTGAATATTCGTACCTGTTACTTTAAAGTTGAAACAAGGTGGCCTAGCAACAGTATTACGCAATACATAATAATAATTTTAATATTAGAAAATTAAGTTATTAAAATAAGATTTATATTTTATAACTATTGTTATACAAAATGAGATAAACATTAGATAAATTTAACGAATGAGTCATCAATAATTATATAAATGAATTTAACATCATACTTTAACTCAAAATTTTAACATTGATATCAATTATTATGCATATAAGGAAGTTAAACACCTAATTTTTTTTTTACAATAAATTATGAATAATTACATAAATAAACTTAACACTACACTTTAACTCAAAATCTTAAAGCTCAAATTTATTGATCTTACTTTCTGCTTAACATTTTTATTCTTAGCCAATATAGAGTTTAACCTTTACTTACTCCAACACTTACAAAATAGAAAAGTAGTATAATATTAATTTTTATTTTAAAATTAATATATCATATATGCTCAAATGTGAGTGGAATGAATTGTAAAAAAATTACCATTACATTTATTTCTAGTTTTTAATAAATAAATATTAATATTGAAATTGAAATTAATTTAATATATAGTTTTATTTTGACTATAGATATTTTATAAAGTAAATTACATTTACATCACCTGTGTTTTTTTTAAATTGCATCTGATACCCCTCCTTTTTTACACCTACAAAAAAACTCATTAATTATTTAGCTCACATTACATCCTAACTCATTCCCTCCTAAACATTGTTTACTAATTTAACAGAAAGTAGGCACATGTTGATTACATGACTTTTAATGAAAATTTATGTCTAAAATACACTCATCTTCTTCCTCAAAATCACATCTTGGGTTTTACAAACTCTCATCTTCTTCAACAACCCTTCTTCACTTACTACCACCACCTCCTTCTATCCCTCCTCTCTATTTCACGACAACATCATTTTTTCCTCCTTATCGTCGTCTAGGGATGGCAAAACGGGTCTGACCCGACGGGTCAGTCCATTTGGCCCACGAAAAAATGTGGGTCGGACTGACATTTTGAACCCACATTCACTAAACGGGTCGGGCCAACCTGGCCCACAAAAATGCGGGACAAATGCGGGCCCAGGCCATGCCAGCCCACCGCGCCAACAGAAAATGTAAAAAACACTTAAAAATAGGAAAAGGGGAAACAATCAAACAAATATCTTCATTCTTCTAATCTTCTGGAATTTTCTTGAGACTTGAGAGTGAGGGAGAGACTCGTGAGAGTAGCCCTGTCCACCGAGTGGCCGTGACCGTGAGGGTGAGTTCGTGCCAGCATGACCGTGAGCAATGAGTCCCTCCAGGAGTCTGTCTCTGTCCCCGCACCACCACGTCTCCGTCCCAAAAGCAAAAGGCAGCGTTGGTCGTTGAGGTAATACACTCCGTCTTTATCAGAACTTCAGAAGTCATCACGAGGTCACGGGGTCACGACGTCACCTTGTCGGCTCCGTCTCCGTTTGTTCATTCATGCTCCCTCCGTCCCGCACTGGTTTGTCACGGCTCCGTCTCCGTTCTCGTTCGACGGTGTGACTGTGTACCATACACGCATTTCTGTTAGTATGCGTTTCAGGATGCTTTTCGAGACTAAAGAATCAAGTGTACGTAGGTACTTGTAGCCATAATTGTTTTTCTGAAAAATATGTTTTTTTGCCTAAAAATTATGGACATTTTTCTTGAAACTCTTAGGTTAGATAATTGTATTTTGCAAGGGGTAAAAATTTGTTCTTTTTAGTGTGATTTTCATGTAAATGCCAAGGGCATCCAAATCTGGTAGCTTAGTCTAATTTCGGTGTGATTTAAATGTTGATGAATTGAAGATGCTATTTGTTTCATAATGTGAGTGAGTGACAGAGTGAGTATATATGCTTATTATTTAATCTGGTAGCTTAGTCTAATGTTGTTCTTTTTTGTTGTTTATTTTAATTTTTTGTAATTAGGGTTGTTTGATCTTTTTCACTTTATGGATTTTATTATATGGGTGGTTACTGGTTTGTGTTGGGATCGTGAGGTGAGATTTTGATGCTTGCTATTATTGAATTCTATCTTCTTTGCTTTATGCTTAATACGGTGTTGTGTTGGAATATGGCTTTCTCTTAGGATCGCTCAACATTCTCATTTTAAATTTATGAGTGTTGTTTTTTCACATACTGAATCTCCCTTTTGCGTCGTTGCTTTCTCTTTTTGTTTTCAACGGTGTTGCATTGCAGGTTTTACAGGAAATTCCTTTTCCTTTTCCCTATTTACATGTGTGGAACAAAAAAATAAATGCATTGCCAAGGATTAGTGGATCCATTTTAGACTTTTAGTATGGCTTGACATGGGAATATAGAGCAATAAATTATTTTTTTTCTTTTTTTAAAAAAAATTAACTTTTTTTTATTTTTTTAGGTGGGTTGGCCTGCTGGCCTGCCAGCCCGGCCCGTTTTGAGTGGACTGATCCACTTTGTCATCCCTATCATCATCCTTGCCCACCAACATGGCGTTTGAGCGCACTCACTCCCGTCGGTGCAACCACCACCATCGTAGCCACCACCTCCACCTTAGCCACCGCCACCGCCATATCCATATCCACCTCCACCACCTCATTGTCCCTCGTCGTAACTTCGGCCACCATCACCGTTACGTCTATTTTCCTGGACACTGACGTTAGTTAACGACCTTCACAAAAGGGGATAAAAGTAATGTATGAAAAGGGAGGGGTATCAGGGTGGAAGTCTAATTTACTCTAACGAACAATTCCGTCTACTCAAATATTTTAATTGACATTAGATAATTAACGACGTTAACAAAAGAGGGTAAAAGTAATGTATTAAAAAGGAGAATTTTAATTGATGTTAGTTAACGACATTAACAAAAAAAGATAAAAATAATATATAAAAAAGGAGGAGTATCAAATATAATTAAGAAAAAAACACAAAAAATGTGAGTGTAATTTAATACTTAGATGAAAATGTGATTCTTAGACAGGAACAAGCATCCCATCTAAGTCTCTATCCCCTCTTGTTTGAAATTTTTTTATAAGAATTAAAAATTTGATTATTATCATAAATTAATACATTTATTATCATGTTTAATTATTAATTTTAAGAGAATAATTATTAATTAAGAATAATTTAAAATTTTCTTATTGTATTTTTTTCATTTTACTTATTTATGAAGAATTTGATATTTTTATATTTTAAAAAAATTTAAATATGTTTATGTATTTTTAAATAATGATACTTATTTTATTGAACATTGCGATAATTAACACAAAATTATAAGATAACTCCTGACCAAGTATCAAACATACTAGTCGGTTACCTGTGCGTTCGCACAAGATGTATCGATTTGTTGTGCTTTGCTCCACTTCAAATTGAAAATTTATTTTTATAATAAGTAAACATATAAATATTTTATAAATGAAGAAAATGATGAATTTATAATAGGAATAGAAAATTATCTTTGTTGTGTGTAATATAAAGATATGATAATTATAAGTAAACACACGAATGAAAATTCTAATACTTATTTGTGTGTATTTTTTTGTCTTCGATTATGTCTTTTAACATTCCTTTTGCACGTGTAATAAAGAAAGATTATTTAATAATAGGTATATAGATGTAGTGTAATATAATTGTAGGTACCTGACGATCAATTTGTAATGTAGTACTCCTTAACAATTTTTGTTAATATCTTACAAAATTCCAACCTGGAAATAGAATATTGTCTATAAATGTAACTGATGAGTCACAACAATTTTAAAAAGATTGAAAACTTAAATAATTTGAGTGGAATATGACTAATGTATGGCCGATTGAGAACCTATTAGAATTTCAATTCATATAATCACTGTAAGATAAAAATATAAGATGGATAGAAAAAATGAAAAAATTAGCTTGGAACAAAAATACTAATTTTCAATTTAAGCAAAAATTGTAATATGTAGCAAGTAACTTTCAGTTATGAACTTAAATTAAAGAAAACAACTGAAAATTTTATACAAAATTAATGCTATGCTAGTAAACTTCCTACTTATTTAGGTCTTCTCTTTCAATTTACCAAAGTAATACCTTCATTTCTCTCCATTTTGAACCTTCATCTTCTACTTAATCAACAACTGGATTACTTTTATTCACTTCTATTTGTGTCAATGCTCACTATTATAGACGTCCTGCATCAAATTTCACAATTAACATTTCATTGATCCTTTACCCGTTCACCTAAATTTCTGCAATAAACATCAGTTTTCATTTACTAATTTTTTTTAAACAAATATAATTGAACTATTGATTATAAATAGGAGTAATCTTAACAAAAGATAGGCAATAACAACCAAAGATTGTATGTGAAATTTTTTTACTCTATAAGATAATACAAAACTAACGGAATCAATTGAAAAGTTCTCATGTGAAAAGTCGTCTCAAAAGTGTCATAAATTTAAAATTAAAATGAGAAATAAGGAAACATATCCAAAAATTCCATTTTGACATTTGATTAAACACATATTTTGCAACCAATAAATCAATCTAGAACAAAATCAAATAAATATTTAAAAAATTCTCTAATTCTCATATATTCGTATAAAGATCCGTTTAATATATTTTTCCACAAAATACTTTAGTCCTGTAACACCCCGTATGCATCCGGTGTATTAACATATTACTTAATCAGATAAGCGCAGTAATTAATATAAAACCAATTAATTACTACCACGGAAGCGTTTTCAAAACCATATTCCTTGATTCATTATGTATGGTACGCATCAAAGTAACAAAAACGAATGCCAAGATATCACAAAAGTCTTAGGGATCCAGATAACTCAAAACAACGGCAAATGAGACTATAATATCTATACAGATATACCAGGAGAGTTAAACATATGTACATAATACAATATACTCTGTACATACTCTATACAGGCTCAAAATCTTCCCTCTCAGGGGTACAAAACAATAACATAACTAACAAAAACTGAGCCACAAAGCTCTCAAAAAAGCTGTCCCAACAGCTACACAGAGTCTGTCCCTACTGGGGCCTCCCGCCCTGGGACCTGTCATCTCTGCCAGTAGCATCACCTGAAAATAACATCCCCAAACAGGGGTGAGATAAAAATCTCAGTAAGCTCAGGGCTCTTTAAGGCTTTTCCCTCCCCCTGGCTCACTTTCAAGGCACACAGCATCATAAGTATCACAATAACTAGGCCTCCCGGCCCTCACAATAATACACATACACATAGCACATCCAAGAATAGGCTTCAACCGCAACGGGACCCCCTATTTCTTGGTATTAAGGGATCATCATCACCCTTATCAAAAAGATGCATCATCATCAGCATCTAGTGTGAGACCAGAACTCACACCCTGTGTCATCCAACGGGAGCTACCCCTACACAAGGATGCACGACATATGGTACCTCCGAGAATAGGTCTCATCCGCAACGGGTCCACCTATCTCTTGGTCTTAAGGAATCTCTCCTATGGAGCAAACCAAACTAGGAGGTGCGCTCAACTCCTAGGGAGGTCCATATCTATCTACTGGCCAGAAGATCTATCCAGAACACAATCATACATACAAAGCATAGCATAATGCATATATATTATCATGAGAATATTGTAATCACCAATGCAATGCACATGCATCATGAATGTAACCATCACTCCCTCGGAGTATGGTGGAACACAGTAGTGGGAACAGTCCCAAGAACAAAGAGCTTACCTGACAAGGCAGTGCTCTGCTGTCCATTCCCTGGACCGTGGGCTACGCCACCAACACCCTCGGTGTCACGCCCTATATCAAGGCAACAAGCATATATCAATAACCTAACAAGTCATTCAAACACTATATAACGGTTCTCGACCGTTAGAATGAAAAGAAACGCAATTTCTTTCCATTTCAACCTCTCTGTTTTCTATCTTAGGGTTATCAAAGCTAACCATCTTATTGGCGGTTCACAAACCCTCAACAGATTCTTCTCAGTCTAATTAAGGCATCAGAGTCCCTACAAGACTCGGTATGAGCCAATTCAAAGGATTCACTGGCCTTAACCAGGCCAATTATTCATACTTTACAAGTTTATCAGAACGGCTATTTCAACACATATTCACCGTTTATTTAGCCTCCTGAACATCTTTTGTAAAGGTACCTAGGCTCACATTCATCATTATATCAACATTCTTCCTACTCATATAGAGGTCAGAGTCAAAACTAAACTTCATCAATACTCAAGATTCAAGGCTCAAACTTCCTCAGAACAACCTCCTGAGCATATATCTCTAAAGAATCCAAGCCTAGTTTCGACCCTAACTCACTCATTTATCCAAAAGTTCATCAAACTCATCCAGAATCATTTCCATAATTCAATCGGTTAAAGATCGAGTTTCTTACCTCTAGACAGTCGAGAAAGGTCAGAGGATAGCTTTTCCAAGCTTGAACACCTCTGAAACGACTCCTTTCTTCTCAAAATCCAAGCTCTGAGGATATTCCCTAGAGAACGGGATTTCTTCGTTTGGTTATCTTTTTGAGAGATTGAAACTAGGATCTAGCTCATCTCGAGGTTTCAATCACTTTCCTAGTTGGGTAAAAGATGTTTAGGTCAAGGAATAAGCAGTTGTGAAGCTCTCCAAGTCATCAATGGAGGAAACCAGCTTAGGGAAGAAGGAAATCAGTTTTTTCCCCAAAATTTCGTGAAAATCCCTTTATATAGGGTGCCTGCCCGAGATTTGGCACTCCGAGCGCCATTTTCATGCCTCCAGCGCCAAATTCCAGTGAAAAATGGCCTTCTGGATATTTCTGGCGCTCCCAGCGCCATTTTCACGCTCCAGGCGCCAAATTCCAGTGCATATGGCGTCCCAGGCGCCAATCTCACGCTCCAGGCGCCAAATTCCAGAGAAAAAGGCCTTTTGGCAATTTCTGGCCGTCGCTAAATCCGTCGCAAAAATCTGTCGCTAATTCCGTCGCTAACACTTTTTGTGACGGAATATAATTAAATTTAAATTTTTCTTTCTTTTCCTTTTATTTATTTAACCTTGGTTATTATAAGTCCATAGGCCATATCAAATAAACATTTTTAACAAATTTAGTCCATATTCACAATATTAAAAAAAATGATGAAGGAGAAAAACCAAAGAAAATAATTAGGTCAAACCAAAATCAACCAAGAAAATAGAAACTAAGAAAATTGTTCACCTTTCTTGCTACATGTCACTATAAATCATGAAAAATTTATGAAGAAGTTGTAATCACATTGGCTGGCAAAGGCATCTTCAGCAAGGGTTGGATGTTGAATGGCTAACGGAGAAATAAAAAGATATTTTACTTGTTTATTTTTAGAAGAGAGAGAAAATAAATTGAGTGAATGAAGAAGGTAAGAGAATAGAGAAAAAATGATGAGAAGACAGAGAACATCAAAGAAGTAGAACGTTTCAGAGTTGAGAAAAGAGAGATGATAAGAAAAATATTTGAATACACATAACTCTTAAAAAGGTAGTTAAGACAACATATCATATAGACTGGAAATATATTTAAAAAATTGCAAGATCTAGTCTAGTTTATTAATAAAAAATGGATGTGCAATAAAAATAAGAGAAAGAAAAAAGTGAAGTTCAATAATAATTTTTTCTTCTTGTAATAATATACCTTTGTTGAAATCAGTCCATAAGTAATTGATCCACTTAAGATTTTATTTTATGTCACAACTGTGCAAACCTGCCAATAATTAGACTCGGTCAATTGAGGTGAGAACCAATAATATTAAGAAATATGAAGAGCCCAAAGGAGAAAATTGTGGAAATCATAACATAAAATGAAAGGAGACCACTGCACTCTAGACAATTGTCAAGTAAATTAATAAGAGAAAGAAAGAAAGAAATGTGGTTCAATAATAATTTCTTATTCTTGTGATAATACACCTTTGTTGAAATTAGGCCTTAAACAATGAATTCAGTTAAGACTCCATCTCTTCTAGACAGTTGTTAAGTAAATAAGAGAATATTAATTTACTTATCAAAAAAGGGTGCAATTAGTAAGTTTTAATTTGGAAATATTGGAGTACACTTGTAAAAAAGGGTCTGCAATTAGCAAGTTTTAATTTAGGAATATTAGAGTGTACTTATTAAAAATGAGGTGTTATTAGCGAATTTAAGTCCAATTACCATTTTGGACCATTCTTTACCAAGTATCAATAATTTATAATGTTCAATTTAGTAATTGTGCTTGTGGTCTCCTTTTACATAGGTAGATTGCTTCACTTTTCTCCATAAATTCGCCCCCGTGGCCCACATCATGATCTGGTGTTCTGCGCAAATTTTCATCTTCTTTCTTTAGTTTTGCTTTGTTTGCACGACCAGAGAAAATAATAATAATAAGAGAAAAAAGTGTTGTTAAATTTTAAATTTTCAGTTAAAATTGAATTTCGTTTTTATATTTTTTAAATTGATGAATTCAGTTTCTTAATTTTTTTAAATCAATGAAGTTAATATTTTTTCTAATTTTATAACAGTAAAAAAAGTCAATAAATGTTAGGTGGAAAGGCAAATTTACATATTTTAAAAAAATTAGAAAATTATATTCTTCAATTTAAAATTACATGAACTAATCTAAGTTTAATTGAAAGTTTAAGAATCAAAACACATTTTGTAAATCTTCTATTGAAAGTAAGAAAAACGTATTCACATTCATGACGTATCCAATTTAATCTATGGTACGTCCATATATAGTACTTCACCGATAAAAGTTGCACGTGAACGTGATCAAGAAATAAATAACAATTGTGGCTAAACATGCACCCCTGATTATTTTATTGATTTGCTTCTGCTTTTTTCGGCTTTGGCATTTAATCTTTCGCTCCAAGGGCAAAGGCGCGAGAGATCATATAATTTGTTTCAGAAAAAAAGAAAAAAAAAACCCTCATCCTTAACCTGTATATACTTCTTTTTGGAATCAAGGTAGTACGCATTTGCAGATGTTTAGTACTTTTTTTCTTTCTATCGTGAAGTCATCATATACGAAAACCAACCTTAGTAACATTTAAATTACAGAACTATCATGATTTGAATTAATCTTCACGTAATACGTAATTTAAATGTTACTAATTCTTTTTCATAAATTAAAACCAATCTTGAATACATGTTCTATAGGTATTATTCGGTTTATAAATAATGTCTTAGAATACATAATAATTTATAATAGTAATGGGGGCTCCCATATAATATTCCACGTCTATGTCTGTGCTGGTATTTAATTAATTCATAAAATACCCCATTGTTTGTCACGAGTTTGAAATCCGATATTTCAAATATAGGGAGAATGTTCACATGTATGCATTGTAATTAAACCCTGTTCAAATTAAAATATTCAAATTAATAAATACGCGTGTGTGTCAGAATCAGAATTAAAGTTAGTAAGATATTTTTTTAAAAGAAAATTGAAGTCAGATAGATATAAGAAACATAGTAAGAAAAGTCACATAAATATATAATTGGACATTGGTTATTCTATAAAGTGTGCAACTAGTTATTTATAATTAGAAAACGGGCCAACAAATTAGATCCAACTCATTTCTAATAGCAAAAGTAGATTATTTTGGTTATATTAATATGTAAATTTGTTAAATACCAAAAAAATATGCAAATTTGTTTACAAAAAACTACTATATTACCTATAAATGATTGATTAAATTCTCGTATTTCAAATTGATATCTGCTAAATGTTTTAAGAGAAAAATAATCAAATTTATCAAACCCCTAAATCCAAGAATATAACCGTCCTCTTTGGCATCCAATGATACTTGGCAAACTCTATTTCCCGTTCCCATCAAATCTCTTTAGCCATCAAAGTGATACCTGTACAACACGCAATAATACAGTTATATATATCTTATCTCTTTGCTAGTTATGATTATTGTCTAATAATGCAATAAATCATTATTAAAATTATTCATCTTGTTTGCTGGGTAATTATACAAGAGACGCGAAAACAACAGAGAAATTATACTCCCATCAATGTTATTTTAATATATATATATATATATATATATATATATATATATATATATAACTCTCGGCAAATAGAAGAGATGAAAAAAGAAGAGAAAAAGTGCGGGAATATGAATAATGTGATAGAAAAGATAAGTTGTAAGAAAATATTCTAGAAATATGTTATAAATAAATAACTCAAAAAATACGTACTAAACATTGTGAGTGTTTGCATAATCCAAAATAAAGAAAAACAGAAATTCCATTTGTATAGCTTGTTAGACAACTAAAAGAAAGATAAAAAGAAAAGAAATGAAAGCTAGGAATAAGATAATGTAATGAAGAAGGATTAAGAAAAAAATTGAAAAAAAATGTTAAATACATGTATATATAAACAATAGAGAAAAATTATACATTTGTGTAAAAATTTTTACACCCTTATTTAATTATGACTCATTATGTTTGATAGATTTATTGATTTTTGTGATAATTATTTTAAAAATTATATTAATAACGAATTATAATATTTTCCCAGGCAATAAATATATATATATATATATATATATATATATATATATATATATATATTCAACTAGAAAAATTAAATATGAGAACTATAAATCTAACCATATAACATATAACATTATATATAGATGATTCAGATTAAAAGTTAATTAGAAATGATATAATTAATAACAAAAAATAGTATGTATTTACTTTTTATTTTTTACTATTTAAATATGATATGTGGATGCATGAAAACACCCTCCTAGGATTCGAGGTCTTAATGGGGAAAAGATGACAAACAAAATCGATTGGAACTAAGTTTTTTCTGTCGACGTGAACCATTGTTTTGATTATTTACGACTTATGCCAGGTAAGCTCCAAATCAAAAGCTGCTTTCGCTGGTCACGACCAAATTGACAACCTGGGTTTCATCGGTTTGTTTGCGACCAAAATGCTAGTTCAAATTATGTTTGAATTAAGGTAATCTTTTCCTCTGTTGCTTTTGATTAACACTATTTTTATTAGCAAGATTCCGGTTCAGCACGACATTTTTTATTCCTTGTTACCATTTGAATAATGAAAAATAATGTAAAAAACTCATGTAGTCATGTAAGGCGTGGTGAAGTCCCCACGTAACTTGGTTTATAAGTAGTTCACTGTTTGAAAACTCTACAGTGTTATTTCATCAGGAGAGGAGGGGGAAAAGGACAAGAAATGAGGACAAAGCTAATATTCAAATGAGGAAGTTTGAAGGCATTAGAACTCTTATCATTTCAAGAACCAGAAGAAGCTTTATTATGTCTTTGTAATAAGACAACTCGCGAAGTTCTCCAAGGACAGAAGCTTAGCGCAGAAACCTATGCCATCAGACTCACTAAGCTCTCAAGAGCATCTTTAATTATTGTGAGACTATACTGTTAAATAGGAAAAATAATGGAAAAATGCTAATTAGTATCGGAAAAGATCTTCTTCATAAATTAAAAATGATTTTTTCTCTTATAATTATTATATTTAATATTATTAGTGAATCATAATTTTCAATAAATACTTCGCACTTATTGATTCTTTAATCACATTGACAAGTCTATAAAAGAATTAAAATTAATTTAAAAATATAATGTATAATGTATTAAAATATTTTAATTTTTAACAAGTATCATAATGATATTCATAATATTTTTTAAGAAAAATTAGTAATTTCCATTTGTTAGTTTAGGAATAATTGCCCTAAACTATTCTGAAATTAATGGTAATTAGATCTAAATTTTAATATTATAACTTGTGTACTGTATGTTATAAATATTTTTTTGAATAATTAAATATTTTAATATATAAAGTATATTATAATTAAAATTTATGTCTTTGTTTACAGAAATTTTGTTTTAGATTTATAGTGAATACTTTAAATTTTAATATAAAATTATTTTTAATTATTGATATTTTTAAATAATTTAAATTCAGTTTAGAATAAAAATAAAAGAAATATAATTTGAGATATTGGAGAGAATTTTTTTCTTCTTAATTACAAGAATCACGTGTGTAATACATCTAGAAAGGAGAACAGAAAATATTGGGAGCATCTAAATAATGCTTTTTTGAAAAGAATGAGTTTTACTCTCCTAATAAAATAGTAGTATTGAGTTTGATTCTCATGGTATATATTTTTAGGGAGGGATCAAGAATTTTATTTAAGTGTGATTAAGTTGTGTTCAAAGGATTGAAGTTTGTGAAAATATTTTGGAATCCCACCAAGTAAAAGACCCAAATAATGGTGATTAAAAATTTATAATAAAAGAGAAAAAATAATTAAAAGATTTGTTTAGTCAAAGGAAAACCGAAAAGATGGGAAAAATAAAGGAATCCAAATTTAACTACTACGTAGTTGATTTGCCAAAAAAAAAAAAAAACTATCCGAAAACTACTGATTTTGAAAGACCCTAGTGGAATTGGTAATACCATAACAGTAATATAGTACCAATTCTCTTATTCTCATCATTCGTGTCTTGAAGAGGGTTCTTCAACTTAGCAAAACAAAAGCCCTAGGTAACCTTGCTATTTTTTATGTTTTATTTTTTTACGGGGAGGGGGGTTATTAGCTATGAATGATTAATAGAAAATTAGAGAGTCGGTGTCAGAGGCTATATAAATTGCTGGTCTGCATTGTGTAATCCAATCAAACAAGTAACTTATCTTCACCTGTGAATCTGCTTCATTTTGGATACATTTTTCCTTTTTGCACAAGAGTACTACTATCTACAACACCGTTGCGAAAGTGACACTAACTTATTATGTCACAATATCAATTTTAAATCTCAATTTTAATTTTCTGCAAAGCTCAATTTATAGCAGAACTACTATGCATTGTGCTAATGAGGTGTTAAGTAGATAATATATTACCTCTCTCATGCGCAAGTTGCTATCTAGTACGTAGGTGAAGGTCAATTTCATTGAGTAAAGCCAAATTGATGGGTTTCTCTGTCTTCTTCTCTCAAACTTTACATGCAACTAATTGGTTGTTCCTGTGTCTAATATCTTCTCCACAATGTTAGCAATATCTGCATGGGACTAGAGCAATATTATATATATAATGCGGATAAGTAGATGACACTTTACTCTTATTTAAAGCGAGCCAAATTGGTATTATCGCACTTATTGATTCCCTTGGTCTCTCCTTTTGTCAAGAACAAAGTATTTTCTTTGATGGAGGGAGATCAACATGGCTCTAATTACTCTTTTCCACCTGGCTTCAGATTCCACCCTTCTGATGAAGAACTCATAGTTCATTACTTGCAAAACAAAGTCAGTTCACGTCCACTTCCAGCTACCATTATAGCAGAAATTGATCTCTATAAGTATAACCCGTGGGAGCTACCGAGTTTGTCCTTTGCCATGCACTCCTTGTGTTTACTAAGTCTTGTTTGAGTTTATACAGTTGAGAAAAATGAATCTGTTTCTTTGTTGTTGTTGTTCTGAATGTGCAGATAAGTCCTTGTTTGGAGAGGAAGAATGGTATTTCTTTAGCCCGAGAGACAGGAAGTACCCAAATGGATTGAGACCAAACAGGGCTGCAGCCTCAGGATACTGGAAGGCAACTGGAATTGACAAGCCAATTCTTTCTTCTTGCGGATCGAAGCGCATAGGAGTGAAGAAAGCTCTGGTGTTTTATTCAGGTCGACCTCCTAAGGGTGCTAAGACAGATTGGATCATGAATGAGTATAGGTTGGTTGACACAACCATCAAATCCTCAAGGCTAAAAGGCTCCATGAGAGTAAGTGTTCTTGTAAAAAAACATTTTGGTTCCTTGGGGAGAAAATAACTAGTTTAACATAACAGGATATTTATAGCAGAATAGTCATTCCGTTTTTTTTCATAGTTCTTAGTAGCAGCTTTAGACCACTTCATCAAACACATGATTAATAGGAACTTAAAATCTATTGAATAAAGAAATGCAGCATATAACAGTTTAAATAAAACAAATATATCTGCACAAATTTTTCCACCAAGTTAAATACTTGATGGTGAGGGCGAAACTTGACACAACGGTAAAGTTGTATTTTGATAACTTGTTCATTATGAGTTCGAATCTGAAAACAGTCTCTTTGCATATGCAAAGGTAAGGTTGGATACAATAATTCTCTCCCTTACCTGCGCATAGCATAAAACCTCCGGACATTGGGATATGTGTTTTTTTTTTTTTGATTTTTAGTTAAATGCTTGATGATCCTATTAAGGGTCGGTTTGGTCATGATTAAAAATCTCACTCCCAATTTTAATGAGATATCAAACTTACTCTAAGAGTTAACAATTTTTTTTTTTTTAATTTTTAACATAAAAAAATTAACTTCAACTGGATAGAATTTTGGTATTTCTCCCTTCACCATTCTACTAAAAACTCATGACATAGCCAATTGAAAAGCATAATATAGATTCCATTAATGAACAGCATGGACCAGGCAACTTCTCTAAGGTATGAATTTAGAATTCAGTTTTGTTCACGTATATTAGATTTATGGTTACTAAAATTCTATATATTAATGTTAGACACACCAATCATTTTAACCAAGAAAAAATAATATAGGATTATGTTTCTACTAGGCAACGTGCTACGTCTATTCACACTATTTTCATATGTGCTTCTGAATGTGATACCCTAGTTCATAATACACGAACTCGATGCAATAATAAGGATACCTCTTGCTGTCACAGTTGGATGACTGGGTACTATGCCGGGTTCGATATAAAGGCTACTCTCCGAAGAATTCGTGTGAAAATCAAGAGAGTCCTAGTGAACTAAACTTGTCAGCAAAACTACCGAGGAGTGAAGAATACCCAACAAAAATGAACTGTCGGGCTGATATGATCCCTGATTATCAATATAAAGACTATCAAATCATAGCCTCTATTCTTGTTGGTGGACCTATTCCTCCCACTGAAACCATGCCAAATCTGAGTTTTAAGGGTTGCAAAGGCAACAATGTAGTTTCAGTTTGTGAAGATGATTTCACTAAAGGGAATTCTCAAACGAGAATTCCTTCACTGGAAAGTTACTTCAACCCACTGACAAGAAAATCCGATGAAGATGAAAAGTATGGAAATCTCATATCTTTCAACAGGAAGTTCAACACTGAGAACAGAATGGACGGATCCACTAGCAAAGTGTTGAACAGTAGAGAATTGAATCGCTACAACCAAAACCAGTGTCAAGATGACATTTTCAATGGGAACCCACCAGATCCTATCATCAATTTTCAAGAGCTAAACGAATTAGACTTTTCAGGAAGGTACCATCAGTGATGAAGGTATTTATTATAAGACAGTCAAAGTCCCTTTACTTCACAGGTAGGTTTTCATGGATTATACAACTTAAGACGTAGGAGAAACCTGAAGGATGATGGGCCCTATTCCAGCGAATAATTGCTGTATTTCTTTATGCATGGTCAACATGGAGCAATAGCTACATATAGAAGTTTCCATGCATTCATGAAATTTCTTGTAAACAATGTAAACAATGCCCCGGCCAACTAGCTTCTTGAGCGTGCCCTGTGTCAGTTCAACTAGAACTTTATCCTACCTAGTAATTATAACGTGTAGATACAATTTGTATTCTGTATTTCTGCAACTTACAGGAGTTACGTGTTATTTGAAAATCATATTGAAGTACTAAGCCTGTTTGTCATTGTTATCTACCCCCTTCCATTACAAACACTTCAGCGATGAATCAGCATAAATCATCATGAACTTCACGTAAATGTATATATATGTGCTCATCAAAGCTTTTATATTGCACTTTGCACTATGTGTTTCAGCCATTGTTTTATCATTAATGGTAGATTGAGCTAATACTTAATAATAAAAAGTTGTTTTTGAGAGGTTATGGAAGAATGGAGTTAAAAGACAGACGTGCCTCAAACATCAATCTTCTAACTAGTATACACAGAGACTTTCATTCAAATAGAAATAGTAGGCAAGATTTATAGAAAAGAGTGATGACATATCAAAGTGGCCATTAATACATCAAAGGATTACAAAGCACATTGGTATAATATATGTTGCCATTATCCAGCAGCTGAACCATGATGTAATATTGGAAAATTACACTGAAAGCCCTCAGATAGCGCAAGGATGTATACCATATTACAAACGGACACCAGTACAACAAGGGAAAGAATTCAATATCAAGTCACCTCAGAGCACTGAAATAAAGAGATATTGTTGTGTTAACCAGGAGAAGAAAGAAAGAGTACAGAATTAGCATAAAATAAATAAATATCAACACTCTTGGCATGTTTTGTTATGATGAACAAAATAGTAGCTGAATATTTAATGTATCAGAGATGTCATCTTCACAACCAATGAATACCAATCATAAAATTAAAGCAGAAAAAGACCATGCTTCCAGACACAAGTAATATGGCTTATTCCTGTTAATTGGCTTTAAAACAACTAAAAAATAAAGTGCATCCAATGTCCCACCATCATAATAACATGATCAATTATACGCATGTAACAAAATTTATCATACAACTCAGCAAATTGAAGTAGTAAAGGGCACAAAAACGGGTATCTAGGCCGGTACATGTTACAAAATCATAGATAGATGACCTCACTTATTTCTTCAAAATGGAGCAAGCAACGATATCCCAATTCCTAAACTGGAAGTTCGGCGTGCAACGCATATATATACTTATAGATCTAACATCTTTCTTGTTTTTGAGATCAATCTAGCATGTTGCTTTTGATGCAAGAAAGCAAGTAGTGTGCCAAAAAGCAGTCACAATAAGTAGTCTTGTAAAGTACACAAATGAGCAGTGGTATTTCATGTTAGAAATCTAGTGAATCAAGCAGCTGTTTGCAGAGTTCAATAGTAAAAGCAAATTAATATCAGAGAAAGTAAATTTTGGACAACATAAGCAAATGTTTTTGTCACCGACCATGTTTCAATTAGAAGGCTCGGATTTAGGGATATGACAATGAACTTACTTGTATAAATACAAAACGATTCCAAGAAGAACACAGAGCAGAACGATGTCGATGCAGAAATTTCGACTAGACCTTATCTGTAGAGGAAACAAAAATTGAAATTCAGTATAAACTTGCAAATTTCCGCAGAAAGGAGGAGACAATTAATCACGTCAATTACCTCAGTGAGAGTTTTCTTCAGCCTTACGTTAGTGTTTCTCACATCAGCTGCTGCCCTATCCACCTGTATAATCAGGACACGCACTGTATTATTTTGTGAAAACTATCTATCTGAACATAGAAAAGCAAGACTGAATAAATAACTAGTTTACCTTTTTGTCAATTTCATCCATTAAAGGAACTTGCCGATCAATTTCCTGAGCATAGTTGGGGGGAAGGGAAATATGAGAAAATGATTATCCTCTTAAAATCCAACGTCTTTCAACAAAACTCGTAACAGAGCTAGAGGCACAACACAACATACCTCATTCATATCCTGTGCCAGATCCTTCAAGGTTTCCAATCCCTCTGATATGATATCAAGTCCTTCATCCTGTACAAAATAAAAATTGAATCATCTTAAGACTGTAGATCAGCCAGTGGCAAAATACCATAAAATGATTATAAACCTAATTTATAAATTAACAGACAACAAGGTAATTGAAATGCTCAAGAAATCTTGCTTACCTGTTTCGTCCTGCGTATCTCATACTCTTGTCGGAACTGACTGGATTCTTCACTTTGCTGGAAATAATCACTGTCAAGATGTCCCTCTGAGGTTGGGAACGAAAGAGACAATCAGTATTGAAACTTAATTCAAATGCTGCTATTAAATGCATTTAGTATAAGCAACGCCGATGACCTGATGAATCAAACTTGATATGCGGCTGTGATGAGGTAGCAGTCCATCCTGCAGTTTGAACAGAAGCACCAGAAATACCATCTGGTATTGCTTGGATTCTCTCTGGCAATGCCAGAACAAGATCCTTACGTATGGCCATATCCTCTATGTTGAGACCTTTAGCCTGTTATTGATAGTAGTAGATTTTGAAACGCAACCAAAACCTTTCTTCCATTACTGCTAATCGAAGATGACATAGACCCCAAGACACAAAGCAAACTGAAGCATACTAAAACCTTCCCTCTTTTGAAAATATATTTAAATAGCATTGGTTTTTATTTAATTTATACTAAAGCATAGTCTTGTTTGTTTTTATTTTATTCATTGATTTCTTGCTGAAACATACACCAGTAGAAGGTGGGCCATTGAGCACATTTGAAAGGTTTCTGAAACACAATATCTAGTTTTAGCCAATTCTCTACCAGTGACAAAGGGACTCTAGTGAAAACAAACCATCAAAAGAATGGAACATGTTTTTAAAGCATGTTAAATTAAATGAAACCAGCAGACAAATTATTCAAGTCCATGATCACAGTCATCTCTGTCTCATCCACATCTTCATCCCTTCTAAAGATTTTTATATAACTTGTCTGACAAGTCATTCCTTCTAATGACATAAAAAACGTAAAAAGTCAATATGGTTTAAACAATGATCACTTAGAATTGATTTTCTTTCTGTTGTGCATGCCTCATATTTATGGGCCAGGCAAAGTTAAGAATATAGTGTAAGGGTACATGTTGTTGGGTTACGAAGTGGGTTGAGGATGCAGGGACAAAGTCTCCACAGAACACGTTAAAATAATGTGTGTGGATTTAAGATAATGCATGTGTATATTACAATATAACTCATTGTTTATGAATAAGAAAAAGAGATAGTCGCTCCGAGGACACATATGTCAAACATGGTTAAATCTCGTTTTAGTGTAAGAACTCTCTTGATAGAACAATGATATGTGGACGTTCCATTATTATAAAGCCAATCGGTCACTCATCATATTACTTATTATATTTAAACGTCTCTTTTCTCTCTCTCAAGATGTGAAGTGTTCATGCATTTTTTTATTTATAGAAAGACAATTAGTGATTGTTTTAGTGTACACGAAAGAAAGGTTAACGAAGGTGTTCTTAATAGGATGAAAAAGTGAAGAAACAGAGCAGTGAAAGTTAGATTGTGAAACAAGAAGGTTCACCTTCTTATGGACCAATTTGCGGAGTTTAGGAAGCTCGTCCATGAGTCTACCTTTGGTTCGACGAACCTCCGCATTCAAAGCCGCAGCAGATGCCCTGTTCTTCTCGGTGGAAGCAACCTCGGATTTCTCCATTGAAGTAAACAACACCACATCAACGTCATTTTCAACAACAAAAGCAATGGAGACAGAGCAAAATTAATGATTTAATTAAGGAGAAGAGAATGGAACATTGAGAGCGGATTGAATGCTGGATTCGACAGCAGCGTAGAGGCGAGGGAAGAGGTCGTCGCCATTGGTGTTGAGCTCGCGCTGCTTATCGATGTCGTATTTGTCATATTTGTGGCATATGTCGTCCACGCGGAAGAGAATGTCGATGACGGACATTGTTGTTAAGGTTTCTCCTCAGGTTGTTATTTTGGGAGGGAAACTTTGCAAAATAAGGAGTGGTGAATGGTGATATAGACAGAACAGATCGAAGTGAGTGCAGCGAGAGAAAGTTAAGGTGGGTTGGGTTCTTGTGTGTGTGGTTGTGCTTGTGACACAGTTGGTTACTCTGCACTGTTCCATCTCAAACACAAATGAGGCGTTCAGCGCATTAAACGCTACGCGAACCTATTTCCAGATAATAGCGTGCCATTGCCAATGCATATCTATTCACTTCCCTTCTCGCGGGAGGGGTGACAACTTTGTCTTTCCATTCTTTCTTTCAAAACTTCACTTCCTTTCTGTTTCAAATATATAACTAACCAATGCCTCCAATCCTAGTATTTGGTATGTTTACCTTTAATGTTACCTCATTTTCAATAAGTCAATAAGATACTTTTACTATTAAAAAAATTTGTGTAATCCCCCCAAAAAAATTATGTAAATCTCATAAAATAATAAATAAAAAAGTGAAATTCACATTGCATTCGTATAAATTTTACCGAATAATAGTATATATTTTAAAAATGGTGTAACATTTTTCAAATTGGACAGGTTCAAAAGTAAGTTTCAAAGTTGCAAATATATTAACAACGAGAATTGGGCAAAAGAACCTAAATATTACATTTTTAATAAAAATTACGAATTTGACGCTGTTTTGAAACATATTACCAATCTGGTGTCTGGGTCACGTCCAGAACTGGGCAGGAGTGGTCATGCCCAGAACCAGGCGTGACTAGGGGGTAGTCACGCCTGGTTCTGGGCGTGACCACTCCTGCCCAGTTCTGGGCGTGACCTACTCTTATATAAACCCTCCGATTTCACTTTTCTTTCACTTTTTCCATTTGCGCCTTCTCTCTAAAAGCTCCTCCTTCTCTCTAAAGCTTCTAAGGGATTTTTCTCTGCACTGAAACTCTGCCAACAAGTAAGTTATTTGATTAATTATGAGTTTTATTTAATATATTATTTCGTTGATTTTTAAATTTGTTAGAGCCACACTATTTATTTCATGTTGTAGAAAAATGTTAGGTTTTAGCTTATAGGATTTAGTTAGTGATTAGGGTGTAGTTAGTGATTAGGGTTTAGTTAG
>CM023952.1:24370197-24383816 GCA_013407115.1 Glycine latifolia | reverse complement strand
CTTCTGCCTACTCTGAGCAGTTCTCATTCTCTCTTGGATCAACTTGAGCTTCTCAGTGGTTTGTTGTACCACTTCAGGTCCTAAAATGAGGTTCTCTCCAGGTTCTAACCAACACAAGGGTGTCCTACACCTTCTACCATACAAAGCTTCGTAGGGAGCCATGCCAATGGAAGAATGAAAACTATTGTTATAGGTAAACTCTATCAATGGAAGAAAACTCTCCCAACTGCCCTTTTGTTCCAAAACACATGCCCTCAAAAGGTCCTCTAAAGACTGAATGGTCCGCTCAATTTAGCCATCATTTTGAGGGTGATAGGCTGAACTTAGCCTAAGCTTGGTCCCCAAAGCTTTGTTCAAACTTCCCCAAAATCTAGAGGTAAATCTAGGATCTCTGTCAGATACTATATTAGACTGCGTACCAAGAAAATGGGTTTACATCTAACAAAAAGTTGGGTTCACGTCCAATTATAGAGAAAACAAAAAGAAACAAGAGTCTTAAAATATTTTCAGGTTGAGAGGAAGAAGATGAGAATATTTTAGACATAAAATTTAATTAAAAGTCATATGACAAGCATGTGCCTAATTTTTGTTAAATTATTAAACGGTGTTTAGGACGGAGGGGTCTGAGTGTAATGTAAGCTAAACAATTAATGAGTTTTTTTTGCAGGATGCAAAAAGGAAGGGATATTAGGTGAAATTTAAGCAAGACACAGGGGGTGCGGATGTAATTTACTCTAGAAATCAATACTATTTTGATTAGGAATACTCATCAATCTATTATAGTTAGATTTTCGCCAAAAAAATATAAAGTATGAAATTGATTACTCTTATTTTAAGCTCTTTTTTTTTACCAAGTAGTCTTTCAGTTTGAGTAGATTACTAGTTAGGTGAGTTTTAAGTATTTCAAGTGAATTGTGTCGATGTTTGGATCATGTAGTTTCACTAATACATTTGCCATTAATCCTTAATAATGGCCAAACACATCTTATAGTTTGGGGTTTGAGTCCAATCATAATCGATCAATGAGTAATTCTAATAAAATATACTAGCATTTATTCCAAATTTATTAGGAAAAATGCAAGTTCAAGTTATTTTGAGTCAATCTAGTTAGGTTGGATTGATGTTTAGGTTAAGTGGGGTACTTCCACCTATCATTATCATTAATATTTGTTTGAACCATATTATGTGATTATATTAGTGAGATGAAAATGAATAAATAAGATATCAAAGATTCTAAAAATAACTAAAGTGTGATACAAAAAGTTAATAAATTAAAGGACAAAAATTATAATTAAATTTTTTTAGGGCTAAAAAAATAGAGACTGAAATCAAAAGGTAAAATTTTTATAGAGACTAAAATTCAAATTTATAATTTTTCTAAGTATTAAAAATGATAAAGAAAATATTGTGTCACGTGACACCACAATAAGGTGTTAGGTGACAAGGTGACACAGTCACAAGATTATCAAGCGCCACCTTCAAGTAATGTCACATGATATCTCCATGTAATAACACATGGCATAACTGAGTTTGTCATATGGTCATATTGTACATTCATGCAGTGCCACATGACATCCATGCCACATGACTTGCATGTATCGTGTCGAAGTAAATTTATGTTGGACACATCAGCACTTAACAAATCCAAATTAACACCGAGGACTAAAAATGCTAACAAAATAAATTAAGGACTAAAAAAGTGGCCATTTTTTTTAAGAACTAAAAATTAAATTATGAAATAGTTTAGGAACAAAAATCTTATGTGACTTTAGATTATTTTAGGGTTTACTATCTTGTTAGATTTTTTGATGATGTAACAAGTCATTGGGTTGCTAACATTGTTGTTATATTATTCGTTAATGTTGTTACTTGAATGTAAAAATTAAAAGTGATGACAAAGAAAAATTCATAAACTTTGATATGTTAAAATTTAGACTAGGGACTAAAGGCATAAATTCAAAAAAGTTTAGGAGGCAAAAACTATAAGACCCTGAAAAAGTTATTTGTAAAGAAGACCACTAAAATACATCTTAAAAGTAAAATATTTTTATTTAAAATTTTATCAATTAATAAAATTTTATCTTAAATTTTAATAAAATTTTATTTTTATTAATTATTTAATGTAACATCTTTGAGATACTATACCATATCCTTTTTTATATCTAGATTATATTTTTATTTTTTACTATCATAATATTGGAGTAAAATATTCATCAATTTTGTTAAGAATTAATTTTCATTGGAAGATTTCACTAATCACTTTTAGTGAGATTTTTCCTCTTAATCACATTTATTTATTTATAATATTTAAATTTTAAATCTTATTTAAAGAGATAGAAAATGAATCACTTATTTCTGCTTATTAATGAATGATATATTTATTTATTGATTCTTTATAATAGGACCCGTAAGAAGATGACAATTAGGTACAGATTTTTCTGTCAAAGTAACAGTAATGTGTTCAACTGTCAATTAATTTCCACCCACCATAATTATGCACGGGGGACATCTCTTACGCGATACGCATTATTGAGTTTGTTAAACCTACGATGGCAATATTCTATTTACAAATGAAAATACAACAGTAGCTCGTAAACGTATCTAGTCATAAATACTAGCTCTATCATAATTTTTATTTTATTAATGGCTTAATATGTTTTAATAATATATAATTAGAGTAGTTGATATGCTAATATTTTATATGACTCCATGTATTGGTTTGTTTCAAATATGGATTCTTAAGAAAAAATAGCTATAAGTTCTTTTACTAAAATTATAATTATAAACTGTTTTATTCCCAAAGTAATTAAGTTAATTTATACTACATGAACTATGACGCTTCGTTTCCAGCAACTCCAGCTCACCAATGTTGTCTTCGAAACAGATTGCAAGTTGATAAAGGAGAATCTCGAATATACAAAAAATGGCCACATGAATTATTAGGCAAGTGTAGGGCTTCTCTCATATCAGTTCGAAACTCTTATGTGAGTTTTGTGAGGACAAATCAATCTTGTTGCTCACAAATTAGTTAGGACATCAAAATTTTATGCTAGTTTTCATGATTTTATTTGTATCCCAACCTATGAACTCTCAACCATCCTTGATGAAATGATATGATTTTGTTTGTGTCAAAAAATGTTTCTTTTCTCTAATTCAGTAATTTATAAATGCTTAATGATATGATTATAATTTATAAGAAAAATATTTTGTCTATGTGCCACGTATCCCCCTAATGACATTATTGCAATCGAATTTGTCCGGTCCGCAACAATGAAAAGGGAAAATGAAGTTAAAAGAAGAGTTTTGAGTAACGTTGAAAAAGTACAAGAAAAGTTGACGACATGAAAGTAGCCAAAGCAGGCGATGGAATGCAGTATGTACATATATGGTTGATGAGCATGCAGAAATGGAATTGAAGATGTATCCGCGCGTCTATGAGTGGTTGGGTATGGGTGGAGCATGCTGCAAGGCACCAAGACGGCGTATGGTGAGGTCATGGTTGCTAATGTGCTTCCCATCATCAACACGGTCATGAGTTAATGAAACCCACACCATTACATACTAATTCTGCCTCAACCTTACCACCAATTCCTCCCACTTGAACATCTCTCTCTCTACTCTGTCATCATCATCAGTGTTGGATCATTGACAAATCTATCAAATTGTCTAATAGTATTCAATAAATAACAATTATCATGCCTACAAGAACTTAGATAATGCTTTAGTAAATATCACAAGTTTTTACTATCTAAATTAATAAATAAACAATGATATAATTTGAACATAGGATTCAACAATAAAAATTAAGTAAAACAAAGATACAAATTAAAATATTTTTGGAATTTTTCAATAAACAACGATTAAATGATATGATATTCAAATGATGAAGGTTGTCGA
Source organism: Glycine latifolia (assembly GCA_013407115.1). NCBI lineage: Eukaryota > Viridiplantae > Streptophyta > Magnoliopsida > Fabales > Fabaceae > Glycine > Glycine latifolia. The sequence continues at coordinate 24,379,919 of CM023952.1, read as the reverse complement.
TGTTGGATTTCACTGAATCAAATTCTCTTTACACTAAAACATGATACTCAACTTGTAATTCAATGTTAATATATGTCACAATTCAAAAACGGTATTCTAGTTCCTTATTCCTTATGTGAAAATATTTTAAGTTTCTCCATTAAATATCAATTTCTCTGCACATTTAAAAAAGAATTTTTTTTTAAACTTAATGACCCAAAGATAACCATTACCCCTCATCTTATTCTTGGCTTTGAGGTTTAATGAACATTTTACCACATTTCAAGATAAAGAAAGTATTTTCTCATAACAATCTCATTTAAAAAATTAAGCTACGAGAGGCCAATCCATAACAAGCATAAAGTATAAAAGTAAAAAGTCAACATTGAAGAACAAGATGAATATATAACACTATTTCAAAAGAAATACATGAAAGCATAAGATTCAGATACAATCTAACCCCAACAATTGAGAGTTTAGCTACCCAGCTCTATGAATAGCATAGAAAAACAAGAAAGATAAAAGAACAATGGAATAAGAGAGTTGGAGAAGAAGAACTTTAGTAAAGGAGGTGTTTTTACAAAGTAAGGAATGTGTACGTCTGTCAAAATGAGCGAGAGAATATATTTATACGGTCCAAAAAATCTACACTTAAGTGAGTGTATGCTCAACCAAAAAAATTCGAACTTAAACAGATGTTGCAGCTATGCAATTATGCACCTCTGTCTAAATTTAGCTTAACCCAAAAGTTGTTTTACCGAAGCTAATTTTCCTATGCAATTTTCTTTTCATCTTCTCCAACAAGGAACTTCAATTTGGTTCCTCCAATTCTAACTTAAGCACATTTGAGCTATAATTTCTACTTCACGCTTTCACTAAATCTCGCTCCAAAAAAGAATGTAATCCAATTCAATATCGTACAAAATAATTCATCAATAAGCATATGCAACCTAACAAAATGACAAGTTAAATATAACAAACTACAAATTAAAAATTTACATTGAAAAGAAACAAAATCTTAAATAAGAGAAAATATAAAACAATTATCTAAATTCATATATCTTGATTAAGTATTTTTTGCAATTTTTAGTGAATGTGTCTAAGAACACAAATTGAATAGTGAATAGGTGGCAACCAATAAAACAACGTAACATATAGAGAAAGGGGGGGATTTGGATTTTATCTTTGTTGTGGTACCACTACCACTTGTCGTCGTGAATAGCATGCATGCAAGCTGCCCCCGCTTTTCCTTTCCTCTGCTACTTATTTTCCATTTTCAAAGCCTTTTTTTTTGTTGGCAAAAAAAAAAGCATGAATATATTAATTTAGATGTGTCTAAGGTACAAGTTATGCCCAAGAGATACAAAAAAAAAATCCCAACAGCAATGTCAGTTAATATGCATTTATGAACCATATATCCATAAATGTTGCATAACTGAAAACATGAACTATTTACATGTGGCTATCTAGCCAGTTCAACCAACCAAGATAAATGCTAACATTTGTATGTGTACCCAACCTGTATACCAATAGTAAATGTATATCCCCCTAAAGTTATTGATCATTGCCTCTGTTTCAGGGTCTCAAGCATTAATTATGTGTCGTGCCATTTTGTGCATTCAATCGATGGTTACCTAAGGAAGTTACCATTGCTTGTCCTTCTTTTAGTCACATTTCCAAGACAATAATTCACAAGCCATTTAAATTTTTCAAGCACATATGTGGGGCAACAGACCATTGTATGTATAACTAATGTTTAGCTTTTTCCTCCATAAATTTAAACCATGACCATGCAACCATTAGATATTATTGTTGCAACTGTTGAGGTTCTAAATCTTCTCCTTCAAAAATAAACTTGTTTCTAGCCTTCCACAAGGCCTATGTGATTGCGCTCCATAACACCTGTCTTGCTCTTGATTCTGCTACTGTTGCTAAGGGTAGTATGTGTTGCCATAAGTGTTGAGATGGGTTTTGCAGAAGCACTATTGAATATCCTTCAACCTTGTACCATTCCTTCCATATTGGCTCAATCATCTTGCATGAAAACAACACATGTGCATCTGTCTCTTGTGAGTCTCTACACCATGGGCTTAATTCATCTACACCTTCATATATGATGTTTCGCTTGACAAGATTAATTCTAGATGACAATTTTTCTAAAAATAATCTCCACAAGAAAACACCAACTTTTAGTGGTATAAACATATTCCAAATTGTGTTGAAGATTTAACTATTCTCATTCTGTGGTAGAACACGCTTTTGTATAATTGTATAGGCTGATTTTGAACTTTATATCTATGTTGTTTCTGGTTTCCATTTCCATATATCCAGTCTATGTTGTTTTGGTCCCTGTAAACAAATCCTAGAGAACAAACGTTACCACATTTGCAACTGGAACATTTCCCTCCTCCATGTAAATTTGCACATCCACTCTCACATCGTCGATTGTCCCATCTCTAAAATGGAACAATCTTTTTGTTCTAAGATAGAACAAAGCCTTGGGAACAAAAGGAAAAAGGTACTTCTTCTAACCAAGCATGCTTCCAAAAGTTAGTCCATTCACCATCACCAATAGACGACTCCACATTGTTGTAAAACCAAGTAACCTCACTTCTACTTCCACAAACAAGCCTTAGGTCTATCCACGCAATTGAGAAATCCCTCTCGTTCTCAACCCCACTTACTAGCCCACCCTAACCATTATATTTTGACACCAAAATTTCTTTCCACAAAGCATTTTCTTCATGGAATAAGTTTCACCTCCACTTTCAAGGCAATGCCTCATTGAATCGCCTAATGTTTTTAATTCCTAGACCTCCATACTCTTTTGGACAACAAATTTGGTCCTAACTAACCCAAGCCAATTTTCTCCTCTCCTCATTCCCACCCCACAAAAAGTTCCTTTGAAAGCCTATGATTTTGTTGGCCACTAAAACGAATATTATAAAGAAAGATAAATAGAAGATAAGGATATAATTCAATACCGAGTTTATGTGGCAAATGCGGCCCGCCATGGATATAGGTTCTTATGCTTCCATTGAGAGCCATTGAGAGAGTTTTGATTTAATTCTATTAAGGATCGGTACCTATGTTGGCTTTTTTCTAGGATTGGCCCCAATGGGCAAGCCTAGATATGTGAAAGGAAGCAACATAAGTCTACAGTTCAAAATAGAAGATCATTTTTCCAAATCATCAAAATCTACCCCAATGCCTCCAAAGAAACTTTTTCGAAAGTTTACTTTGAGGCCAGATGCCACTTCGAAACAATGCATTAGTGATTTAATAACCAACACGTTTTGTGTATTTGCTTCCGTAACGAATCTTGTCATCTGCATATTGCAATAAACCCACCACCACCATTTTGTCTCCAACCACAAAACCCTTGTAGGTTTCTCTTCTTCTAACCTCTCTTACTAGACCACTTAGTGCCTCCACTACCATTTAAAGAGGAAAGGTGCTAGTGGATCACTTTTTCTTAGACCTTTCTTGGGGATGAACTCACATTTTGGGCTTCTATTTACAAGAACAGAAATCGTGCTTGATAGCAAACAACCTCTAATCCAAGACACCATTTGTCTCCAAAGCCTATCCTTTTTATCATGTAAAAGAGAAATCTCACCATATCAAGTAATAGGCTTTTCCATAGTCAACCTTGAAGATTACACACTTTTTCATTTTCCTTCTAGCTTCATCGACCACCTCGGACGCCACCAAGGCACTATGGATGAGGTGCCTCCCTTTAAGGAAGGCACTTTGCCTTTGATCAATCACACTACAAGACCACTTTGATTCTTCTTGCTAGGAGTTTTGTGATGATTTTGTAGAGAGAACCCACTAAAGAAATAGATCTATATTCCCCTAGGCCATGTGGTTCATTCACTTTTGGGATAAGTGCAATGAATGATGCATTGTCCCCTCCAGGAAAGCATCCATGCATGTGGAATTCCTTCACAAAGAGAAAAATATCATTCTTCAATAGAGGCCAAAACTCTTTAAAGAACTTAAAGTTGAAACCTTCTGGTCTGGGTGCCTTTGAGCCCTCACAATCCCAAATTGCTTCCTTGATCTTTATCTCCTCAAAGTCTTGCACCAAGGAAGATCTTTGCTTATTGGATAAACACTTAAAAGGAATGTTCTCCAAGCCAATATTGCAAAGTATCTCTCCATCGGAACTATATGTTGAAGAAAAGAAGTTCCTAGTAATATCCTTTACCTCCATTGGTTCTTCAACCCATCGTCCTTTATGCTCTAGACCCTGTATCGAATTGGACCTCTTTCTAGCATTGACATAAGCATGATAGAACTTGGAATTGTAATCCCTATTTTGAATCCAATTAATCCTTTCCTTTTGTCTTAGCACAAATTCTTTTTGTCTAGCCATCTCCTACCATTGGCCTTGCAATAAGAATCTTGATTGTAGCTCTTCTTCATTAAGATCTCTTTCTTCACAAATCAAGTCTAAATATCTTATATTCTCCTCCAAAATCTTCATTTTTGCATTCGAATCACCAAATTGGTTTTTGTTTTGTGGCTCTTTCTCCTTTTTAAGCAACTTCAACTTTTCTTTTAGAACAAAAGCTCACCTCCCTATGACATTGAAATCCTTCCACTTCTCTTCCACAAATGTTTTAAAATCCCTATCTTCAAGCCAACAATTTAGAAACCTAAAAGGCCTTGGTCCTCAGTCAAACTTTTGGTTCCTCAACCCCAATGGTCAATGATTCGATAAATTTTGATTAAGTGCTCACAAGCTGCTCCCTTCCCACAAATCTAACCACTCCTTAGATACTAGCATACGGTCTATCTTACTCATGGATTTTCCATTTGGTCTAGTCCAAGTAAATCTTCTACCAATCAAAGGTAGGTCTTCCAAACCCATATCTTCAATAAAACAATTGAAAACTCTCTTATCCAAATCACCACAGTTTTGTAGGACTCACCTTTTCTTTCCAATAAGACTCTAATGTTGTTGAAATCACCTAATAAGACACATGCCTCCATCGTGCTTCTTCTTCTTTCGAACAAAATAGACTCCAAACCCCTCCTATTAGATGCTAGATCAAATGGGGCATAAATGTTAACCACCACAATAGGTATGTCTCCATTAGCCCAAATTCCTTCAAGACCTACAAAGCCATCACCAAGAAAAGATCTTTGGAGTGTGAAACATTCCTTTTTCCAAAGACAAATTAAACCTCTCGTTGTATTATGTGCATGATAGCTAATGTCTTCATAGCTTCCATCAAAGGTGATACCTAGCTTTTGAGCCATATCCCAAATCTATTTTGTCTCTATCATTTTTTTTCTTCCACTAAAGAAAGCTTTTCTTATTTTCTTGAAGTCCCTCGCTAATAAAGTCTCAGAAAGATATTAACTCCATTATTCTATTTTTTCTTCTTAGCTTGATACCCACGCTTCCTTTTGTTGGATATAGGGGGAGCAACTTGAAGTTTGAAACTTAGGACTTGGAAGAATGTTTTGAGCTTTTTCACATGCCTTGAAGAATGTTATTCAAATTGAAGTGTGTGAAGAGGCCAATCTGTTGATCCTTGCATTTCATGCACTTAATCATTTACATGCTTAAATGTCTTCATCAAAGAATTAAAGCAATTTTTTGAAAAGAACTAAATAGACAATGTTTTTGGAAAAATGCAAAACTTACTGTTTTAATCGATTACACTACGGTTTAGTCGATTATTTACTTTGATTTTAAATCTGGAAAAGCATTGAAGAATAATTTTACCGATTACCATTTCTTGTAATCGATTACATAGTGTTAAAAGAAAAAACATGCATTACTGTGTTAATCGATTACCAGCTCTTGTAATCGATTACACAAGGCTTTTTAATAAAACATGGTTTCCTGCTTTAATCGATTACCATGATTTGTAATCGATTACACAAGCTATTTCTGTAACAATCCTTCACTGCTTTAATTGATTATCGCTCAGTTTAATCGATTATTTTGTTCGTTGTTCAAACCCAGAAATCAGCATGAACACTTTAATTGATTAAGTGCAATTTAATCGATTATTTGACGCGTTTAATCGATTAAAGTTAGTTACAAAAAGTTGTTATAAATAGGAGTGAGGCTTGGCTTGAGATCAGACTTGAAGACTTCGAATTTTCTGAATACACACAAGCCTTCACAAAGTTAGAAAGTGATTTTCTGGATTAACTAACTTCTTGTCCCACTCTTTAATCTTCATGGGTATTGAATGATTTCTTGGGCAAGAGTTTTCAAAGAAGAATATGAGAGCATGTTCTGAAATTTATTTTGTTTATTCAACTCTAATTGATAAACCACATGCATTCATATTCATTGGATCATCAGGTTGTTTCTCTCCATTCTCTTTGGTTGTAAATTTTTTTTTGCAATTTTTGTTATTTGGTGCTATTGTAAATTGTTCTTTGAAGCTTGTACTAGAGTAGTGTTCTCTAAGGAAGAACAGAGTTGTGTTCTCTGGTTCTTCTTCACTAGAAGTCTAATAGGGTTTTAGATTTTTTTTCTTTATCTAGAGTTGATAAAGAGTGTTTGTAATAAAGCTTGTAAGAACTTAAATTTATAATAGTAGAACTCTAATCTAGCGTTGATTAGAAGAAACTGGATGTAGCTTCTCTTGAGAAGCGAACCAGTATAAATTCTAGTGTTAATTCTCTCTCTCAATCTCTATTAGTCATCTTGTTCATTTGTTCTTGGTATTTTTATCATTACTCAACAAGTTTTGTCATGAGCTATTAATTTCTTGAGCTGAGTGATTTGATTGATTAAAAGCATTCTTGGTTTAAAAGTGATTAAGATCTTTACTCTGATTTTATAAAGAAATTTTAAAAGACCAAGTTTTAACCAATTCACCCCCCCTTGGTTATTGTGGGTATTCCTATTGTTTTCACCTTTGTTATGTTTGTGTTCCCTTGATGTTGTATTGTTGCCGCTTTGTAAGCCTGAACCATGCCACGAGAAATATCATCAGCCTCGGCTTGTAGTTGTGAGTCTGTTATAAGTTCGGGCCCAAACTCATATATTATCCCCTATGAAGTATTTTCTAGTTGCACCTGCTCTTCTCTGTAAGTAGAACATTTGTCAAAAGTTGATTGGCCCATGTTGTTTTCCACATGGTAATAAAGGCCCAATTCAAAGGATTTGTTACCAACCAAGTTCCTTGTTCCATCCTTGTTCCATAACCTGAATTGTATGCTTCAGGTAGAGAGTGACACCTGATGCACCATGTTTTGAGTTGATATTTCTATTGCCTTTCATTTCTTCTTGTTTACCACAACACCATGGGTCCCACTATACTCACCAAAGGGACTTTGACAATTGTTTGAATTTGAAACCTATTTTTCAAAGGTTATGGACCGTTGGTTACCATGTTTTTGAGTTGTTAGTCCAAAACTATGACCATAGGACAAAGCATTTTTCCTTTTATCTTCCTCAAACCGAGATGTCATTGGCCATTTTCTCACTATGCTCTGACCACTGTCTAGATTGTCCACTAATTTTATGGACATATCATCATCTTCCCTTTCGCCAACCATGGATGAGTGTGAGTCCATGGAGTCTACCCTTTCCCATGGTTTGCATAAACAATCCTTCTTCCATAGCCCATCTTCCTCTTTCATTATAACTGGTATAAGTGGCCATTGATCCGGATGATGTTTGAGCATTTAACACTTATGACTAATGAGACTTTGATAAGGACTATGGCCATGTCTGTTCTAGTTAGGTCCTTAGTGGCGTCATCCATGCCAACAAATTTGCCCATTGTTGTTGTGATTTGTTTGAAACAAGCATCACTTCATAGTTCAATGGGTATACCATATAGGTGAATCCAATCCAGCCTACTGTAATGACCTGCCTCATCGCTACTGTATCATACTCTTAATTATGCTTTTAATGGTAATTTATATTTGAAAATCCCTTTTGTTTATAGAAATAGTAGTAAATTTTTCGTAAGTATAATTAATATCACAAATCAAAACTCGAATATACAAAGATGCAATACATCATAATACTCGTATATTAATAATCATAAGTTGGTATTAATTATAAATAAAACCAAGTCTGAATTGTACAAAATTCTCAAAAGAAATAAAGATTTAAATGACAGAGTGTAACTAGCAAAACATCGGGGTGTAGTAATTAGAACAAGGGGTGTAACTAGCAAAAATACAACCCTTGCCCGGGATCTAGTCCATCTACATCCCGACTATTCGGCGACTCCAACCAACATAGGTCATCTTCCCGATCACCTACTGCTGTCCATCTGCTTACACAAACATGGTTTGTGATCATCACAGGTACCAAATCACAAGGTACAACAAAGTAAATGTGAGTTCATCATGTAAAATAATAATTAAACAAACATCATCAATTATAAAAAAAACAACTTGGTCATTGCAAAAATCACAATAATATTCAAATATTTTATGACGCATACAATCATGGACAACTCATCCAAACACATTTCACAATTCATCTTAAAAATGACTAGTCATGATGCATGTTCCAAACTTATCTCTTAGTCAATGCAATGTGGTACCATCCCGAACAATAGGTCAAATCCATGGTACAAATGATTACTGCAGCTCGTCAGGATTACTCTGTTGTGCACGGACCTCACCCCCCCATGGTGATCAGCCAAAATGGGTGTCAGAAGGCTAACCCTACAGTAAAGGCCCCCAAGTCCTTCTCTCACTCTGCAGTCAACCATCATATTTCTGTCATGCATGAAGTATTACATGGGCTCCATCAATGTATGACCCAGGCCCGGGTTCAACTCATCCCGGGTAGGATAATATCATACACGCCCATATACATATATACTGACCCATTCTCGGGCACACTGATGCACTGACCGTGGTCCTTGCATGGTTAATCACCTGGTCCCAGCATCTCACGTCAATACATAAAATATCACCACGGCTCCATCAATGTATGACCCAGCCCCAGGATCAACTCGTCCTGGCTAGGATAATGCCATACACCCCCGTGGGTATTTATATATATATCCAAACGCATTTAGATTACCATGGGCACTATCAATGTATGGCCCTATCTGGGATTAACTCGTCTCAGTTAGGATAATGCCATACACCCCCGATGGTATCAATGCATTTAATAACTCAAGCCAATACAATGGTCAATCTCAACGTAATCACATACGTCATTCACAAACACTACAAAACAAGTGAATAGGTGTGCAGTATTAGGTGTGTAACACCCTCATATTTACATGCACATTTGTAAGTTTTTCTCATTAAATTATCAATGTGCACTTTTATTTTACAAAAATCAGTTTAAGGCAAAAATGACGAAAATGTCCCTAGATATTTTAAAAATTACCAAAATACCCTTGACCTTAAAAATGATCAGATATTGTTGGAAATCCTGTAGGAACCTGAGGAAAGGACAATACACCCCTAAAGAACAAATTATCAACAAAGTAGTTGATAAGAAACCATGAATTCGAATTTCTAGGAATTTTAATAGAAATTTTGAAAAAGAGCCCAATACAGATTAACTCAAGTATCTGAAAACCACAGAAAAATGATAGATACAATCCATAAGATTTTCTCTTAATTATAGGATAAATAAACTTCTTTAACAAGTTAGTTTAGTAATTTTGCTAATTAAAAGAAAAATTGACCAATAAGAAACAAGAAATAATTATTACATGTTATAAAAGGAAAAATTTTGTAGACTTGGCCTTAAAAACTAGTGTTAGCCGTGTGATGTTCTA
>CM023952.1:24244497-24369797 GCA_013407115.1 Glycine latifolia | reverse complement strand
ATATATATATATATATATATATATATATATATATATATATATATATAACTCGGCCTACCCATCCCGGTAGCCGAGGTCACAACACAATAGTGTTTTAATACATATCATATACTCAACCCGACTTACCCAATCCAGTAGTCGTCTTCTTCACAAATACACCACTTAAAGACATCATCATCAATCCATTTCATACAAAATATCAAACAACAGATACACACTTTACCTCAACCATGATATCTAAAATTATTATTAACATAATAAACTCCCCTTACCTAGTCAAGAATTCCTTTCTTTCAAACTAACGTAAGTTCTTACAGCAACTAGGAATGAAAGATTTAAGCTCCGTTCACGACTTCTTCTTAACGAAGAGGAGTTTTTGCCACTGCTATGGTGGTTCTCAAGAGTTTAAATGGTACAGAAGGTGGAAGAAGAGAGATTTCTAGTGCAAAGAGTTTAGAGAGAGAAAAGAAGAGAGACACGCACAGAAGTGAGAGTGAATCGTGCTTCCACTTCATGTATTGCTATTTATAGACAAAGCACTGAGACAAGTTGCCAACAACTTGAATAAGCCAGCTATCACAACCACCATAGTTGCCAACTTGAATGACCGGACAGCTACTAGAGTCACCACCGTTTTTACTATGGTGTACAAACAACTTATCTTTAGCCACAAAATTTGACTTATGTTCAAGAACAATTACCAATGCGCATACTTTACAGCAATTTGCAAGAAATATGTTAAACAATTAAGTAACACAAAATATCTATCAACTTGTAAATTTTCAGGGTGTTACACCTACTGCCTGGATTGAGGCCTTCTCTTCATGGCTCTATTCTTTCGAAGAGTGCATCCCAACTGCTAGTGGTAGTTTCCATGGCTCCTCTAATATCTTCCTCTGTCACCCCTGAGATTAAGATTAAGTCCTCTCCCAAGTATCTAAGTTTAACTTCCTTCAGATCTTTCATGAAGGTTGTCTCCAACACTTTATCCAGCATAGTTAAGTCCCTCAATCAACCTACCCAACATCAATGAAACCAATCCCTTTATTGTTGCTTGCATTGAAATTCTTAACCTTTCCAAGAAGAGTTTGTTTCAGCACCCATCGTAGTTGTATGTCGAGGGTGGGTTGTTGCTTGCACATAGCTTCTATCAAGTTGTAGAAAGCGATTGTCTTGGCCTGGGTCTGTTGATAATTGCTAAGCATACATAAAGTTACATGTAAATTACTTAGCACTTATCTCATATTTTCCTCTTTTAATGTTTATTTTTGTGATTAAAACAAAAGAATTAGCTTCTTCTGAGCTTTTATCCAGTTGATGCTAAAATTAGTTGATTTATGAGGTGTTGGTTGTATTTTTTTTTTGTAGAAATTCACTGCAAGAGCATGGAAGGTGGATTCAAGGTCTGGAGCTACTCGTTAGGAGCAAATAGGTTAATGTAACTCTTAAGGAATTAGGAGCGAAATTAAGTGATTTAAAATCTTGCACTTGAGGAATCAATGTTAGAATATATTAGTAGATGAAGGTGAGAAGAAATAACATTGAATAGTGAAAAATCCTTAATATTGCATCAAAGTTAGTTTCGGTTAGTTGAGCACCCAACATTCGTCACATCGTATTTTAACCATCACCACATCATTCTGAGTGTTTGTGTCTCTTTCTCTGTATTTAGTACGCCTTATAGTTTAAATTAAGTCAAATTCATTTATATGTCATTTAATCTACAAACTAAATCAATTCATTAATTACTTAGAAATAAACGTGTATTAATTCTGAGTACAAGCAAAGTCATTGTGGAATTGACATTTGGTCTTACCTTTTCTTTATTAATCAGACAAATTGGTACGCTTGCCAAAGTGTTAACATCTGTGTTTTGTCTTCGCATCCGATTGTCATTCCCTTGGAAATCTTCCCTTCTAGTCTATTTTTTGAATTTTGGGATGTTGATCCTCAGCTTATTGTTACCAATCAAAGGAAAGCCTATTTGCTCCAACAGGAGCATCTTGTTTTGTACTCCAATGAATCATATGAATCCAAACCGGTGGCCTTGTTGTTTATCCTTTGTGAAATGTAGATAGCCTAGACCCTTCCCCAATTTCTGCTCTTCTATCTCGATGGATGCCACTGTTAAGGTGGGTTGAGCCTCCCCTGAAGTCGTTCTCTCTCTGCTCCTAACTACTCGTGTTTGCTCTCTTCTCTTTCATGAAAACTATATTTGAATGGTTCCACTTTTCAAAGCCTGACCACTACACCACCTCATCACCATCTAATAAACCCTTTTTTTCTAATACCAATATTAATTGAACCTTCCATCTTTTTTACCTTCTCCAATAAAATTTGGACCTTGCATTCTATTTTCTTCTTCTTTCATTCATGTCCTAATTGTTCTTCTATTTAATTAGATAATTTGAAGTTTAATATTATTTTCATCTTAATTAAATTATTATTATTATTATTATTATTATTATTATTATTATTATTATTATTGTGTTTTTATAATTATATTTTAAAAATAATATACATATATATATATATATATATATATATATATATATATATAATCCTTTCTAGATTCCTTAATGTGGCGACTATTTATGAAAAGTGAGAAATAGATGAAACCGTAAGAAATCAAAGAATTTTTTGAAAATCCTGCAAGAGCTATTCGTTCTTTTTTCTCTGAAAAATTGTCAGAACTTCATCTAGATTTGAATCCTACTGAGAGGTCTACTAGAGATAAAAAAAAATTGTTGAAAAAATAACAAAAGAAACATCTTATTATTTTCAGGTGATCGAAAAACATAGAAATAGTAAATTTATTCAAGATAATTATGTGCTTACAAAATACCGCCTAAATTTATCCTATTTCATTATATCCGAGATGGGATATGGTTCCAAAGGGTGAACTGAATAGTTCCAATAAGATTTAATTCTTGAACAAAAATTCATTTTAGGGTTATTTCATCTATTTCATGACAAAACAGTGAGAGATACAAATTACACCATGATTTTAAATAAGAGATATTTTAATAAATGACAATCTATTCATTCTATCAATAATCGAGTTAGATATGATGTATCATAAGAAATTTACTTTTTTTTATATTTATAACGTTAATATATAGATCAAAAGTACACATATGTTTACTAATATTAACTAAATAATGATTTATTTAATACTATAATCAAAATTATAACTTATCTTTCTTCTTTTTTCATGTATGAAATCGTACGTGTTGTTTTAAAATAGTTATTTTAATGTTTTTTATGAACATCCAATCTGGTTAAGTTTTATGTATCAACAAATGAATGAGAAAAATAAAAGAAAATATATTGCACAGATGAATCTATGAGCACACGGTAAATGAGAAATACAGTGAAAATGATATAGAAGTATACATTGTAGAAAAATGATTATAGAAATATAATTATACATTGATTTTTTTTAGTGAAATACAAAGAAATTATTACATCAATAATGATATTTTATTTTAGTGAATGAAATAGTATTAAAATAAAGAGAAAAAATTAAAATGATACAACTTTATAAAATACAATATTTATTTTGGAATGATTAAGTTATAATTAAGATATATAATATTAAAAAGTATAAGTGTTTTTTTTATAATATTACAGTATCTGTTTAGTATCAATAAAATGTGAACTTTTGTCTGTCACTCATTAAAGTTATATATAATATATTTCTATCTATACATCAAACAAACTAATTATGTATCTTAATGATTCTCAAGTTTGTTTTAAAATAGGAGTTTTGGCATTTTTAGTGATTCTTGTGGCAATCTTACTGATTCTCGTGTGACAGACTGCATCCTACATATTTCACTATTTAGCAGATTTGGTTCGGGTTCTTCTCAATTGGAGCCTCCATTTATTGTATTCGTGTGTTTTTAGAAGAAGCAAAATCATGGCCAGTTCATCTTCACTCAATTCAAGATTTCTTTTTATCCATGATTTCCTATCTTTGACATTGTTGGTTTATGCCTCTTTTGTAGCTTTTGTTGGTCTTAGTTAGTTTGGACTTCTAACCAACTTATTTATGAAAGAAAAATAAAATAAGGATGGGACCTTGAAGTCAAACCTCTAAGCATACATTTTTTTTTTTCATTTTCTAAACCACACATTTCTTACCACATTAGCATCATGTTATTAGTCACAACACGTCAGTGTGACACAACTGTGTTAGCACCACGTACACCCCTCATCAGCGTTACATGGCCATATCATCTCATGTCAATAAAAAAAAAGTTAGAAAATTGATAGCACACGGAAGGAGTTGATTGACACTTGGAAAAAATTTGGAAATCCAATTTGCACAATTGAAAATAGGACACTCAAAGTTGTACAATGGCAATATATAGTTAAGAGAAAGGAAATGGTTAAATAGGTGGTAAAAATAAGTGAAATGAAAAAGAAAATAAATTGGTTTAATTTTATTTTTGGTGTCTTAACAAATTAAGTTCATCTTGACACCTTCAAACAATGGAAATTCGACCATATTTTGAATTATATATATCTTAAGAGAAATTCTGACCTTTGGAAGTTAACTTGGGTAATTCCTACAACTTTGTATACAAATAATACATAGAAGATCTAAGGACTTGAAAGATTCACATTTCATAAGATTTTCATAGAATTTCAATGAGTATAAAAAAAATTATATCATCAACCAATTAAATCATTTTTATATAACTTTTAAAATAATAATTATCAAAAGATAACAAACTTACAATATGATTTATGATTGGATGATTAAACTATCAGTGTATATACTATTTTTTTTTTATAAAACTTGTAGTCATCTTTTATCAAAAGAAAATTCTTTCTTGTGTTCAATATCAATCTCATGTTGATTCGGACCTGAACCCACATGGGTTGAGTTGGGCTCATTGACATTTTGTGGTTGATCATGATCCAGGTAACCCATTTCCATTTCATGGTGATGAATAGAACAAGAAGATGAAGCATTGACCTTGGACTTATGGTGATGTGAGATGGAGGATGGGGGTGAATCAATCTCATAGGGATGATGGGCCTCTGAGTCAGATCTTATTGGAGATGTGGGATAGGTGTACATTTCACTATGGCAGTGGCGTAGGAGATTGGCGTGAGACTTAGGTTGATTTGGGGTTGAGGGTGCAGATGAAGGGGTTTGCGATTGCAATCCACGATTTTGTTTTACATGCTTCTTCGCCGTGTGGTGCCAATTCCTTAGAGCTCTGGCTACTCTTTCATTGAATATGGTTGGCTTCATTGTTGAACCCATCTGTCATCACCCACAACCAATCAAATTTTGTTCATTCTTAATTCCCATTTGAGAAATTCTAAATTTAAAAAAGATTTTTTTTCGATAATTATTAGCTTGGGATTAGTAGGTATCACATGAAATTGTTAAAAATAAAAAGTTAGTTTATACATGTTAACTTATAAGTTAAAAGAAAATATAAAAAAAAAAGCAGATTTTTTTTAAAAGAACATGAACTTTATGAGTGAGTTTATTTAAATTTAAAAACATAATTTAAAAATAAACATTTTTTTAAGAAACAGGTAAGATTTATTTCTTAAAATAAATAATTTTTTTTTTAAAATAAAAGCAGTTTAGATAAATATATTAAAAAAGAAATTTAAACAAACTGATTCTATATCATGCCAAGTGTTGGTTTTATCTAAGTTTTTTGCATTATTTGCAAACATAAATTAACATATATGATTAAATTATTAATTTTTGTAATAATTATTTTGAAATTTATGTGTGAAATCATTTTTAATTCATTAATAAAAATTTCGAAATTTTACAGTGATAGTTATTAAGCGCTGTACATGATTACTTTGATGAATAAAAATGAAAATTTTGTAATAAAAACTTGAAAAGAAAAAATTAAATAAACAACAAGTTATTTGTGGAATGAATTGATGTTAATTAAATACCTGTGTCACGAGAGCATAGAGAGGAAGAGTTACGTAGCTGCAAAGGAATTGAACGAGGACCCTGCCACATCATCCACGTTAATTGTATACAATTAATTATCTTGAGACTAATATTGGCAAAGCTTTAGTATGAGTTAAATCAGTATGGATCTAGAAAATGGGACAAACCCCATTGTGACTTTGATCACCGCATCCTCCGTTCGGGAATGGAAACAGGATTTTATCCCAAATTGAAGCTGAAAAAAAGAAAAAATTCCACCATTCATTTCATATAGGTACTTAATAAAAAACAAGATAGTGTCATTCAACATGGATAAAAAATGAGAATAGAAATATAGTAATGGCATTGTTCAGATTACAATTGCACTCATCACAAGTCTTGATCATGTAGAAATATAACAATAGCATATATGTATTTTGATGTGGAAATTTCGTTTTCATTAACCAGAGTAGTAGCAATACCGAAATTTATTTTGGGGCACTTACCGCAGTCCATGAAAAGTAGGCAAGCTGAAAAGCATTCTGTACGTTCCAATGAGCACGCCAGAAAAAAGACATGTAAGACTTAGTAACTAAATTAACAATTTATATTGATTGATGCTATTGCTATGAATAAGTGGTATAAACACATGCCTGAAAGAGCACGAAATTAATGAGGTAGAGAGTAAGTCGAGGTTTGTTAAACCAGAAAAGGTCATCCCCAGGTTGCACCAGTGGCACTCCCTTTACAACCTCTCCTCGTTGTTGAATTCTTTGACCCATCTTTGTTATTATCACTTGCAGCTTGGCTCCAACTAATAGAACAATCTACATTTTGGGGACATTAATTATAATTATAATTAGAAAAAAGAAATATATCATTAATTAAGCTAAGGCATTGCGTGTGCTTACGATCAAAGGAGCAAATGGCAGCCAATAATAAGAGTACCAGCCTGTCCATATACAAATAATGTAGGGAAATGTAAGTATTTATACTTTTAATTAATAATCAATAAAATGATTTAGCTTAGTGAATTATTATAAGATGTACTCGCTTACCATCAGTGTGAACCAGGAGAAAAAGCACTGTGATGAACCAGATTGGAGTACTAAAAAATTAGAAAGAGAGCCATTGATTATTCTATAATTATGTAAATCAAACTGACATATAGATGTTATTTTAAAAAGATGGTTGCTATTCTATTTTTTTTTTTTGTAACAAAAGAAACCCGAAAAGACATAGGCGGCACGAATTAAGCGAAAAACCTGATTTCAACGACCACTTTGAAGTCCTCTTCCAAAGATCTTTTGATATATTGCCGAAAGTCGAATTTCGGGTGACTATGAGGCCCCAAATGTGCCTAAAACCAATTAAAGTTATATCGGCCATTTCAAAGAGTTTATACTTAATTCATTTGGACCGTTGAAAGTAATTTATAAGTTCTTGGGGGCGTAAATATAACTTTTTTATTATAAAACAAAATTTATTTGGGCATGTTGATTTAGTGGGTGAAAATAATTTACACAAAACATAAAGTTAATTTGGAAATAAATTTTATTCTAAAAAGAAAAAGTGACATACCAACAAAGTATCAATAAATAATTACAGAAACGATAATTAAAATTGGTAATGGTGTAGTGTGATTACCATCATAAATCCATGCCTCAAGGTCAAGTAATCCACTTTAGGAACTGACCGTACAAACTGCCTGAAGAAACAAACCTGTATATTGCAATAAAGTAAAGCAAAGAAGTGATTCTTATGTAAAAAATATAAAAAAAAAGAAAAAAGTATTAAAAAAAATCGATGATGAGGAAAATTGGGTCAATTTGTTACAAATTAAAAAAAAAAGTGATTCTTAGGAAAATAATTTAGTAAATTTCTTCTTGTATTGCTACATACAAGCAAAATGCTAAGAACACTACTATTAGAGGAGAAAAACCTAAAATCTTATATAAATTATCTAAACTTTTTGTCATTGGGTTGATTCTAGTGGATTGCTTTTAATTAATTTTTTTTAAAGTAAGACATTTCAATCGTCAGAATTGATGAGACAAACTCTCAAGACATAAAGATCATTGAAGTAAATTTTGCTTCTTCCAATAAAGTCCTCTTGAGACATAGAAATCATGGAAGTGAATTTAATTTGTATTTTTCAGCCAGCAAAATTTTCTTGGTACAACCAGAAAATCAAATATGTGTCGACATACTTAAAAAACTTCATCATCTACCAACAACCTTAGTGATTGCTTTCAACTTTAAGCATTAACTAATATGCACCAGACAGCTAGTAGCTACATACTACGAAGCTTCATATATGTAGAGAGAGAGAAAGAGAGATGAGATTGATATTTTTTATAGACACACATATAAAAAAAGAAAAGATAGGCGTATAAGTATCGGGCATGACTTACAATCCAAAGGAGAACAGGATTTTGGGCCCAGAAACTCAGGTGTCTTCTCCCAAACGATGTTTCTCTTGCAAATCTAAATCGTTCAGGATCTGTGATAAAAACACATGCACAACATTGCACCTATAAATGTGAGTTTTTCAATATTATATAAATTACTTTCTTTTAGAATATTTTTGTAAATTAAGAAATATTTAATTAATATAATATTATTATTATACTTTAATTAAAATATCTTTATTATTAATTAATGGTAGATAAGGAGGAAAAAAAGGTATTAATAAAAGAGACATAATTGAAAAGAGACATACATAATTATTAAGTGAGAAAATAGTTAACAAAAGGTTTTTACTTAATTCTTAATTTTTTTAAACAATTAGCATGTTAACCCTTGCACTCGAACTGCTTATTCGGTCTTTACACACATGCTAAAAAGACTTAACAATATATATAATATAAATATAAATTGATATATATATATATATATATATATATATATATATATATATATATATAATTCATTATGCCTTTAAAAGAAATAATAATTCATTACTATTATATCAATAAAAGGTGATGACTGGCTTGTTTAATGCATCTCCCAATTTGAGAAAGGAAATTGAACATATATTAACCGTTGGATTGATAATTTAGATTAAAAAAATATTTATGAATGACACAGATGAAAGTTGGAAAAGTCTTTATTATTAACTAATGGTAGTTAAGAGAGAGAAAGAAAAGTACTATTGATAAAGGAGAAAGATGATAAGTACGTGAAAACTGGATTGATACTTGATAGGAGACATATATAGTTATTTTTTTGAAGTCAGACAAATATAATTAGTAAGTGAGGATATATATAATTGCAGTATAAAAAAGTGAGGATAGAATTAAAAAAAATTAACTTACAGTATTAAATTTTAAAACAATAAATGTTTTGAAACAAAAGAGGAAGTTGAAGACATGGATATTTTTGAAATAGACGGATATATATATATATATATATATATATATATATATATTATATTGGCATATGCAGACTACAAACCGTGTGAAAATTGGTACTGGGCTGTCTTGGTTTCCTCCTCCCATCGTTTCCACCTTCTCATCTATTGTCGCAATTAATTCAAGAACATAAGTAACTCGGTCAGAGATGTATCCAAAGGAAAAGAGGTAGACAAATTGTTCAAATTAAAGTAAATGTACATATATTTTCTTAATTACCTTTGCTCTACCCAGAGCTAGAGTGAGTATGCAGTAAAGGACATGAAAGACAGCCAGCACGAAGATAAATATATGGAGTTGATGAATACCCTCGGATGAGACAAATGGGACTTTACCCTACGCATTTTAACAATAAAAACCACATTAGATATGACCCTGCTTGATTAGGTTTCTACTTTCAAGTGATAAATAAATGGGTTTTTTAGGATATGGATAAATAAATAAAATTGAAGTAGTAATTATGTATTGAGCACATCTTGCGCTGGTTTCGATTAATTTAATTAGCTGGATTTGAAAATAGAATAAATCATAATATTTAAAGAAAACATGTATATTAACAGAATAAAAATTTTAAACAAAAATAAAATTGACAAGTTTTAAATGAAAGAATAAAAACTAAGTCACTTTAAAATACAATATTTTGATTCTTTTCAACTGCCGTTGTTTCTTCAAAATACAGTGTTCACAGAATTCTAGAATAGATTTTCTTTTTCTTCTTTTTATTTCTATACAACTTCATTTTTCAATCATCTTTTTTTTTTTGTTCTCATTAGTCCCTTTAAACTTTGACATGCATTCACACGCATGGCGGATTCTTTTTTAAACCAAAAATTAAAAAAAATGGTATAGAAGTATAAAACTCAAACATTATTATTATTGGTGGAAATTTCTACCCCTGTATTTACGGCAAAGAAAAATGCTCATTCCTTTGCTTAGTTACTTGGCAATTTCCCGTGAATGCATTTCTACTTAGGAAATTAACTCGTACATGGAGAAGTCAATATCGTAGTAAAATTAAATGAGGTAGGCTAACCTACTTTTTAAATATTTTTATTTATTGTTTGATAAAATCTTATGTCGTTCCATTCACAAAGAATGGGCTCAAGTTAATGACATTAGTTTTAAATTTACCTTATAATTAAAGAATATTAAAAAAATGTATTATTCATTCTTTTAACAAAGTTTATAGAAATATGTTGTTTTTAATGTTTATATCACTATATGTACTTCATATTTTATTTTAAAGAGTAAATTATTTCTCACATCCCTTTTGTTTTTTTCAAATTGTATTTGATATTCCTCCTTTTTTATACTTACAAAAAATTTATTAATTGTTTAACTCACATTACATTCAAACTCTCTCCCTCCTAAGCAACATTTAATAATTTAACAAAAAATAGGCACATATTGATGACATGACTTTTAATGAAAATTTATATCTAAAATACTTTCATTTTCTTCAAAATCAAATTTTTGGTTTTACAAACCCTCCTCTTCTTCAAACCCCTCTTCACTTACCGCACCACCTCCTTCTCCCTCTCCCACAGCATCATCTTCTCTTCCTTCTCATAGTCGTTCTCGCCCACCAACATGGAGTCCAAATGTACACACTCCCGCGGGAGCCACCACCACCACCGTAGCCACCGCCGCCCCTGTCGTTGTTGTCACCGCCATATCCAACCTCCACCATCATCGCTGCTTCTGGTTCCCTAGGCAGTGTATCGTCGGGACCAATGACATCAACAACTTTGGTGTGTCCTTCATAGTCAAGTTCAAGGGAGGAATATCCCGTACAATTTGAAAAAAATATAAAGAGTACGAATGTAATTTACTCTAACGGACAATTTCGATTGTTCACTATTTCAATTGATGTTACTTGTGAGTGTAATTTAATTAATTCTAAACTACTGCAACTCGTTAATTCTTTTCAAAAGTACGTACGCTGTAAAGACAAGTCATTCTTTTATTTTTTTGGGGGTGAATTCGGTACTTAAAAATTACTTTAAGTCTCATTAATTTGAATCGAGTAAAATATTTAGGGAGAAGTATTCTTATCTTATCATAATAGTTTAACAAAAAATTATAGAGTAATGATTAGCATACGCGCCAATTTGGGGTATATTAGTACATGCAGGTGAAAGTATGAGAGAAATAAAAAAAAATGAATGAAAAATAAATTATATGATAAGTAATTTGATAGGAAAAGAAAAGAGAAATAAAAACAAGATAAAAGAGAAAGAAAACACATATTTACGGCAATAAAAGCAAAGACCAATAACTATTGTAACTTATATATACTTTAATAATATTATTTCGTGATGATTATATGAGTTAAATATTTAATTCAGTGCCAGTATAAAACATACATATTACATTGTTTATTGTTTATATGTTGTTACATGTCAAAGAAATTATAATTATACCATAATTACTTAAGTTTTTTTAATATATATAATAACATATAACGTAAGACAAAAAAATTATCATTAATCGACTCAAATGCATGCATACATACATACCGGGGGACAGTTGTCACCACCTCCCGCCGCCAAAATACGACGGTGATTGTCGTTATCGGAATCGAGAAAAGCCGCTAGTAATCTCTGACCATTTGTTTGGTGCTCTGATTCTTCCTTCTTCTTATAATATTTTTTTGGACAGGGGTGAAATGTCCCCGCAACCTTTTCTGATATACATATCCTCGATATTAGACCTTGTCCTACCGTTAGGAGCAACGATATGAACCCCAATAGCATAAGCTCTGCATGCATGTAATCCAACTATCAATTAGGTTAATTATTTTTCACTAAGCTTTGATTTAATTTGTCACATAAAGAACTTTATTAATTAAATGGTTCAGACTCACACACCTGATTTGATCTTTTCAAGAGCCTCGCATAGAGCTCTTTTGTGCTTCTTCTTCAACCACTATTTTCGCATGAACAAATGGACAATCTTGATAATCAAAATTAAATACTTCCACATGTAATTAATATACGTGTATGTATATACATACCTTTCCTATGAGATGCAGGATGTGCTCGATCAAGATAGATATGGAGAGCAAAACGAAGCAAACAACGGCCACAGCCCATGTAGGTGTTTCCTCTAAGGTTTTTCCTCCCATGCTTGCTTCTTAATTGAGTTGCTAGAATATCATATACCTAGCTTCTTTCTTTCTATTTTCTTTTTTCCTTTTTTGTTGTTCCCCAGAATTAATCTAAGTGTATAAATAGATAGCAGATGATGTGAGTAGGGAGAGGGACCAAGTAAGCATAGCTAGCTCCCCGATACTGAACGGAGAAATCTATATGTTCTAGTAGTGGGGGAAACTGGGAATGAGATACGTTCAAAGAAGGTTATTTCCATGTTTATTACACTTTTAAGAATGTTAAAAATAAAATAATATAAGGTAATTTTATTGTTTATGACTTTGACGTATACAAAAAAGCAAGAGATTTGCCTCACTTGGACTTTGACGCAGCATTTTATTTATTTTATTTTATTTTTCACTTCTAACTAATATTTTATATAACTTTATTATTCTATTTTAATTTTTATTTAAGATTATTTATTATAGTTAATAATTATTTTATTTTTTAGTTTAATTTAATTTATTATTTATTCATTATGTTTTTTTATTTTATTTATTATGTTAATTTTTTTTTTTAAAAATGCCACAAACTAACTACATTCATGTAGCAAATTTTTTTCCTTAAAAATATCCCACGTGACATGACACGTGGAACATAGTCTAATTTTATAAAACAAAATAAACGTGTGACACTAAAAGTTACCATTTGACTTGACAATTCTGATACAATGTGCGTGTGAATGTGACAGAAACAACCCTACTTAATAAAATGCTTCAAAATAAATTCTTTACAAATTTAAATGAGGTAAGCTAACCCACTTTTTAAATGAGACTTATCAGTATATGCAAGAGAAAGTAAGAGAGAAATAAAAAATAAATGATACGATAAGTAATTTGATAGGAAAAAAATAGGATGAAAGAAAAAAAGAACACACAAAATAACTTCTTTCTAATAATTTATTTTTAGTTTTACTTCAATTTATGTGAATGAGAGGATCCAAATCATAAAATTAATTATGGTCAAATCCTGATCGTTTTTTAGTTGGCGTCTAAGCAACTTCTTATTTATTGCAAGATCTTGTCAAATAAAGTTCAAAGATATTAAATAATAAATAATATATTTAAATTAATTTCAATTTAAAATATACAAGTAATTAAGAAGATCAACAAAGAAATGATATCCATGTACACACAAAAAATGATATCCATATATAAAAATCAATTAAATTATCTTTAATGTAAAAATTATTTTAATGTTAAAGTATTTATTATTTTATGAGTTTTGACTTGTTTTAAATTATTCCTTATTTTAACAACTAAGAAGATATCTATCCAATTATTTTTTAATATTATCATTTTTTATGAAAGAGTAAAATGAGATGGTGATATACATGGGCAGATGAAATTATATTAATATATTTTGAAATTCTGAATATTTAATATTTATTTATTATTTAATGACCCAATTATTTGAAAGATGCATTTTTTTTTCTTTACTTTTTGCATTTTATTTTTAACATTTTGATTTGATGATTAGACTCTACTGATTATTGACTTGAATACTAGTCGTGTTATTTGAAAAGAAAAATAGTTAGGTATCTTTTATTTACGTTAATCCTTTGATTTATTAGAAGCAAGAAATTCTAACTATAGTTTAAAGTTCGACAAAAAAATAAATATAATCTAATCAATAATTATTTTTATCAAGAATTAAATTCAAATATTATTCGAAAATTCAACTTTAACTTTAATGTATTAACTATTTGTATTTCATTATTCATTTGGTTAACAGTTGGTATATATAAGTCTAAGTAAAATTTTCTATCTATGAAATTAATGGAATGACGTGCAGACTTGGCTACTGCACAATCTTCCAATTAGAGGTACTGATGCTGGATGACCAAGCGCCTTTGGAGATGCTTTGGAGGCGAATAAATTAACTAAGGAGCTAATTATTTTCAAGGGCACGTCTTGTTGATATAGCAGCCGAATATATATGTTCTTGTGTTCTAGCTTGTGCCTTGGATATTACATATTTGTTCAATGGTCTAAGCAAAACATTGTCTTGCATGGAGTTAATCTTGAGTTGGTCGTCACTTTCCTAAAATCCTAGTCGCATCCTACAAATATCCTTTACTAGAGAATCGGATAAGATTTTCATGACTGACAAAATCTTATTTCTAATTAACTGCATATTTAAAATTTGAAATCAAAATTACTGATTAAGTTAAAATATTGTACTAAATGTTCTGCACATTCAATAATGAATACGTTGATTCTCAAGTTTTTTGGTCAAGTCAAGCTTTTAAATTATCGATGCCTAATTAAATACCCACCTTTGTTACCGGTTGCCCTCTTCATCAGAACAATATTCAAGCAACAGACATCTTAAATATTCATTGTTTTTAGATAATGCATGCAACACGGGGCGCCCTTGCTAAAAATATTTGTTGCGTGATTGGCAAGGCGCCTATAGACAAAATTAATAAAACACAAACCTAAACTTAATTAAGTACGTATAGATGCAGAAAAATCACCTAGCTAGCAACAATAAGCTAGGAAAGGAAATCTGGAGGGACGTCATAGATTCTCAACCCTAGTTAACTGTAGGGGAGAACCTTCTTAGTTAGGGTTCATTTGTTATCTAATATGAGGTTCTTAAACCTCATTTTACTAGCATCATTTACACAAATCTATTATTTGTAAACACTTATTTTCTGTTTTATTTCCTTTTTATTTCATTTTCTTCTTTTCTTTTTCATATTTATTGTATTTTTTTTTACTATTTCTCTCTTCCTTTTCTTTTTACCTTTTATTTTTGTTACGTACACTTCACACGTACGTCCAAATGTCCCATGATGTGCTCACCATTTCTCAAAAAGAAAACGAGAGTGCATAGCCACCAAGCTCCAAGCTACATGCCTTCTTCCATTAAGCTACATATTTTGGTCCCCTTTTTTCTGGTAATTAAGAAATGGTTTCTTATTTAATGTTGAAGACTATGAATGTTTAATTAGTTTGCCAACTTTGACTCTAACCATGAAACTAGTTAAGGGGCCGTACCTTACGTGAAAAACCTATAAATTAAGCAACTCGTGTAGGTAGAGTACTTTTATGTAAGTAATACTAGTAACAACCAGAGATCGAAGACATATACGTAGTAGACCTTTTCCCTTAATTTGTAACGCGATTAAATTGCATTCACTGTTTTCCTTTGTTATCAAATTGCAATACTTTCCTTAGTTATTACATTTAGAATTTCGTACATGATCCGAAACTATAGTAATCTTCACTAATCTTTACATGATGTATATTTAATTTTATTGATATTTTTGGCAAATTAATTTTTTTACTCTATATCGAATAGAGATTAATTACTAAATTAATAAATATGCGGTAGTCCAAATATGTAATGATTTCTCTCTAATTACGTAGGAATGAACTTTCTCGACACTATGGTCTAAATTAAAATTAATGATAGTTACGGTGCTCCGCAATGACGAAAATGCCACAATGTCAAAATTAATCCAAGTATTCATTTTCTTTCGGGATCTTCTAGAAAATAATTTAGAAAGGAAAGTGTCGCTGCAACCAATTGCAATTAAGATGATAACTACTTGTACAAATAAAAAGGCCACAGAACTGATCAACGTATTCTCATGGACATTAAAATCTTGCTAGGCGTACCATTTTACTTGTTGCGATCGATCATGACTTCATTCGGATCATATAGTTAATTACGTACGCAGTGAGGTTTCGCTTTCTATACATTATACAGGGCATAGTTGAATGTGCCTGTTCCTATATAGATTCCATTGGCTCAATTTTTATGACGTTTAAACTGTTGGATTGGGCTTATTCCTTCAATGCTAGTCTAAGCCCATTTGAAGGATCTAAAATCCTAAATATAATTTACCACTATAAATACATTAGTTGAGAGTGAAATTAGGTTAGACCAAGATAGAAATACACAGAGATCGAGAGATTGAGTGTGAGAGTGACTCTGTCGTTCTGTCATTTGACTGCGTGAGAGATTCTGCAGATTTAAGAGCCTCAAGTGACATTCTTGAGTGCTTATTTGAGTTAGCATGTGTGTTTGGCATATTTAAAAGATCTCGGGTGAAACACTCTGAAAGTTTGATTATCACAATTGTTGGAGAGGTTGAGTGAACCACCACCTTGGTATATTTGATTCATTGTAACCGATTATTGTTATAGTGGATATTTGATTCTGGACAAGTGTCCCATGAGTATTTCCTCTCCGAATTGAAGGAAGGTTTTCTCATGTAAAACATATTGATTGTGTTCTTCTTTATCTCTACTCTCTTGCATTGATTGATCACGTTTCCGCATTCGACTTTGGGACTTATAAGTTGACCGGGTTGCCTAAAGGAAGACGAGCTTTGAAGAACAAGTGGGTGTACAAGATCAAACCTGAAGAGAACGGGCAGAAGCCGAGATACAAAGCCTGGATTGTAGTGAAAAGCTGCAATCAGAAGAAAGGTGTTGATTTTGAAGAGATCTTTTCTCCAGTTGTGAAAATGACCTCGATCCGAACTGTGTTAGCCATGGCAGCTTCGATGGACCTTGAGGTAGAACATATGGACGTGAAGACGACATTCCTTCACGGTGAGCTGGAGGAGTATATATATATGGAGCAACCTGAAGGGTTTCAAGCTCCGGGATGCGACGGGATGGTATATCGGTTGAAGAAGAGTCTCTATGGCTTGAAACAAGCACCTTGGTAGTGGTACAAGAAATTTGAATCCTTCATGAACGAGCACAAGTTTGTGAAGACTGAAGTCGACCACTGTGTATTTGTGAAGAGGTATGAGACTGGAGATTCCTTGACTCTGTTGCTTTATGTTGATGATATGTTAATTGTAGGGCAAGACAACATGAAGATCTCTGCCTTGAAGAAGGCATTGAGCTCGTCCTTTGTGATGAAGGACCTCAGCCCTGCAAAGCAGATCCTTGAAATCAAGATCATCCGGGATAGAAAGAAGAAGCTACTGTGGCTAAGTCAAGAGAAATATGTTGAAAAGATTTTGAAGAGATTCAACATGGACAAAGCCAAAATAGTTAGCACCCCTTAGCCGGGCACATGAAGCTGAATAAGAAGCAATGTCCGAGGTCTGATGAAGATAGAGAGGAGATGCTAAAGATCTCGTACCAATCCGCAATCGGAAGCTTAATGTATGAAATGGTTTGTACTAGACCCGACTTGGCGTTTGCAATTGGAATGGTGAGCCAGTTCCTTTTGAACCCCCGCAGAGAGCACTGGGAAGTAGTGAAGTGGATCTTCAGGTACTTGCAAGGAACGATCAAGTTATGTCTCCGATTTGGAGATGGTGAAATCGGGCTGCAAGGCTACTCGGATGCTGACTTAGGGGGAGATTCTGACTCGAGGAAGTCGACGACCGGATATCTTATGAGATTTGCTGGAGGAGCAATCTCTTGGCAATCAATATTGTAGAAATGTGTGACACTTTCGACAACCGAGGTCGAATACATTGTCGTGACTTAGGCAAGCAAGGAGATGTTGTGGATGAAGAAGTTCCTTATGGAACTCGGCCATGAACAAGACAAGTACGAGTTGAAGTGTGACAACCAGAGTGTTATTCACTTGGTGAAGAATTCGACTTATCACTCCCGTACTAAGCATATTGATGTGCGATATCACTGGATCCGGGATGTGGTGGAAGATGGACAACTCACACTTGCCAAAGTGCACGCCAACCAGAATTGGTCTGATATGATGACCAAGCCGGTATCAGCAAGAAAATTTGAAGATTGCTGTGAAGTGTCGGGTTGGTGAACCCGTCTCATTGCAGAAGCCAAGCTGATGATACACCTGTCACATTGACAGGTTGTGTTAAACCCGCACAATAGAGAAGTCGGGTTGTGTTGAGGTATTGAAAAGGCCAGGCTATTATTGAAGATGTCAGGCTGTTGTTTGAAGACAACGCATTGAAGTCGTAGGGGAGAATTGTTGGATTGAGCTTACTCCTCCAATGCTAGCCCAAACCCATTTGAAGGGTCTAAAATCGCAAACCTAATTTACCGCTATAAATACATTAGTTGATGGTGGAATTAGGTTAGACCAAGACAGAAATACACAAAGATCGAGAGATTGAACGTGAGAGTGACTTCGTCATTCTGTCATTTGACTGTGTGAGAGATTCCACAAATTTGAGAGCTTCAAGTGACATTCTTGAATGCTTATTTGAGCTAGCCTGCGTGCTTGGCATATTTGAGAGATCTCAAGTGAAACACTCTGAGAGTTTGATTATCACCATTGTTGGAGAGGTTGAGTGAACCACCAACTTGGTGTATTTGATTCATTGTAACCGATTATTGTTATAGTAAATATTTGATTCTGGACCAGTGTCCCCTGAGTTTTTCCTATCCGAATTGAATGAAGGTTTTCTCACATAAAATATATTGGTTGTGTTTTTCTGTATCTCTACTCTCCTGTATTGATTAATCACGTTTCCGCATTTGGCTTTAAGGGTACGATCTTTCCCAAAATAAACATGGTTAATTTGGTGTAATACTGCAATTCTATTATTTATTTGCCTAATTAAATATTATAAATACTCAAAAAGTATATAAAAAAATATCCTGAAACATACAAGATATTTTTTTATTCATAATTTTTTTTATATTAAATATATTAATTTTATTGCTTTTAAATATTACGTAGTTGTCGCACACCAATTTTTAGATATAAGAAGGTTAACTAACTTATTTAAAATCAAGTTTATTTTTTCAAAAATATATAATTTTGCATTTGTTAAATTCCATTGATATAATTTATTATGAATATGATTTACATAAAAAAAAACCTATAAATAGAATAGAAACCCGAAAGTAGATAACAATGTGTTGAAATTTAAAGAAAAGGAAAACCGCGCGTCTCATTTTCAAAATGAAAATAGTAGAACTGATTAATGTATTTTCATGAAAGGATATTATATAGTTAAGAAAGACAAATAGAATTTAAATAAAAGTAGAGTATAATAGATTTATAGACATGTCACTTTAAAAAAAATTATATCATCAATAAAAAAAATTGATATATGATTTTTAAGATAATCATTATAGAATAAATAAACTTACCATAAATATTTATTTGTTATTAAATAAGAGTACCAAAATTTATAGTACTGTTCATGTACATACTATTTATTTATAAAAATAATGTAACATAAACAATACTTATAGATCTGTATAGAACTATATTTGTTTTTCTTGAATATGTATAGATCGATATTTTACATATACATGTTTAGCATATAAATTTCTATTGTTATATTATTTGTAATGATAATTAATAAATCTCAAGGTCATATATTTTTTTCTCTTAAAATATATCTTCCAAGACTTACATTTACACATGGACAATTAAATATTGCTTGTTTTGAAGATTGCATTCTAGATAAGGACAAATTTTTTTTTACTAAGTCGTGCATCACAGGGACAAGAAACTAGTAGATATTTGTATAGATCGATATTTTATTTCTTCTGATATGAAATGCAGGTTTTTGCTTCACTACTATCATAGCACATTAATGAATTCTAACTCTAAACATGAAAACGTCATTCTCAGACGTCGGAAAATTGTTGTCCTACGCAGCATGTGCACTTAACTGCTGTGTCTCTTGTCCGTTTTATGGAGCATAGGCAACGATCGATGGAATTTAGATTAGAAAATCCTATTCAGCTAGGAAATTTTGTGTTATCTTATGTACGTTCATCTCACATTTTAAATTTGTAATTTTAACATTCTTTAAATTAGGTATTTATTTTTCCTTTTAAGATTATAATATTATATCTAACTATACAAGTTCTTAAGATAAAAATAATTATTCAGTCTAAAGAAAAGGTCATTATCCTATGTGAACGAAGGCGATTATGCTGAGAAAAGATTTATAAATTTGTCTAATTTATTTTAAAAACTTATTATTAGGAAATCGTGGATATAAGAATAAGATTTCAAACCACATTAAATAAATAAATTGAGGTTAAGGAATGAGAACCTAAATCATGATAAATAATTTTGTGATCTTTTTTTATTTTGTTTATAATGTTGTTTTTTGTTGTTTCTTATTTTTGGTTGTGTGATTTTTTAGTAGTTAAGATATCAGTGTATTTTTTAACACTTATAGATTTTTATGAAATAAGTTCAAAATAGTAAAAAAAATTGCATGAATTAATAGATTACCACGTGTATGAATGTGTGAAACAGTATTAAAAAAAAAGAGTTTAGTAACTATATATTAATATATATTTAGCGTGTAAAAAAGTGTATAAATAAAATTGTGTGAAACAAAAGTAAAATGAAAACTTATAAAAGAATAAAGGGTTCAACTATTAGTCAAAAACCACCCAAACAAAACTCTCATCTTATTTTTTACTTGTCTCATCAAGTAGTTTTGGAAACTCTATCTTTTCCTATTATAAATATTTATGATTTTGTTTGTGATCAAATGAGTTCTCACGTTGGTGACAGATCGTGATTCGTGTGTGTGGTTCATGTTTAATTGTGATTATAGATTTGCAATGAGTAATATTATTCTCTGCTTTGTTTCATATTTGTTTGCTTGAGAAGCTTTTGTTAAAGAACGTTTCAATTATTTCCTATGATATGTTAAATAGTGTTTTAACTTTTTATTCTCTGCTTGATGAGGTGAACTATGCAATAGCCTTACATAACAATTTCCAGAAGATTTCGCTTGCTATGAATATATATGAAGTCCTATCCTCTCGCAAGCTTTACTAGTGAACTCAACAGAAAAGGTAATTAAATTCCAACCTTGCTGCCATAGATGAACAAATTAAAAGGCAATTCATCAAGCAGACGGTGTGAGAATTAACAAGGAGACTTGGAATCAAGCAAACTCTCTTTCTCGCTCTTTGTTCCCGTACATTTCCGCCCCCCCCCCCCCCCCCCATTTTTAGTTTGTTAATTTTTCTCTAAAATACAAATGTAATTAATAGTGTATTAGGTTTTAAGTTTTATAAGTTGAAAGATATATATACAATTCACTAGCATTTTTAGTCTGTACATTACATGGGTCAAATATAATATGTAAATTTTATTATCACAATTATTTATCCAAAAAATAAAAAATATTTCTATATATGATATAGTTAATCGGACAGTCTATAGCCTCTCAATTGTTAAATCTTTTCTGGGCACTTCTGATCAAACAATAATTTTTGGGACAATCCGCAACCCCTCAATAACATATATATCCTGAAGGGCATAAACAATTACTCAATTAGATTATTCATAACTCCTCAAGCGCATAATCACAGGTTTCAGCAAGACAACAAAAAAGATATTGGCATCCTAGATCTTTAAATATAGGAAATAGGAAGTCCATGACGAGTAGCTTTCTTAGCTAAATATTAGATATCTATTTTTTTTTATGTTAGTTATTAATTTTTTTTATTAGAATATTAGTGGAGAGGTTCAAATGCACCACCTCTCCCTCCTTCTCTCTTCAACCCTTTAATTCCCCTTTCAACCACTAAGTAACCTTAATCCAATATCTACTTCCACCAAGCCTTACACTTACTTGAAAACAATAAGTTCCTCTCTACACCTTCAGGTGAAAAAAAATCCAATTGTAGTTTATTCCTTTATTTACAACACTAGTTCACATTCAAATTACATCCTAACAAAAATTCTGACTTTTTGAATGATTTGCTAAGGGGAACTCCTGCAACTATGTGTACAAATAATACATTACAAAATATCCAATGCCTTGAAAGATCTACACACAAGGTGAGATGCTACTTAAATCAACATCACCTTTGTCATTTTGACATATAATAAAACGTGTAGTCAATTTTTAATTATCAAAAGAAAATTCCTTGCCATGTTCAATATCAATCTCGTGTTGAGGCAGACTTGAACCCACAAGAGTAGAGCTGGGCTCATCAACCTTTTCAGCATGATCATAGGCCTGGTGACGCATTTCTATTTCATGGTGGTGAGTAGAAGAACTAGTAGCATTGACCTCATAAGAAAGATGAGCCTCAAAATCGAACTTTATTGGAGACGAGGGATAAGGGGCCATTTCACTATGGTAGCGGCGTAGGAAATTAACCTGAGACTTAGGGTGGTTCGGGGTCGTGGGCCTGGTTGATGAAGGAGTCTGCAATCGCAATCCACGGTTCTGTTTTACTTTCTTCTTCGCTGTGTGGTGCCACTTTCTTAGAGCTGTGGCTACTCTTTCGTTAAAAATGGTTGGCTTCATTGTTGAACCCATCTGTTCTCACCCACAACCAAGCAAATTTTATTCATTCTTAAATCTTGTTTGAGAAGCTTTAAATTAAAAAAACAAAATGTTCATATTAGGTCGGATTTACTGGGCACTCTAAAAATTGTTATATATAAAAAAATAAGTTAGATAATGTAAGTTCACAAGTTCTACGAAAATAAGAAAATGCAAACATGAACTACACGGGAAGTTTGGTTTTATCTACATGTAATAGAATTTAATTAGAATTAATAGTTGTTTACATTTTCCTTTAAAAAATAATGGTTTACATTTTAATCAAACGCAAATAAACCCAAATAAACATATATGATACGATTATTGATTTTTGTAAAAACAAAATTAAAAAGTTATATTCAGAAAAAAAATTAATTAATAGACAATCTAAAAAATTTGATACCGATAATTCATAAAAATTAAACTCTATATACGATTACTTTGATGAATAAAGAGGAAAATTTTATAAGAAAATTAAAAGGAAAAACGAAATAAATAGTAAGTTATTTGTGGAACAATTGGTATTTATTGAACTACCTGTGTCACGAGAGCATAGAGAGGAAGGGTCACGTAGCTGCAAAGGAATTGAACGAAGATCCTGGCACATCATCCATGTTAAATTGTTAATGTATATATACAGTTAAGTTGAGACTAATACTGGTAAAAGTTTTTTTAGTACGAGTCAAACAAGTACAGATCTAGAAAACGGGACGACACACGTACCCCATTGAGATTCTGATCACCACACCCTGTTTTTGGGAATGGAAACAGGATTTCATCATAAATTGAAGCTGAAATACATACAAGAAAAAAGTTCTATCACTCATTTAAGTAATTAAACGCAAATAAAAAACAAAATAGTATCATTCATCAAGGGTAAAAATTGGAACAGATATATAGTAAAAGCATTTGTTCGGATAACAATTGCATCACAAGTCCTGATCACGTAGAAATCAATATAGCAACAGTATTTAAGTATTTTTTACATTGCAAAATTTCATTTTTGATATAATTACAAGAGTAGTAGCATATAACTGAAATTTAATTATTTTGCAGGACTTACCGCAGCCCATGAAAAGAAAGCAAGATGAAAAGCATTCTGTTCCAATGAACACGCCAGAAAAGAGACGTGTAAAACTTGGATTAGTAACTAACAGCGATGAGAGGAAATTAAGAATTTTCATTTTGATAAATTAATGAATACATTGATTCATGTTATATTGTTATTGCTTTGAAAAAGAGGCATAAAACACACACCTGAAAGAGCACAAAATTAATGAGGTAGAGAATAAGTCGAGGTTTGTTAAACCAGAAGAGGTCATCCCCAGGTTGCACCAGTGGCACTCCCTTTACAACCTCTCCTCGTTGTTGAATTCTTTGACCCATCTTTGTTATTATCACTTGCAGCTTGGTTCCAACTAATAGAACAATCTACATTTTGTGGACATTATAATTATAATTAGAAAAAAGAAATATATCATTAATTAAGCTAAGTCATTGCATGTGCTTACAATCAAAGGAGCAAATGGCAGCCACAGATAAGAGTACCAGCCTGTCCATCCATATATACAAACGATGTACGGAAATTTAGGTGGATATGTAGAGTTGTATGCACTTAATAATAATCAATAAAATGATTTATTTAGCTTAGTGATTTATTATAAGATATATTCCCTTACCGTGAGTGTTAAACAGGAGAAAAACCACTGTGATGAACCAGATTGGAGGACTAAAAAATTAGAAAGAGAGCAATTAATTATACTATAAATTTGTAAATCAAATTATGACATATGTTATTTAAAAAAATGGTTGTTATTTCTATATCAGTTTTGAAAATAATATAAAAAAAACATGAACATAGAGGACGAGAATTAAGCACAAAACCTGATTTCAACGACCACTTTGAAGTCCTCTTCCAGAGATCTCTTGATATATTTCCGAAAGTTGAATTTCTGGTGACTTTGAGGCCCCAAATGTGCCTAAAACCAATTAAAGTTATATTTCATCAAGAGTACATTTCGAAGAGTTTATACAAAATTCATTTGGACCCTTGAAAGTAAATTTATAACTTTTTCATATTTTAAGATTTATTTCAATAAATTTCATAAAAGAATTAAAATAGGTTTTATAATGATATAAACTCTGTTGTTATAAACTTACTAAGTAAATTATTAATTCAAATGGCAGACACACCTTAAACGTATATGGGCCTGTTTGGGTAAGCTTCTCTAGAAGCACTTCCAGAAGAAGAAAATAAGAGCAAAAAGATGATATAAGCTTTTTCATAAGTAAAAATAAGCTCTCCATTAGCTAATTTGTAGAAGCTCACCAATGTAGTTTCTCTAAAAGATGAGATGACATCTACAAATTAACTAATAGAATATTTATTTTAGCTTATGGAAAAGCTCATTTCATTTTTTTCTTCTTATTTTTCTCTTCTAGAAATGCTTCTAGAGAAGCTAACATTCAAACAGGCCCTATATATAATATATAACAACCGGAGCAAATTACATTTGCACGCATATCATAAATATTGCACTTGTCATCTTTTATTTTTCTGACCATATACACCCCCCTAATTTAATAAATAGGGGGAGTAACTTATAAACTAGGGTAGATATGTATTAAGGATACACGATATATTTATTGTTGTATAAATTGAAAGAAGGTTTTGTAAGGGTAAAAAAAATCAAACATAATTGGGCTTAAGTTCTAGGGGTGTGAATATAATTCGTTTATTAAAACTAAATTTATTTGGGCATGTTTATTTTATAGGTGAAAATAATATACATGAAATTTGATAAAGTTAAATTTGAAATAATCTATTTACCATATAGTTTTCTAAAAAACGTTCTTGTTTTATTCTAAAAATAAACAGTGACATACCATTATACCAACCAAAGTATCTATGAATAATTAGAGAAATGGTAGGTGAAATTGGTTAGGGTGTAATGTGGTTACCATCATAAATCCATGTCTCAAGGTCAAGTAATCTACTTTAGGAACTGACTGTACAAACTGTCTGAAGAAACAAACCTGTTACATCAATAAACAAAAATGTAATATGTGACACATTCTTATTTTTTTTTAAATTAAAAAAAATCTCATTTATAAAGCTTGTGGAAATTAGAAACTTCTGTTAGCTCTGTTACAATGGATGAAGGTTTCCATCAGGACACCATTGGTCCGGGACCAGAATGGTAATTTAATAAGCAAGAATGGTCCAACTGATATAAATGAGATATCATATATATAGGGACAGGAAATAGGAACAGTACTTAGAAGCAGCGTCACTACGCTGAAAATGTTTCCAACTTGTCTGTCTATACCGTTATTTAACTTATTTCTTTCCCATCTTCTAGGAACTGCTATGCATTTCATTTTTGTCCTTTTATAAGTTTAGTTGGCATTTTCATATTAGTAGAACATGAATGATATGATTTTCAGAATTTGAGTTATATACTGAGTTTCCATCATTTAGTTGTTTTGTTTTTAAAAAAATTATACTTTCTAGTATTAGTATATATAGTCTTTGATATTAATATTTTTTATAGATACACGCACTCGAAAAATAAAATATGAATAGGTATGACTTACGATCCAAACAAGGATTGCATTTTGGGTCCAAAAACTCAAATGTCTTCTTCCAAACGATGTCTCTCTAGCAAATCGAAATCGTTCAGGATCTGTGATAAATAACAACACATAATGTTGCACTTATAAATGTGAGGTTATAAACCTTATATTCATTGTTTATCAAATTATAAAAATTAAGAAATATTTAATTAATGTCAAAGTATTGTCATACTTTAATTAAAAATGGCTTTATTATTAATTAATGGTAGTTGAGAGAGAGAGAGAGAGATAAAGTATTAATAAAAGATAGAGTTTGATAGGTGAAAAGAGAGTTGATAGGAAACATATACAACTATTAAGTGAGGATGTGATTAACAAAAAATTTTAACCTAGGTCTTAAAGTTTTAAAACAATAAATGTTTTGGAACGAAAAAGGAAGTGAAAGACATTAATGCTTTTGAAAAAAAAAAAACGAGTACATTTTTATATTGGCATATGCAGACGACTAACCATGTGAAAATTGGTACTCTTCTGTCTTGGTTTCCACTTCCCACCGTTTCCATCTTCTCATCTATTTGTAGCAAATAATTCAAGAAAATAAGTAATTAACTCAGATGCATCCAAATATACAAGTTGTTAAAGAATATATATTTTCTTAATTACCTTTGCTCTACCCAGAGCTAGAGTGAGTATGCAGTAAAGGACATGAAAGACAGCCAGCACGAAGATAAATATATGGAGTTGATGAATGGCCTCAGATGAGACAAACGGGACTTTACCCTACGCATTTATACAATAAAAACTACATTAGCTAGGACCCGCTAAATAAATTAATTTTCTTAGCCCTGAATAAGAAATATATGTACGTAGTTAGATTTAGGGGTGAGTATAACCCGGTCCATCCTACTAATTCAGCCCGATCCAAGGTTGATTTTGGTAGTGTAGAGTTTCGAAATTAGATCCAATGTATTTTGTGAAAAGGCTCAAATTATTTTTTAAATCATTTCAATATGATTCAGTGTTTTATATAGTTATACTTTTTAATAATTGTATATTAATAATAAAAAAATTTATTTAATAGATGATTTTTAGTAACATAACATTATATTTATAATTATATTATTTATTTTAAATATATTGTAATATGTACTTTAATTTAATTTTAATACTTGTTTTATTATACAATCTAACTTTAAATATTGTTATGATTGACATATTATATTCAAAAGTTAGGGTCTTATTCCTTATATTTTGAGTTTTGATTGGATTGGATTCAAATAAATAAGCATATCAAAATTTAAGGTCAGTTAAAAATTATCTAAACTTATTCTTTGCTTATCCCTAATTGGATTAAAGAATTAAAATTTAGAACAAAGGTAAAATTACTAGCTTTAAATGGAACGAATGAAATGTAATTAAGTCTCTCTCAATTTCAATATTTTCCCTCTTTTCAACCGGTCTATAGATGTTTCATGATTAAGATAAAGTTTAAAAGTGTTCATAAATTTAGAAATATTAACCAAAAAATTTAATAAGAACAAGTTTATGATTAGCAAGATTAGAATGAATAAAGAAATAAATGCAAGATTAGAATGAATAAAGAAATAAAATACATTTATCAAGAAGTACAAAATCATATGCATTTCTTTGTTATGACTTTTGATTAATTGGAGGTTTTGTAGATGTGTTTTAGGATACTCCTCTAACATCTCATCTAAAAAAAGTAGTTTTTCAAATGATACGAATTTTTTTAAAATACTATTTTCTTTTACACTTTTTTTTTAATATTTCTTTATGATTGGTTAAAGTTTATTAAAATTTATCATTTTTTAGATTTTATTTCTCATTTAATGATTCTTTTTCTTGATTTACGAAAAATGAAACCTATTAAAATTGATGATTTTCAATAAATTCTAACTAATCATAAAAAGAGTCTAACTTTGACAAAGTGTTAGAAAAAATGTTATTAACATTCCTCTTTTTTTTTATATTTTTCTTCTTCTTTTAATATACGAGTCCCTTTAAACTTTGACAAGGATTCACGTGATGGATTCTCTTCAAACCAAAAATAAATTAATGTATAAAATTCAAAGCATTATTAATTAATAATTAATGCTGGATATTTCTAACCATGTATTTACGGCAAAGAACAATGGCCATTCCTTTGTCTAGTTGAAAATTTTCCGCGAGTGCATTTCTACCTAACAAACTAAATCGTACATGGAGAGGTCAATTTCATAGTATAATTAAGTTAGGGAGAAATATTTTTCTCTTGTCAATTATCATTACTACAACTCTTGTGATATAGCAATTTAGCAACACATCACATAAGACAAAAGAATTATAGTAAACTCAAATAGATATTGGTTTTAATTTCTAGCTAGAGGGCAAAAAGAATCGGAAGCGAAATAGTATATAAATTTGTGGAAGTTTCTCTATTAGTATATTTTTTTAACATATTCTTCTAAATAGATATTGGTTTTATTATTATTGAAACAAAATTTTGTAATTTTTTTTCTAATAATGGACTATATTTAATATGTAATTTTTAATAAATTTAAGGCATACCAACAATGTGTTATATATATATATATAATGTTAGAGTATGTTATTTGTCAACAATACACCAAATATTAGTAACACACTTTTTATTATATTATTTTTAGGTTGAAATATATTTTTAATCCTTTGAATTTATATAATTATTTTTTTAATTCTTCGTCAAAAATAAAATTACTTTTATTAGTCTCTCAAATTTTTTAAAATTACTTTTAGTTCATCTTTATTCATTGTGTTTATAGTTTCACACTGCTGAAATTAATTTATAATTTAATTTTTTTTGAATGATTTATGGTAATTTTAAATCATTATAATATTTGACTCGTATGATGATTTTTGAGTTTTTTTTTACATATTTTGATGGTTTTAAAGAAGAAATAAAACCATAAATGTTGAATTGTATCAATTTTAAACTATTATAAATCAGTTTATAAGAAATTAAATTTTAAAAAAATAACAGTAAAAAATAATCACAAATTATAACACTATTAATGTAAAGAAATAAAAAAATTAAAATTAATTTTTTGAAAATTTAAAAGACTAATAAAAAAATTAAATGACTAAAAAAATAATTATCCAAAAATTTAATGAATATTTAAACTTTATTTTTAATATACTCTATTATTAGTTAAAATTTATTATAAAATTAGGATAAAAATTATTTGAGACAAAAGAAATATATTTTTTTAGAAAATTTCAATTAATAGTTGATATATTCAAAAGAATGTGTTTATCATGTTCGACAACATATAATATACATGAAGAGGATCTTGACCCTACATACATACCAGGGCTGCGCACTTGTCCCTTGCACGCAAAGCTAAAATGCGCCGGTGACTCTCGTCATCAGAACTGAGAATCGCCGCTAGTAATCTCCGGCCATTGGTTTCATCATCA
Source organism: Glycine latifolia (assembly GCA_013407115.1). Lineage (NCBI taxonomy): Eukaryota > Viridiplantae > Streptophyta > Magnoliopsida > Fabales > Fabaceae > Glycine > Glycine latifolia. The sequence goes on along the minus strand of CM023952.1, from coordinate 24,340,046 downwards.
TCATGATCTAACGGGGGCGTGCTGCGTTTCACTCTTTTGGTACAGGGGTGAAATGTTCCGGCAACCTTTTCTGATATGCATATCCTCGATACTAGACCTTGTCCTACCGTTAGGAGCAATGATATGAACCCCAACAACATAAGCTCTGCATGCATGTAATCCAACTATATATCAAGTTAATTATTTGTCACTTAAACAAGTTAATTAATTGGTTCATATATACTCAAACTAACCTGATTTGATCTTTTCAAGTGACTCGTATAGAGCTCTTTTGTGCTTCTGCTTAAACCACTTCTCGCATGAACATGTATACACATGGTGGTGCAAGTATATTATATTAATAGTGATAGTTATAATTAAATACTTACACATGTAATTAACTGATATATGTATTCATATATACCTTTCCTATCACATGGAAGATGTGCTCAATGGTGATAGATATGGAGAGCAAAACAAAGCAAACAACGGCTACAGCCCAAGTAGGCGTTTCGTCTAAATTTCTTCCTCCACTTCCTCCCATGCTTGCTTCTTTAGTTGCTACCAATATGATTTTTTTTATTTATATTATTATTGTTATTTCTTTGAGTCTAGGTGTATAAATAGATAACAGATGAGTGAGGGGGGGCCAAAAGTAGAAACTCAGCTAGCTAGCTCCCCGTATTGAACGACGGATAATGTTATATCTATATACTCTAATAGTGGGGTTACGTACTTGGAATGAGGTTCGAACAAATGTCATTAATTAATTTCATTGTTTATTGTACTTATAACGATGTTAAAAAGGAAGAATCAATTAATCCAGTTTGATCTTCACTAAACGGACATATATAAAGCTATTGACTTGACGCATATATGAACGGAAAGATATTTTGTTTTGGAGTATAAATTTGTTATGATACAACTCAGATACTAAAATATGACTATATGCGAGATCAGATAAGTAACCAATAAAAGTGAAGATGTGGTGTAACAAAATAGAGAGAGCAATAAAATAAAACTAGAAAAAGAGTGTTTGGTTGACTTTTATTGTTATATCACCAAGAGATTTGACTTGAGATATGAGTATTTTTTTTATAAGCAATGAAATATGAGTGTCTATATATAATGAGTATGATATTTATTTTATTTAGTTATAAATATTAAAGTGGTGTTATTGTTGATAAAATCTTTAAGATATCTTAATAATTTTTATTTCTTTTAATAATATTAATTTTATTTTATATTTCTTTTTTTTGTATTTCTCTCTTTATAGGATATAGAAATTGTTATATAAACTTTAAGTGGATAGCAAGTGGAAATTATAACCAAATAAAAATTGGGTTTAAAATCCATAACCAGTTTTGGTTTAGTATAAAACAGCTTTTATCTTCAAAAAAATTGTTATATATCTAAAATGAGTTATAGGAAAAATCGGTTTGAAAATAAATAAATAAAATTGATTTTATACTTAGTACACTTTTACAACCAGTTTTATGTTTTAATCAATTGGTTATTAAATACCAAAACAAATTATTATTTAAATTGGGAGTTTTAATTTATTCTAAATTATATATTTTTTATAAAAGTAAAAGGATATTATGTAATTATTTTTTAATATTGTCAGTATTTTTATTTTTGTTTCAAGTAAAATGAAAGAGTATAATAAAAATGAGGTGGTAATATATACACAGCAAAAAAAATGTATTTATGACGGCACAAATCTCTCTATAACAACTAAAATCCATCAATAATTTAATATTTATGATGGATTTTCAACGGACAAAAATTCGTCGGTAAAATGGTACAATATGAAATTTTAACAAACAAAATTTTGTTATCCATCATTAATTTCTCTCAAAAATATCCGTTGAAAATTTTCGATGGATCCATCTTCTTTAGAATTGTAAACTTCAAAGTCATCTTCTAATTCTCCTTTATTGTCTTTTTCAAAATTATTTGATTCTCCATTCAAATTATTTGATTGTCATTCGTTTGTCAACAGATTAGCAGGATCCACTTCTTCAACACCATCTCTTAAATCTTGCAATCCAGAAATACTTTCAACTTCAATGACTTCATTGACATGTGACATTTACTCTACTTGGTAAGGCACATCACCTTATACACTATCGGATTCTATGTAATTCCTTGGCTTCGTTTTAATTACAACATACCAACCAAGGTTGTCCCTTCTTATTGCTGGATACAACACATAATATGTTTATCTTACATTATGTGCACTGATGAATTGGTCAAACAGACTATATTTTCTTTATCCATTTGAATTTCTACAGTCCATATTTTGGATCAACTCTTATTCATCTACTCGTTGGATCAAACCAGTCACAATAAAATATAACTACTCGTTTAGGATAGTTTGTAGTATTATACTCTAACTCATATATATGTTGAATGACCCCATAGAAATCATATGTGTCTCCTTCTGTAAAGCCTTTTATGTGAACCCCACCATTTAACATTTTTTTCCCTCAGTTCATGCTTGACTATGGAATTTGTACCCATTGACAAAGTATGTGTGTCATTCTTTAACATAACTCATATGATCATACGATAAATCCTTTAAATGTTGGTTTGTTACATTTATGGGCTCATTTATAACCTACGAATATAAAGAGCATGAAAAGTTATATTTTATTTGCATAAAAGAGAAAAATAAAATAAACTATAACATACATATTTGTTCCTGGAACCAAGTAGGACTGCATGTACATTACGAGTAGAGTCATTTGTAGACAGTTATATGTAATAACCGTCTTAGAATGTCATCATTCTAAGATGGTTTTTACTTATAACCATTTTAAATTTTGTGTTTTTTTCCAATGCCTTCTAAGACGGTTATAAGTAACCGTCTTCTATAATCGTCTCAAAAGGTTATTATTCTAAGACGATTTTCGCCTATAACCGTCTTAGATTTTATATTTTTTTTTTAAAAAAAGCTTCTAAGACGGTTTTTATTATAAGCGTCTTAGAAAGTATTTTTTTTTTATAAAAAAAAGTATATATATTAATCATTTCTTCTTTTATTTAGCTATATATAATTAGTTATACACTTGCATCTAGTTATGGTATTTTCTAAGACAGTTTTCGCCTATAACCGTCTTAGATTTTGTGTTTTTTTTTTTTTAAAAAGCTTCTAAGACGGTTTTTATTATAAGTGTCTTAGAAAGTATTTTTTTCATAAAAAAAGAGTATATATATTAATCATTTCTTCCTTTATTTAGCTATATATAATTAGTTATACACTTGCATCTAGTTATGATATTTTCTAAGACAGTTTTCGCTTATAACCGTCTTAGATTTTGTGTTTTTTTTTTAAAAAGCTTCTAAGACGGTTTTTATTATAAGAATCTTAGAAAGTATTTTTTTTCATAAAAAAAGAATATATATATATTAATCATTTCTTCCTTTATTTAGCTATATATAATTAGTTATACACTTGCATCTAGTTATGGCATTAAACTGTAAAATATTTTAATGCTAGAAACATATTTTTTTAAAATTATACTATACCTCATATATGTAAAAAGATTGACTCATAAATAATGATTTATATATTCTTTTGTTATGAGATAGAAATTAATAAAATATATATATAGTTAAAGAATAATCATTGATGCATATAATGTATAAGATAGAAATTAATAAAATTCATGAACATTCTCAAAATGATTTACAGCAGCACCTGTGCAAAAAGAAAGGATTTTGACATCCTTAATTCAAAAGCTTTTAATTTAAAACAATTTATTTTCCAGGAACTAAAAACAAGCATGACCCTAAATAGCAATAAAGAAATATAAATTAGAAAAAGTGTTACACATTATCATTGTGGTCAGAGGGGTAAGCCAAGCCTGCTGCAAGAGTGCAGACAAAGCTCTAGCAATTGCCATTTTACCCGTAGCCCATTTTGCTACAAAAACACTCTACAGCAGGCAAATAGGAGTAATATAGATAACCAATAAAACAAATTGTTGAATTTAGCAAACCCTTAGGCAAATAAGTCTTTAATTTCATCCAACCAAGTAATTAAAACTTCCAATCTTGAAAACCATTTGGATTCATATCAAGAAATTTCAATAAAACTTTGAAACAAGGTTATGTATATTCAGCAATAGCATACCCAGATGTAATGTTATTACATGATTGGAATTGTTTGGTGAAACCAATAGAAATGATTATTAACCAATAAATAAACAAGAAATATAAACATACTTGAGGCCAAGGCTCCAGATTGGAAGTTATCCATTTTGAGACTAGACCCACTATTGATGAGACAATAAGTGGGATATGGATTGCAACTTTTTCATCTCTAGCTTCCATAATAGAATTGAGAAGCTGAAATAAGATGGAACTCTCACTCTCATTCTCATTATTTCCAATGTTGCCAACTATTACTTGGAGAGGGGCTAGAAAATCAGGGGGCATGTAGTCATTCTGAAAAAGAAAACAAAAGCTGAGTAAAACAAGAAAGAGAGAATAAGAATAACCCAGTACAAAATATATAAGGGAACTAAAAAAGCTCACATCAAGTAGTGTGGTAATTGCCCCAGCAGCAGAAACCCGCACTGGATAGCAAGAAGGACCCTGCCTATCTGGCACGACCAATACCATGATCAATTGAGAATATACATCAGTACTTATCTCCTGAAAAGACACAGAAACCAACTTGGGATCAGCTAAAAATGTGTTGAAGGTATTTCATCACAAAAGTTACATGAAAGCATATTGAGAAGCGATTTGAATCTGAATTTACTAGAGTTATGATAGTTAGTTGACATTCTGTCTTACTTATGGTAGATACGAGCCTAGTTCTCCAAGTACCCAGTTTGCACTAGCAACTAGGTATGGTAGGGACACAGCTATTGTATATAGTGGCAAAATCCGGGTACGAACAAGGCTTGTTACTTTCAGAGAGACGAGGAGCTTCAAGTAATAAACAGTAACTTCAAGTAATTGAACTACAGCTACACACAGCACAACAGGACATAAAAAAACAAAAATAGGGCAAACCGTGAAAAGGGAAGCGAAATGACACTTGAACCAGAGAATCTATCAAAGATTCACTTTTATAGAGAAGGAATGAAAAGAAGAAACGCTCATCAGCAGAAATGTAAAAGAGACGAACTTTATGCAATGGCAGAGTTAAGGGGCAAAGCAATTGGAAGAAGAAAGAGATTATTTTGTTTACCCATTAGGGAGATTATCGATGAATGTGAGAAGCATTTTGAGCTTGGAGCCACCTTCAGAAGCCAAACCAGCGTGCTTCTCGACGGCCATGGCATCCACCACTTGCCTCAACCTCCCAACCCTAGTGTCGCACCCTTCCTCCAGTTCCCTCACCACATTCAACACTGCAAGAGAGGTAGCCCATGAGAATGGGTTTGGAGTGAGAGAGAGATGAGTGGCGGTGTGAAAGGGAACACACGAAGAATAAAGAAGCGTGGTTTCATTTTTGCTTTTTATTTTAAATTTTAAATTCAAATTTAAAAAATTTAACAGGGAGAGGGTGAGGGAGGAAAGGGTACAAAAAGTAAAAAAAACACTTAATTTTAAGACGGTTTCCGTAAAACCGTCTTTGAACACTTGTTTTCAAAGACGGTTTTACAAAAATCATCTTAAAAAAGTTGAACTTAATTTCAAAAATGTCACCGCGGACCCTTCTAGGATGGTTATCCCACAACTGTCTTAAAACATGTGTCTTATAAGACCCTTTTTGTAGTAGTGAACATATTTAAGCTTAGACTGTATAATAATTTAATGGTCCAAACAAAACAAAAACAATAATCCAATTCAGCTCAATTCTATTAGTTAGTATAAAGATGTGGCGAAAATCCTTATTTAGAAAGTTGTCACCACATCTCTCTCTTCTCTCAACAGTGAATCAATTCTATAATTAGAAAATAATAGAACTCATCTCAATTTCTTATATTTGTATTCCTCATAAGACTATAAAATGCACACAATCTCCACAAACATATATTTGTTACTCAACAACATCAATTCTAGACACTAAAAAACTACAAACAATTGTTGCTTGTGTCTCTTTATACCATCTTTCTTCTAGCAATTGGTCAATCTATGACAACTGTTTTGGGTAGATTATGCTTTGACAAAGGTGGTAGAAGCAAACAGTGATGGATCCAGAAAAATAATCAAGGAGGGGCACTAGTGGCAGATCCAGGAACATATATTTAAAGGAACAAACAAATAGTCAAACTAAATTATTGTTCTGGATTGAATAGAACAATGAAAGAAGTTTATTGTAACTTGCGATGAGATTTCAAAAGATCATGATGGCAACATGAGAGTTAGTTTAGATATAAGTGTTAAGTTTGAGATCTTTGAACTGAGCTGTTACAATATAGACTAAAATATTTCTACAAAATACATATGGTTAAACTATACTTCTCATTTCAATAAAGAGCAAGGACCTTAATCACCTTATAAATAGGTGTTAATGCATTAATTACAAATAAAAATAATTAACAAGCACTGCAAACAAGTGCTAAGGGTATATTAATATTTTAATGGGAAAATTTAAGAGGGGGCACTTGCCCCCCAACCTATAAGGTAGATCCGCCCATGGAAGCAAATCGGTTGCAACATTTGTTCAATCAATTGGATTCTCTATACTACTCTCACTCCTATTTTACTTCCAAACACATGTCAAATTAAAAAATGATCCCAACAATGATTCCACCAAAACCAAATCAAAATTTTCTCTCTAATGACTTGAAATGTACATTCTTGTCAAGCTCAATATGTGATGCTGGTGAAACAGCTAAAGTCAATACCAAAGCTTTTGAAACCTCCAAGGAGTTTAATGACAATGGGGTGCAAGGCAGAATTCCATCAAGTTTGTGCTTCAATATTAGCAGTTGTGGTACAATTTGCATTTGCTAAGATTTTGGTAGAATTGATTTTTATAGAATTAATTTTAAATAATCAAAATGTGAATTTGAATAAATTCCAGTCACTACATTAAAAAATGTGTTAAGGTGTGTGAGATTGATCCTCAATGCTAATCAAATGTAATATTTTTAATTTTTGTTGTATTTCAGATCCAAAAAGATTCATACTTGGCTTATATATTGTTCAAATCAAATGAAAAATATAACAATATTTGACATTTTTACAATATTGGATTCATTTCCTCTTTCCCCACTAGTTTTTGGGGCTGGGGAGCTTTGCGAGCTATCTCTCTTATTTCGTTGGCACTATTATCCTCATTATTTTGTATTTGTTTGCACAAATACAGTAATTACAAGTAAAATTACATATATTGGAACATGTCTAGGGCCTAGTACCACCTAGCCCAGGGTGAGAAAAAACTCAGTAATTACAAATAAAATTACGTATTCAGAGTTCCTGTAGAAGCTTTGAAGGAGAAGTCATTGAACTCAATATCTAGTCCACCCAACATAGAGAACACCGAGAAGCTCCCTCTCAGTCACATAGCCAAACTCTTTCTTTCAACACTCGGCCTTGAAGCTCCTCTTCGCTCTGTGATATCACATACCACAGAACAAGAGGGTCACCTCATACATCTCGTCTCTCTCTCTCTCTCTCTCACACACACACACACAAAGCTTAAACTTACTTTCATAGTACATTATTAAAAATAAGAGCACTAACCAGTTGACATGGGTGTGGCAACGTGTGCGACGGCGGTGAGGGCTCAACGATGACACCACTACGATGTGGGTGAGCAGATGGTAGGACGATGTGCGGCGAAGGCCTGGGAATCTAGTGCGAGGGTGGCGTGACGGTGGTGGAGCTCATGTGATGGCGGCGTAACAGTGGGTGTGAAGCGTTTCGAAAATCACCAAAATGGAGGTATTGAGCCTCTCATTAGGGTTGGCTTCTTTTAATTTTTGGTATAATTTAAAATTTTTGATGGAAACGTAATTCGTCGGACAAATCTGCAGATAATATTTAAATTTTCGATAGAATTAAATCAATGGGTAAAATATGTCTGTAATTTAAAATTCCGACGAAAAAGTTCATGTGAGTAAAATTCCGTCAAAAATTCGAACATTTTCCAATGAAATACACTCTGTCACTACGTACATTCTGTCGATAACACAAACATTTTTACTAAAAACATTTTGTGGGAAATATTTTACCAATAATGATGATTTTTCTTGTAGTGATATAGTCAGATGAATTTCTATTAGTATAATTTGAAATTGAGAATATTAATATTTGTATTAGTATAATTTGAAATTGAGAATGTTAATATATATATATAATCATTTTTTAATTAGTGGATAATTAATGATAAAATCCTTTATATTATAAGTGCAAAAAAGTTCTTTACTTTTTTATCGTATTTTTTAAAACATTTTGATTGATGACTAGACTATATACTCTTATCACTAACTTGAGTATTAATTTGCCATATTAAATACCAAAAAGTTAGTACAAATTGTCTATCTATTAAATTACTAGAATGACGTGGAGAATTGGATATGCAGATTCCTCAAATGAGAGGTATATGCCGTATTATCTATCACCCAAAAACAAGGGTATGCCATATATATGCTAGCTGGATGGCCAAGGAACGTCTTTTGTTCAGCCTTGGAGATATATGCTTTGGAGGCGAAGAAACTAATAAGGAGCTCATTTTCAAAGGGTAGCTGGACCATTGCAATCAGGCTTCGTCAACTTGTCATTGATATAGCAAACCAGACCTTAATCAAAAATTAAAAGCCCTATATCTCAAGGATTTATTGGAGGTAAGAAAACATCTAATATATACAGTGTTTTCACAGGGAGCTTTCTTCACCATTAATAGCGTGTGTAGTTTCAACTTTCACATTTTAAATGTAATTTTTCACACATGTTAGATATAATTTTTAAAAGTTAATAATTGTAATTTTTAAGTGTGAAACGTGATTCTTTTATTTTCAACTATGCATTAAATGTATGTTTGGTTTGACGTTGAAAAATCTATTATGAATCCAAAATTGATTTTGAATTTAATATTAATTCTCAGTTGAAACAAATTTGAGTATTTTTTGTGTTGAATCAGAAAAATTATATCATTATTAAATTTTACTTCTAATTTTATTATACAATAAAAATATTAAAACATAAATCACATCACTTCAAAATTAATTTTAATCAAAATCAATTTTTTAAAATTAATTTCATTAAAATTTAATTTTCTCACTATACATATCCAACCACGCACTAATTCTTGGAGAAGAGCAAGAGACAGGAAACCTTGTCATCCACCGCATGGAACCACCGAACCCACTTTCATCCCCCACCAAAGCTAACCCACCTCGTAGTACCACGCTCTCATCCAGACACCCACAATGCAGTTTTGGTCCCCTTTTATTTCTGCTAATTAAGAAACGGTTCCCTGTTGAAGACTATGTAACAATGCTTACTTAGTTTGCCAAACTCTTACCACGAAACTAGATCAGGGACTGTACCTTACGTGAAAAATTACTTTAGTTAAGCAACTCCGGTTAGAGATATTAATTTTACGTAAACAAACAGTGAAGACATGTATAGTAGATTTTTTTCCTTAATTTTTTAAATGCAACTGATTAGATTAAATATTGATTGCTGTTTTTCTTTGCTATCGAATTGTGATTGCATTTTTTTACCCTCATTATCACGTAGGAGCTTCCACAACAATATATATGGTTTTGTTTAAATATTAGAGAGATCAAGAAGATTGGTCAGAACACATATAGATCATACATAAGTTTCTCCTAAAATTAATAATAGCTAGGGTGCTCTGCAATTAATTAATGACTTAAATATATGCCACAATGTCAAAGGTGACTTAGTTGTAATAGGTGGTTTTACCTTACGATACGTTGAATTCCCAAACTTAAATATGCCACAATGTCAAAAAGTGACTAAGGTTGTATAGGTGCTTTTACCTTAATTACGATAAGTTGAATTCCCAAATAGTCCAAGTATATATGGTACCTTAGCTGGCTTCATCCATATTCGTTGTTATCTTTTATTTTTCTTCGAATCTTCTTGGAATTAAATTTGCAAAGAAAGAGTCACTGTGCATCCTAGTGCAAGATGATAACTACTTGTACAAATAAAAAAGTGCATAGAACTGATCAAGAGAGCTGGCGTGTTCTCATGGACAATAAAAGCTACCTAGCTAGGCGTAATATATTGATTTTACTTGTGTTGCCATCGACGATGACTTAAATTCGAGCATTTAGTTACATAAGCTGTATATCCATGGTGCTGAGCTTTCTATAAAGGCTTATTATTAGATGATATATTTGCTGCAACTTAGCTGAATCACCTTTGTGCCAGTTCCTACTTAAATTCAATGGCTCATTAATATTATAGTATAACTCGTTTTTACCGGCCCTTAATTAATATAACCTTTACCAGCTATATAGATTAATTCGATCCATGGCTCAACTTTCATTATGTTAATTTGAACCATGATTTGAACTAATATACTGCAATTCCATTGTTTATTTGCTTGATTAAATATTAGAAAATGCCCTAAGTATCCAAAAAGAGTTCCAGAAAAATTAACACAAGCTATTTTTATTCATGATAATATTTTTTATTATTTGTATTAAATATGTTAATTGTATTACTTTTAAATATTAAAATTATTTGTGAGTATTCTTGTTGCACTCCTACTTTTAGATATAGCAGGGTCAACTTGTTTAAAATAAAGTTTGTTTTCCAAAATATATATTGTTTTTTCAGCTACTAAATTCCATTCATATAATTTATTATGATCAATATGATTTACATTGGAAAACTATATTTAATAATATTTAGTTTGGCATGTAAAAATTTTATTATATTTAATAATATATTAATTCAAATCAAAATATTTTAAGAAATATAAAAAATTATACTATCAATTAAATAATAATATGTATAATTATCTCATGCAAATTAATCGTGGTTTATACCTATCTAATTTTATTAAAAATATATATCCGTTATACTACCAAATAAATATGTATAACATCTCATGCAGGTCATGGTTTACCTAACTAGCTAGTTAAATTAAATAGTTACTTGTATGTTATAAGATATTTTGTATTTTTTTTATTTCAAAGAGGACTTTAATTTCTTGCTCGTGCTTTGCTCTAATTTTGGGTCTTCAGCTTCACAAAAAATATCTGTAGTCATGGATATTTGCTAGTAAAACTCATAACAGGAAAAATTAATTAATAAGATGAATATTGAAATAAATAATGTAAATGAATATTTTCACTATTCATTTATTAATAGGGTGGTGTGGGTATATGATACTCAAGACTTACGGTTATTATCCATTATTATAAATTACTTATACTCTTATATTAATATATAATGTTATTTTATTGTCAAGTTATTTTTACTTATTATTAATTGACAAACATATTTCATGTTTTTAGAAATTTTTAAGTATTTTTTTTTAACAAATATCTATAAATACCCACACAGATATTGTAAAATTTGCAAACATTCACTTAAAAAATACATGCATGGGTATGAAAATGAGAATGGGAGAGTGAATTTTTTTCGATGGGATGCATAAGAGGGGCTAATATCCATACCCCATATGTCCCGTTGTCAGTCCCTTTTTTTTCTTTTAAACTTCTCAGCCATGAATACATGAATCTCTTATTATTTCGTATGTATCTGAACTATTGAATAATTTTAAATTAGGTCCCTCACATAATTATTTTTCAATTACACCCTTTGTTCTGCTCAAAGAGAACAGAAATGTTCAACAATAATGTTGGGTAATTGATGTAGGATCAAACTCTCCCTCTCTGAAGATGCCTATGGAGATGAACCACTCCCAGGAAGAATATCACAGCAAAGGGAATACACAACACGAATGGCGTGCAGTGTGTGCTGTGTGGAAGGAAAAGAGAGAGTCAGAGTTGTGTGTACCTTTCTCCATGGAAGATACTCTATTTATAGGATACTGACTTGGACCCTGGTGGAGTGGTGATTGAAGCCCACTATCTTTGGCCGAGATATTTGATCATCTGAATATTTGTTATATTTTTCTATTGTAATATTTGTTATATCTTTTATCTTCTGATGGATAAGATATTGGGCTGTTGAGGATTTAAATATATGAAATAAAGATAATTGGGCTTTTATCCGTAACAGATGCCCCTCAGCCCGGTTATCTAGCACTCTGGATGACCGGGATGTAGTGATGGATAGGTCCGAGTTATATTTATTTCAGAAATCCCATGCCAAGGTGTTTATTCTTGCTTACTTAATGTCGAGATGTTTATCCTTTTATGAACATTCGAGATGGAAATTTGACGATCATGATTAGTGATCTCGGTTTTAAATCTTTTGGACTACTCTGAGGCTCTTGTTTGAAAGGTTGTCTTTTCATTTCTTTTCTTGACGACGATTCCTGCTCATCTCATTTAATGTGCCACTGCAATTCCCCATGCCTTCATCATGAGTTTGAAATTTTCTTCCTATTTTGCCCCTTGGGTAGCATGGAAAAGTCATTTATATCCTTAGTGACTGATCATATCTTGGAGGTTACGTTTTTTAAAACGTTTCGTAAGCAGTTTTTAGCGGTTATCGCTATTTCAACTTTCTCATTCCCTTCTTTATTCACCTTTTTGTGTCATCTTCTCTCTGTCAACTCCTCTTTCTCTCGACATCCTCTGAAGTTTCAAATTCCTCAAAGCTCTCTGGTATTTACTTCATTTCCATTCTTGATTGCATTATATCCAATTTCTTGTATTCAACTTCTGTTCTTCCCTTCGCATTTCTTCGATATAAGTTTTCTGCTTCCTTAGACTAGGTATTTGTTCTGGGTCATTTCTTCTTCTATTTTTCTTTTTGACATTATAATGGAGCTTATTCCTAAGGAGGAAGCATATGTTCGAAAGAACGTTCCCCTTAAATCTGCATTTTGGTTTTGGGGTCTCCCTCTTTCTGATGAAGAAAAGAGAAAGGAACTGTTAAAGGCCCCTTCCGGGGGTTCAAAGGTTCCAAAAAGGCCTCACCCTAATCTTCCTTTCACCCCTAGACGTAAAGGTATCCGTATAGGTTCAGATTACAGTAGAATGAGTTCATCAAAAATTTTAGCTGATAGGATTCTTGAACAAACTTCTATCAAACTTGGGTTTACACATTCTTTGAATAAATTTCGCTCTTCTAGGAATAAGAAATCTTCTAGAAATGTGTATGTACATCTAAGTCCTTCCCCAGTTACTAGTACCAATTCTCCACTTATTATCAACCCAGACCCTTTAGAACCCGCCTATGAAGTTCATTTTGAGCCCTACTCAAAATGTATGGATGACTTTCACTATTACGCCCAGATTGGACAATATGAGCGAACTGGTGAGATTCTCGAGTCATGTCGTCACAATCCGGTCCGAAAGGCCATTCCTGCGACGACTAGAGTTTCTCGGTCATCACTACCGAATGCCGAGGCCATAATGCCGACTTCCTTTTGCATTAATCGGCGCCGGCCATTCCTTCAACCCTTCATCTTTCAACTACACCTCCAGGTATCCTCTACTAATTTATTCTTTTTATTTTATCGTAGGTTGTTATGGAAACTCCATCAGTGGAAATGGTTGACGAGTCTCAATCGACAGGATCCCAACCCGACAACCCGTCTCCCTCTCTAGTCACCAAATTTCCTTGGGTGACCTACGAAGTACTTCGTACTTCCTCCTTCTTATCCTCGGGGAATATAGCAGCACTCCCCATAGGCAATCAGGACGGGTTCTCTATCCGTCCTCCTGCCCCGGACGAGCCTATTTGCTCATGTGCCAGGGAAGGTGAGCCTAATTATTTCTTCTTTTGCAAAGATGTGGTTACACGTCTGGGAATCCGATTTCCTCTATCGGATTTCGAAATGGAGCTTTTAAATTATCTTCACTTGGCTCCTTCCCAATTGCACCCCAATAGCTGGGCTTTGGTAAAATCCTTCGAGGATCTGTGTATTGAATTACATATTCCTTGCATGGTTCCTCTTTTCTTCTACTTTTTTAATGTTCAAACCGGTCGTACTGGCCGAGAACCTTCAACCTGAAAGGGGTGGACTTCTTTGCGGAGCTGCCCTAGTCGTCATTTGTTTCCTATCTTTACTGATTCTTTTAAAAATTTTAAAAACAATTTCTTCAAAGTTGCAGCCGAACCCGGCAAGCCACTATTTTTCCTCTAGGGTCCGGAATCACCCGGTGTTGAGTGGAAATTTCACCTCTACTGGACCCAGGAACACCATATCAATCCTCCTGCATCTTATCAAGTGGACGAGTCCAGTCTCTCCGACATAGAAGCATCGGCACTTATTCAAATTAATATGTTCCGGGAAGCTCAAGGTTTTATTAACTTTACAAAAAGTTCATACTTTATCTCTTTTCTGGCTATTAATTTTTATTTACTTTGCAGCTGCCGAGATGGAAAATTTTGCGCCGATTCGGAGGCCCGACCATCTACTAGCCCTTCATTCGCGAAAGAAACAAAAGGTTGCAGAGGAAAAAGGCAAAAGGAAAGTTGACTCTCTTGTTCCGGCCCCGGTTTCTGCCGATCTTGTTCCGGCGACCTCTTCAAAAATTCCTGCCCCAACTCCTTCGCCTGCACCCGAGATGCCAGTTATCGACCTTGATCCATCCGTAGGGGATGTGATCCCGGAAGTTCCGACTGCTGAGTTATCGGAACCTCGGAGGGTTGATACGTCAACTCCAATGTCTGAGCCTTCGGAGGACCATCTTCAATTAGCACCCCGAACTCTTTGGGAGAAGGGTGTCACTCAGGACTTCTTTAAAGTTGCTCAGGCGCCTAGGAGATATTCTGAACTGGTGCCCTTCTCTCCGGACGAAATGGAAGAGCTGAGCATGATCGAGCTAGCGACTTTGAAGGGAGGCACCTTGGTTGAAAGCTTGTTTACTTTAAACAAGAAATCTTGCAGGGTGGTTGCCAATCTTGAAGCGTCTAGAGATGAGAATCGGCAACTTCAGAAGGAACTAGACATGGCTCGAGAGAATGTCGCAGCGTTGGAAGTATCGGCCAAGGAACTTCAGGCTGTTCGTGCCGATCTGGAGGCCTCCCGTGCCGAGGCAAAGGAAGCACAAGAGTCGGTGGCAAAAATGGCCTCCGAGCTTGAGGTTTCCCAAGCTGAGCTTAGGGCATCCAAGATTGAAGTAGAATCCTCTTGGGCCGAGGTGGCGAAATTGGAGCTTGAATTGTCTTCTGCTTGGGGCAAGGTCCAAGATGCTCTTGATTGGTGTAATAAATTAATTGCTCTTGATGATAAGAAAACAAAAGACTTGGATGAAACGATCAATGAACTTATTTTCGTGCGATTGCAAGTGGCCCGATCTACAGAAGCTTCTTTCAATAATGCCTTAGACCAGATTCATTTTTTGAACCCCGGAATTGAGCTAAACACCTCAGGTATGCATTTCAAGTCTTACGTTGGTGGCGATAAGCTTTTAACTATCTCGGATAGTGAAGAAGATGAGCCTAGCACGACAGACTTACCTGAAGGAGTTCAACCTCCGGAAGACAATTAAAGGGCCGGGATGCCGGTTTTATCTGTAATGTCTGATAGCTCGGAACAATTTCTATTTCCGAATATTTCAAACAATTTCTATTTTTAATGCATTTTGCTTTTCTCATATCTGCTTTATTTTCTCCGACTTGGATATGTTTGCATGTTATCATAATCTGGCTCCAATGGCCAAGTATTATCGTACCTGAATTACTAGTCGGGATTTGAATATCGTGTACTGGAACTGAGTTCCTGTCCTAGCAACTGTTAATGCATTTCAAAACATTAATCAATGGATATAATTCTTTCGGTATAACCGATCATTCATCCATGAGTAAATAGTTACGTCGGTTTGATCAAGGGCCGAGCTAATACATAACAACGACTAGGCCCACATAATTTGTGCACAAAATATATAACTTCCTTATAACAAGGATTTTTATTAATATTCTTCGAAGATTATACAAATTAATGATCTCAATGAGAAACACATGAATACATAATTCACGATCTCCATGAAAGATTCGCCTGGATCCCGGCTTATAAATCGATTAAGGAGAAACACGTGAAAGTCTTAATCCATGATCTCCATGAAAGAATGCGGGTATTATCATACTGTATCCTGTCTTACAAAATCAATTATGGAGAAACACATGGGACTTAAATATTATTCTGTGATCCCAATGAAAGACGAAGTCAATTAAAGGGAAACACACGGATGAAATCAATATTAGTCCATGATCCCTATGAAAGATTAAAAAATCAATTAAAGGGAAACACATGGATGAAAACAAAAAACAAAATCCATGATCCCTATGAAAGATCCGAGATCAATTAAAGGGAAACACATGGATTTTATCACGGCTCTGACCTTTAGCTATAGTATATCTTTAACTTGTCGGCATTCCACGTGCGCTTGACACGTTGGCCTTCGAGGGTTTCTAGAGTGTATGCTCCTTGTCCCAAATTTTGAGTGACCCGGTACGGGCCTTCCCAATTAGGTGCCTAGCTTCCCATCTCGAGCATTCTTGTTTCCGATATCCGGTCGTCGTAACACAAGGTCGCCTTTTTCGAAGGACCTCGACTTGACCTTCTTATTGAATTTGCGGGCCATTATTTGTTTCATATATAAATCTCGGCTATGCACCATGGTACAGACTTCTTCTATTAGATCCAACTCGGCAGCTAATGCTGCACTATTGTCTGCATGTGGCATTTGTCTTCTCCATGATGGTTGACTGATTTCCACATGTATCATGGCCTCGCAACCATACGTCATTCTGAACGGAGTCTCTTAGGTGGCTGTTTGGGTTGTGGTTCTATACACCCATAAGACGTAATAAAGTTGTTCAACCCAGTTTGGGCCAGCTTCTTGCATTCGTTTCTTCAACCCGTCCAAAATAACTTTGTTTGCTGCTTCTGCTTGGTCATTAGACTGTGGATGTTCTACTAACGAAAAATGATGTTTGATATGGAGTCTTACCATCATTTCCTGGAATTTCTTGTCCATGAACTGTGTCCCATTATCGGTGACGATTTCTGCTGGAATTCCGAATCGTGCTATTATGCTGCACTCAAGGAATTTTTGAACTCGGGCCGAGGTGATAGTGGCTAAGGGCTCGGCCTCAATCCATTTGGTAAAATAGTCAAGGGCTACTACTAACCATTTCATCTGACCTTCCGTCGCCTTGAATGTTCCTAAAAGATCCATTCTCCATTTGTAGAAAGGCCATGGTGCCGTGATTGTAGTCAACTCGGATGGAGGAGTCCACAACACCTTTGCATGCTTTTGACAAGTGTCACATTTGTTAACATGTTCCGTTGTGTTCGCCTTCATTGTCTGCCAGAAGTATCCGGCACGAAGAGCTTTTAATGCTAAAGCCCTCGTACCCATATGTTGGCCATTAATACCCTCATGTATCTTGGTGAGTACGTACTCTGCTTGGTCAGAGTTAAAGCATAACAGCATTGGGGTGTGGAGGCCTCGGTGGTATAATTCGCCATCGACGATTGTGTACAAAGAAGCATCTCGGATCAATTTTTTCGCTTCTATTCCTTCATCTGGTATTATCGCTTGTTCTAGATAATTGATTATAGGCCTCCTCCAGTCTTTGGCTACTAAGATCACTATGATGCATGCAGGTTAGGCGAGTTCCTGCTGAATGACTGTCCTGTGGTTACCCGTCCCTTTTGTACTTGCCAGTTTTGACAATATGTCAGCTCGGGCATTTTCTTCTCTTGGGATATGGGTGACAATGACTTCATCAAACTCTGCTATTATCTCCTTTACCTTAGCAAGATACTTATCTAGTAAAGGTCCCTTGGTTTGATATCTCCCTTCAATTTGTGCTGAAACAAGTTGAGAATTAGTGAAAACATTGACTCTTAATGCTCCCTGTTCTCTAACTTGCTTTAACCCGGCAATCAATGCTTCATACTCCGCCTGATTGTTAGATGTCGGAAAATTAAGCTGCAGCGAGTGTTCAAGTGATACACCCTCAGGATTTTCAATAATGACTCTGGCTCCGCTTCCCTTGGAGTTGGACGACCCGTCTACATATAATTTCCACACAGTATTTTCCTGCTAGGTGGAAGATGTCGGGGTCAGCTCTACCATGAAGTCGGCTAGAGCTTGGGACTTGATGGCATGTCGGGCTTCATATTTGATATCGAACTCGGATAATTGTATGGCCCAATTCATCATTCTTCCCGCCAAATCCGGTTTGTGCAGTACCTGTTGGATGGGTTGATTTGTTTTGATGATAATAGTATGGCTTTGGAAGTACGGACGAAGCCTTTTCGCCATTGTGAGTAGAGCAAAAGCCACCTTCTCAAGCTTCTGGTATCGTAATTTCGAGTTCTTGAGGGCTCGGCTCACAAAATATATCGGTGACTGAGATTTTCCTGCTTCTCTGACGAGTACGGCACTTATGGCTTCCTCTCCGACCGAGAGATAAAAGATGAGTGCTTCCCCAGGATTTGGCTTTGAAAGTACTGGAGGCGAAGCCAAACATCTTTTTATCTCCTAAAATGCCTCTTCACATGCCGGGTTCCATCCTATGCTAGCCTCTTTTTTTAACAATTTGAAGAAGGGAAGGGCCTTTTCCGCGGATTTTGAGAGAAAACGCGTTAGAGCGGCCATCCTTCCCGTCAACTGTTGAACTTCTCGTTTGCTGGCGGGGAATTGCATGTCCAGGACGGCCTTGCACTTGTCTGGGTTTGTTTCTATTCCTCGGTGGGTCAGCATGAAACCCAAGAATTTCCTGACTTTTTACTCCGAAGGCGCATTTCAACGGATTCAAGTGAATACTGTGTTGCCTTAGTTTGCGGAACGTTTCTTCTAGATCTCGGATATGGTCTCCGCTTGCATCTGTCTTGGTGATCATGTCGTCGATGTATACTTCAATATTGCGTCTAAGCTGATCGGCGAAAACTTTGTTCATCATCCGTTGATAGGTGGCCCCGACGTTTTTCAATCTGAATGGCATTACATCATAACAATAATTTGCTTCTACGCCTCGGAATGCCGTTTTCTCCCGATCATCCGGGTACATGGGTATCTGATTGTATCCAGAATAAGCGTCCATGAAAGATAACAATTGGAATCCAGCGGAATTATCCACTAGCTGATCGATACTCAGCATCGGGTATGAGTCCTTTGGACAAACTTTATTCAAGTCTGTGTAATCAACACAAACTTGCCATTTCCCATTGGACTTCTTCACCATCACCACATTGGAGAGCCACGTGGTGTACTGTATCTCTCTTATGAATCCGGCCTCCAACAATTCTTTAATATGCTTCTCCAGCGCTTGCTTTCTGTCCAGGCCGAGCTTCCTATTCTTCTGTGCCACTGGCTTAGAACCGGGGTAGATGGCTAACTTGTGACAACAGAAGGTAGGCTTGATTCCAGGAATCTCGAAAGCTTTCTAAGCAAACATGTCTTGATTCTCCCTAAGGCACTGTATTAATTTGGTTTTAGCTTCTGCATCATTCTGCTTGCCTATCTTTGTGATTTGTTCTGGCAAGCTTCCGATCTGAATGTCTTCAAGCTCGTCTACCGGCTCTGATCTCCATTCTTCGATATCCCGCATATCTAACTCCACCAGGTTGACCGGGTTGCGGGATGACTGCTGTTCGATTTGCCGTTCTGCCGGATCTCCTTGCTTTATCCAAGGTGGTGAGGATGGGCCACCTTCAGTTTCCTTGATTGTATTATAGTAGCACTGTCGAGATTCCTTTTGATCACCACATATTGTAATGACGCGACCGAGGTGCCCGATCATCTTCATCTTTTGGTGTTTGGTGGACATTAATATGTCCCATTTGTGAAGCGTTGGTCTGCCCAAGATGATATTATAAGGGGAGGGAAACTTGGCTACAGTAAACGTGACCCTTCCTGTCTTGAATCCTTCCTTCGTTCCTAATGTGAGTTGAAGATCAATAGAGCCTTTAAGACCAGTGCCTCCACCATTAAAACCTATTAACATGGTTTTTCATGGTTTCAAGTCTTCTTCTTTCAAGTTCATCGTTTTGAATGCGCTCAGGTTGATGATATCGGCCGAGCTACCATTATCAATGAATATTCTTTTAACTCAGAAATTTACTATGGTCCCTGTTATGATGAGACCGTCTTCGTGGCCGGGTACCACCCCCCTCATGTCTTATTCGGTAAAATAAATTAACGGGGGCGTGGGTGTCTTACTGCTTTCTTTGAATCTTGGATGATCTCTCACCGACATGACTTCTTTGAGGTATTTCTTTCGTTGACTAGAAGTATCGCCTCCACCTCCCATACCTCCCGAGATAACATTACATTCGAACTCGGGTTCCGGGAAATCATCATCCTTCTTGCTCTTCTTCTCGTTCCGACCTTTATCATCCTGTTGGTTTCTTCTTTTGCCTTGCTGCCCTTGGGTCCGGATGACATATTGCCGCAGTTTTCCTTCACGAATGAACTTTTCTATTGCATCACGGAGCTCCCAACACTTGTCAGTCGTATGACCTGGTCCATTGTGAAAATCGCAGTATCGGGAATAGTCTAATCCTTCCTTTTTCAATATTGGACGAGGACGATCTACTTTCCTCATTTTTGTAAAAGCAACTTCCTTCCAAATCTGAGCTCGAGAAGTAGTCAATAGAGCATATTTGTCAAATTTCCCTTCATACTTTCTGAACCTGAAGCCGGGGTCAGAAGCATTTCGTGGAGGTCGGCCAGTGTGGAAATTCACAGGATGGTGATTGTTAGATGCATTTTCCTGACGTCGGTTCCTCGGCGACGAGGGTTTTCTATTCTCCTTTGGAGCCGAGTTGGCGATTTCCATCTGCTCCAATTCTAGATACTTCTTGGACCGCATCCTGAATTCCATTAAAGATTTCACGGGGTCTTTGTAAATTGATTTGGCAAGATGAGATGATTCGTTGAGCCCGGCTGAGATGAGATGGACGTGTACCTTCTCTTCCAAACCCTGTACTTGTAAGGCGGCTTCCTTGAACCGATCCAAATAACTTTTCAAAGTTTCTCCGGGCTGCTGGTGTATTTTACCCAGAGCGAACTCGGACTTGGGCCGCTTTTTACTTGTTGCAAAATTTAACAAAAACTTCTGTCCAAAATCTTCAAAATTTTGGATAGAGCGCGGCGGCAACGTGTGAAACCAGGTTTGGGCGGCTCCAGTTAAAGTAGTAGCGAAAATTTGCGATATTATTGGCTCGTCAATGCCTCGGACGCACATTTGCATATCAAACTCATCAATGTGCACCTGAGGATCCTGGCTCCCATCATATTTGGATAGGAATGATCCGTCAAAATCTTCCAAGAATTGAGCATCTACTATCTCGTCGACGAACGGGCTATTATTTTGCTGACCTCGGCGATATTTCCTTCGATATGTGTTATCTTCTCGCCCTGGCTGGCGTATGAATTCTCCTGCTGGTCTTTCAATAACGGTATGTTCCGGGATTGTGGTTGAGGAAATGTGGAGTCCCTCATTTCGTGACTGGGAATGGGATATTCTGGCTTGCTCGGATCGACTAATCGGCCCCCTGTTGCCAGTCTCGGCAGTGGGAACCGAGGTCTCCGGCCCGTGTCTTCTCGCTATCGCATGAGGTTGCTCAGTAGGTGTCATTGACGGATTCTCCATATTGCGAATTTGGTGTTCAATGTGTTGGAGGCGATGATTTTCTTCCTGTCTACGTTTGGCACTGCGTTCGTCCAACTGTGTTATCAAATTCTAGGCATCCTCCTGTCATTGAAGCTCATAACGCTTCTCCAAATTCTCCATTCAAGACAAAAGTGAATTCAGAGCGTTCTGAATGAAACGCTGCGTGGTATCTGGTTCTGCCTCGACAGCTGATGGTGGGATGCGTGTTGGTGGTATTGTTGGGGATGAGGCGGTATGAGAAACCGCATCTTCTGCTACCACGTTTTCCAGATTTGTATTTCTGGGTGGTTCGTCACGTCCAACAATCTGGTGGCTTCTGGTGTTGACCATTGTGAGTTGGTGGGATTCGAAATTTATCGTTCCCACAGACGGCGCCACTGTTCTACTCAAAGAGAACAGAAATGTCCAACAAGAATGTTGGGTAATTGATGTAGGATCAAACTCTCCCTCTCTGAAGATGCCTATGGAGATGAAGCACCCCTAGGAAGAATATCACAGCAAAGGGAATACACAACACGAGTGGCGTGCAGTGTGTGCTGTGTGGAAGGAAAAGAGAGAGTCAGAATTGTGTGTACCTTTCTCCATGGAGGATACTCTATTTATAGGATACTGACCTGGACCCTGGTGGAGTGGTGGTTGAAACCCACTATCTTTGGCCGAGATATTTGATCATCTGAATATTTGTTATATTTTTCTGTTGTAATATTGGTTATATCTTTTATCTTCTGATAGATAAGATATTGGGCTGTTGAGGATTTAAATATATGAAATAAAGATAATTGAACTTTTATCCGTAACACCTTTAAACTTATATTTGTTTTTTAATTAGGTCCTTATATCTAATTGTTGTTAGATAAAATTAACCATAAAGACCTAATTAGTCCTTGAATCTAGTATTATTATCTCTACAAGCCTGATATCCTCACTTCTACCTTTCCATAAGTCAGTATTTTCACATTTCCATGCATGTTAGTATTTTTCACCCTGCAGGTTTTGAGCTCAATATCCCAATCCAGTTTTTAAACCAATATTCTCATTTTGCAAGCCCACTCAATCAAGTATTCTTTCACATGTTTCTCCATGATCGACCCTAGAGTGATCTCATTGCATTTCACACAATTAATTATGACAAGTAATTTTTAATAATAGCGATTAGAAGGAAGGAGCTAATTAAAAATAAATACAAATTTAAAGATCCAATTGAAAAATAAAATCATATTTTAGCATATGCAATGCACATATAAATATTTATTTTAAAGGTATTTTAAATTGTCATGAATAACCATAATTGAAATTTGAAAACACAGACAATGATGCATAGTATTATAATCATAAGATAATTAACGTATAGTGGGATGGACGAAATACAAGAGGTTGCAGAAAAATTGGGACCATGACATCAAAACCCAAAAATTGGGGGCATTCCGAGAATTGAACTCGGGACCTCTCGCACCCTAAGCGAGAATCATACCACTAGACCAAATGCCCACTATTGAACTGTCTGCATCCAACTAAATTTATTGACAATTAAAATGGAAACTTTATTGAAACAAAGCATAATAAACGTTATTTGCATGGATATGAAAAAAAATCTTTAAAAAAAATATTTTGTACATGATTAATTAATGTTTTAATAATAATAATATTTAGAAACTAAGCTTTTAAATAATGTGTTAATTGATTGATGGTATAAAAAATATATTATCTAGTAATAGGTTAAAATTAAACTCGTATAATAAGTCTTTAAGCAACATCACTAAACATAAATAAGGAAAATCTTACATAGATAATCAAGCTGAATAAAATAAATTTTCATTTTGGATAAGTCATAAGTTTGAGTCCTCATTTATTTTCTTGAAATAAGTTAAAGACTACATAATACATGCAATGATAGTAAAAATAATTTTTATATTATCATCTAATTATAAATTCACATTTACTAAATTTATAATAATTATTTTAAAAATTATATCAACAATAAATTTTTTATTGGTTGATAGTCTAAAGCTTTTTACATTTAACAATGTAGAGAAAATAGAAATTAAAGTTTGGTAAATGTTATTCAAATTTTTAAGACTTTTCCTATTTTAAAACAAAACATCATCTCTTTACCTAAAATTTTTTCATAAAAGAATAAGTGACCCACATTTGAAAGAATATTACCACTAGATGTTTCCGTAAGAACAAGAGTTTGTTATCAAGAACACAATATAAAGAGAGATAGAGGTCGACCAAAACTTACTTGGAAAAATGTAGTTAACACAAGACCCAATGAAATGAGATATAGATTGACGGACAATATGTCTTAGAACGGAGTTGAGAAAAGTTATAAACTTGCTGAATGGTTAAACCCATTAAGATTTGTATGTTCTAGTTGTTTCCTTTTTTTTAGTTCTTTTCCTCTTCATTTCTCTTCTCCTTTTATCCCTCTTTTATTTTAGCTTATTTTTCCTCTTTTTTATTTTATTTCCACTTTTTCTTCTCATTTATCTTTCTTTTTCTTTGTCTTATTTTCGATCTATACTTGAGTTTATTTACTATCGACCCTAATTAACTTGGATTAAAGGTATTGTTAATGTTAATGTTGATTGATGTTTTCAAAATAATGATCATGTAACTAAATATTAAAAAAATTTCATCTAAATTTAAAAAAATACCATTTTTGATATTAAAAAAAACTATCGCCAAACATTTAAAAATGACTTATTTAGAATTTTTGTGTGTGTGTGTATTAAAAAATACAAATAACTGATTTATATTAAACAAATCTTAATTTATATATATATATATATATTCTTTATTATTCTATATTTATTTATTTGATGCTATGAATTTCTTTTACCAAATGCTTTGAAATATCTAAAACATATAAAATATGTAAACAATATTCATATTAAATTTCTTTAAATTTTAATAATTATTAAAAATATATGAAAAACATGTGAAATAAATAAGGAATAAATACATATAAGAATATAAGTAAAAATAATAATTAATATTCTTTTAAATTTTTAAAACGACAAAAGAATAAAAAAAAATCCTAAATCTATAATTAAATAATAGCAATACTTGAATGCTTAAAAGTCAATGAAAGAATCTGAGAAGTGAAAAGTAGTGATGCTTCTAGTACCACGTTGGAATTTTAAATGTGGTACTATCTCTTCCATTCGTTCATTCGTTTCTACTTTGATGCTGACTATACATATACATACATGCACTAGTAAGAGCAAGTTTCAATTCCCCCCACACCCAAAAAAAGAGGTTAGAACAAGTTGCTTAGGTTAATTATTCAAATTAAGCAAGTTGATAATACTATGAGCTTTTATGGAGTTTTATAAAAAAATGCTTATATAACTATCACTAAAGTTTGTTTAACCGGCCATAAAGAAAATAATTTTTAAGTTAAAATATAGGTTGTTGAGTGAACAGAGAAATGGAATGATATCCACTAAAAAAAAATTAAGAATACAAATTAGATATTTTTTGCAATTAAAATAAAAATTAATGGGTGTTCTAAAATCTTAAATGACAGCAAGAAACCCACTATATGAAAATTAAGAGCACAAATTGGGTTCAGACTAGCTAGTCATTAAAATATAAAACACAAGTTCAAGAATCAATAGTTCAATTATGATCTATTATAATAATAATAATAATAATAATAATAATAATAATAATAATAATAATAAAATCATGATTTCATAATTTTGTAATATTAAAAACCAAAAACAAAATATCATCTATATCCTATAATCATTCAAAATTTATGTATAAATCAAATATATTATAATACTTATATTTAGATTCGAATAATTCAAACGAATGTTCAATAATAATAATAATAATAATAATAATAAATTCACACTATAGAATAAATAAATAAAAAAGAAAATAACAAGTATCTTGGTTGGTTTTTATTTTTTAAGAAAATGTTTAAATACTAGTATTTTTTTTATTGACCCGTTGTGAACTGATTTTTTTTCCCTGTAATTGGCCTTTTTTGCCAAATTTTTTTATTGGTTTTCCAATTTTAACCAATTTTTCTTGCTCAATTCATCAATTTTTTAGACCTAGTACATTCAATTGCCAAAACTATCATACAAACTAGTTGTACGAAGGAGGTTATGGTCATTGTCCGTTAACTAGTGTCCTATATATCTCACAATGTCAAGGTTTTCTTTGTCATTATTTTAAAATATAGTAAAACAACAATTAAGAATTGTAAAAAAATAAACCATTAAAAAAAATATCAATTTCTAAAAAATCATTTTAAAAGTAATCACTTTCTAAAACCATTTTTAGAATAATCATTTTTAGAATATAGATTTTTAAATGTGATTTTCTGAAAATTGTCTTATAAAATCTACTTTCTAAGATGATTTTCTTAAAAAATATCTTTAAATCCTGACTTTGTTAACATTATTTAAATAGAAAGTCTAAGATTCTAATATGATTTCTAAAAAAATTAATATAAAAATTGACATTTTAAGACTATTTAAAAATCATTGTGAAAAATGAATACTATTCACGACAATAAAATTAAAGAAGATTTAAAATGCTAGTAGAAAGTGCTTAAAAATATCTTTAAAAGGATTTTTTTCCAGTCATAGATGTTATCGTCAATTAGACTAAATTGACTATAAAAAATCGTCCACAAAACTAGTATTTCTAATAAATTCAATCTTGAATTAGATTTATTCCTCTCCTATCTTTTCCCTTTGTATGAGCTCTTCTTATACATTTTGAGTCCAAAATTAATCATCGTTCAGAATATTTGCATTTGTCCTTCCTTCGACGTATATATATTTTTGCAAGGCACTCAAAATTTTAGTGGGCTTTTTAAAATTCTCGTGTAAATGCAGTCCGAAATTTTTCTAGCATGCACAAGTTGGGCTGGGAGCGCTTAAAGCAATATAAATACTGTTGTGAGTTAAATCAATTACGCATAATTAATTAATTTTGAATGTTCTCAACTCATAAATTTAAAATTAATTATGCATTTCTTATAATTTCAAATATAAATTTATTTTACCTAAATTTGAAATTGCTTAAAGAATGTACAAATATTTATTATAACAAAGGGACAAACCCCTATAATAATATCAATTATATAATGTGTTTTTTTCTTTTTATAGTAATTTTTAGCTAGAAATTGACTAAACTTTGAAATTAACCTTTGAAATGAGTGCAAGCTGAAGTCCATTCTTGAGTAACAAATTCAAGATTTGAACTTTTCACCTTAAAAATAAAGTTTAAGTACACAATACATAATTGTGTTAAATACTTAAATTAAAAGGGAGTTTTGTTTCCATATTAATTTTATTCAAATTGAAAGAATTGTCTTTACTCTTTAATGAAAGATGTTATAGTCTCTATCAAAAGTTTTGTCTAAAATTATGTAGGATTTAGTTTTTTAATAGTTTCTACATTCTTACAAGGAAAAGTTATGTCAAATATATTTTTAAAATTTCTAAGAAATTGAAGAGCTTGATTTTTATGAAAGAAATATGTGAAAAGAACTTAACAAAAATAATTCCTCTTATCTAGCGGTTTCTCTCTTTTACCCCTCTCTCTCTCTCCTTCTCTCTTTCCATTTTCCCTTTTTCCTATAGTAAAGAAAATAAAAATTGACAAATAACTGTTATATTATTTTAAAAAGTCACTTTGATATTTAACTTAAAAAATAACTTTTAAATTAAAAATTAGATAAAGCACGCCTACCTCTACTGTGATAAACCATTGTTGGTACACAAATCTTAGTTGCAATATATAACTCCCCACTTTTTCTCAAAATGTGAGTGATTGTTTTCAATCTTTATTAAAATAGCTATAGAAAAGGGGTTATCACATCTTTTGACGCCCTAGAGGGAACTGTTCAAGTTAGGAAGATGGTTATGATATTGTCATACGGAAGATTATACATAATTTAAACAATTTAAAAATAAGGGTAAATTATGTTTTAGATTTTTGTAATTTGAAAAATATTAATTTTGTTATTATAAAAATTTGTTATTAATTTGGTCCTTATAAAAATAAAACATATATTTATGGGTCATCAATAGTAACTTTGTTAGACGATAATTTAACATGACCAATAAATTTACACATGTAATTTGATTACAAATGAATAAAATAATTTGTGGAGGTTAAAACCTCTCAAAATGAATTAATCAATTTGTGGTAATTAAAACTTTTAAAATTGTAATTTTTCGTCAATTTCTAAGTGATTTTCTCACACTTTCTATGATGAGATTAGAGGAAAGATGAAGCAACAATCAATTCTTTGAGGGTGTTTGAAAAGGTAGAGATGAAAAGTAATTAGATTCATCAATTACATTAATAAACCGTCTAGTCTAATAAGTTACTGTAAAAGACTAATAAAAATATATTTTATTTTTATGGGGACTAAATTAATATAAAAAGAATTATGAAAATAAAAATAATAATTTTCAAATTTTATAGGAAACTTAAATATATTTTACCCTAAAATAATAACATGCAATTTAATATATTTGGTGCATCACAAGAACATGGATAGTATTTTTTATTTTTTTACATCTAAATTAACTTAATTGTCTTTTAAATTGCATACAGATCACCGATGGGATGTAATTTGTTAATTGAACAAAATATGCGAATTATTATGAACCTCCAATATTATTTTTTATTCTTACAAATAAAAAAATTACATATGAATCAAACTAGATTCCAACTAATTCAGTCAACCTAATATAAGGATTTTGGAGTCTTTTTAACTCTTGAAGTTGAAAAGAACTAGAAGAGTAGTAGGTCTGGTTTGATTAAGATAACCTTATCACGATTTAGTGGTAATGAAAGCTCTTGAAACATATCTAAACCTCAATCCAATTAAATCTTTCATCTATATGCTTGCTTAAAACTAGTATAATATCCAAAAGAGAGATAATGACTCTAGGCACCTCTTCTCTCTCTTTGATGTTTCGTCCAAACTCAACTTTGGTAAAAGTAACTGTTTATGGGTGTGATACCCCCAATTGCAGGTCAGTAATCATGGGGATACCCTTTGTCTGCTATGATGGACCCACCAGCTCTTTGCTTTTTGGAACTAAGCTAAGCATGGGGCACCTTTACAATTAGTCATTATACGGAAAACAGAACTAATTACATAATTAGCCAACCAATTACATGTTACTTAAAATTTTACAAATGTAAAATAGAGTTAATTAAGAGCTATATTTTCTTATGCGTATTAAGAGCTATATAAATCCCTTTTTAGTAAAATATTTAGAGGTGTCGATTTTCTCTAAATGTTTAGATTCGAATTTTATAATAATAATTCAAACAATTTAAACTAGACTCTAACTTTTCAAAGAATATTCATTTGTTTATGTTTCCTTATGAACATAAATATAATAGCATTATTATTTTATCTTATAGTATTTTTTCAATGTAAGATAAATCTTGATACAATAATAAAATTATATTTGAGTGACTTGTTAGTTATAAATTTTAATCTAGAAATAACATTTTTATATATAGAAGAATAAGAATATATATAATATATCTGTTTCTTGTCTCTTAGGTAATAAGATATTTCATTTTTTATAGTATTTTTTCAATGATCCTTCCAAATATTTTGTAAACAAAATGATAAAAATACCTTAATATTTTAAAAACATGCATGTAATGTATTTAGTATTTTTATTTGATACTTAATTAAGAAAAATGTTATTAGAGAATTTAGTATATCGTATACATAAATATGAAAATTCTAAAATGAAATATATACACACACCAACAACACTGGAAAGGAGACATGGACATGATGAAAGGTACGATGAATGCGAGCGACAAAGAAGAATAAAAACGAAACAGGGGAAAGTTGCTTATTGCCAGACAAAGACAGAATCAATCCACAGGAACAGGACAAAGACACATTGATTAGGTTGAATTGAATTAAGAATTGTGATGATTCATTTGGTAGGTAAATTAATTTTGAGTGAAAAGATTGACCCCTTAATTATTTGATAGGATGGAAAGGCATAAATTTGGATGGTTGAGAAATTCATAAGTCACACAATTTCTCATTTCTCCTTTTTTCGAAAGATTGTGAAGGAAGGAATGAAACCGGTTAGAGTTGACATGTTTTCATCCATTTAAATACTGTTTATCACGTATTTTTATTCTTTTATCTACCAAATTAATTAAATAAAAAATAGAAGTCTATATTTTTATATTAAACAACTTTACTTTGTCCTCCTTTTACTTATATCAAACTAAGAGTCACCAAGAAATACGTGAATTTATTAATACAACATCAACATTAACATCAATAACACTTTTAATCAAAATTAACTGGAATTGGTGATAGATAAACTCAATAATAAATACGAAGAAGTTAAAAAAAGAGAAATAAGACTAGAGAAAAAAAAAAAGGTAAAAGACAGAGGGGAAAATGAAGAGGAAATGAACTAAAAAGGGATCATCTAGAACATAGAGATAATAACATATCTAACTCTCTACCAAGCTTATAGTTTTTATTCATTCTGTCCTAAAGAGATATCTTTCGACAATCTATATCTCACTCTATTAAGTCTTATTTAATTACATTTTCTCAGGTAAGTTTCGGTCTATCTCTACTTCTCTTTGTGACGAGTTCTTGGTAACAAACTCTTATTCTTACAAGAGCATCCAGAGGTCGTCTCATTATGTGCCCAAACCACTTGAATCTATGATCCCTCATCTTTTCACTCATCGAAATTATTGTTACCTTTTTTCGTTGAATATCTTCATTTCTTATCTTATTCATCTTCGTATAACCACACATCCACCTTAACATTCTCATTTCTGCTACCCCTATTTTATGCTCATGTTGCCTATGCGCTGACCAACACTCAGCTCCATATTAACATTGCAGGTCTTACAGCTGTTCTATAGAATTTTTCTTTTACCTTAAGGGAAATTTTGCAATCACACAAAAACTCATATGCAATCCGCCATTTCATCTACCTTGCTCTAATTCTATGATTTACATCTTCATCAATCTCTCCACCTTTTTGCAAAATTGATCCCAAGTATCTAAAAACATATTTCTTGGGTACCTCTTGACCAAGAAGATGTATAGGGTCTTGATCACCATCTCTTCCTAGCGCAAACTCGCACTTCATATACTCAGTCTTACTCTGACTTATCGTGAATCCTTTAGACTCCAAAGTGTTTCTCCACCATTCAAGTTTCCTATTAACACTGTCTTTGGTCTCATCAATAAACACAATATCATCTGCAAAAAGCATACACCATGACACTTCCTCTTGAATATCTTTTAATAATTCATTTATCACTAAGGCAAAGAGATAAGGACTAAGAGCCGAACCTTAGTGCACACCTCCCTTAATAGGAAAATCTCTTGATGTTCAATTACAAGCTTTCACACATGTGCTAGTCCTATCATATATATCCTTGATTGCATTAACATATTTTAATGATAATTTTTTCTTCTCAAAAGTCCACCATAGGACTTTTGTTGGAACCCTATCGTATGTTTTCTCAAGATCTATAAACATCATATGTAAATCTTTCTTCTTTTCTCGAAAGAAAATAGCTCACATGGTATATCTTCCTGACAGAAATCCAACTTGACTTGAAAAAACCTTGGTCTCCCTCCTTAATTGATGGTCAATAACTCTCTCCTACAATTTCATGGTATGACTTATGAGCTTAATATCTCTATAGTTAGAACAATTATGAATATTTTCCTTGTTCTTATAAATAGGCACAAGCATAGTATTGAATAATATTATTGAAAAAATTGGTCAACTATTTTATTGTCACATCTCTCAAGCTTCTCCATACTTCAATAGGAACGTCATCGGATCTCAAAGCTTTATTATTCTTCATTTTGTCTCCTTAATTTTATGTGTATTAATTCTGTGCACAAATCTTCTATTCAAATCATCATAAGCATCCTCCAAATCCGTCTCACTTTTATTGTCGTCCCATTAAAAAATTTGTTAAAATTTATTAATATGAGATTATTTTAATTTAATTAAAAATTTGAATTTTAATAAAAGATATATGTGATTTAGACAACAATTTAAAGATGCGGTGGTCTCCTTTTTTTAATTTAATTTTATTGAGACTGATTGATAGTACTAATTAGTAATTATCGTACATTGATCCACACGACTCTTATGTCTTATGTGTCTCTATTCTATTCTGTTAGGGTGTGTAACCGAACCTGTTGTTTTTATAACAAAAAACGGACACAAAGACAAAAGCCTTGCCCTCACTTCACTCTCAATCTCACACTTTCTTTCTTTCTTTCTCTGATTCTCTCTGCAATGGATTGATAGACCCTTGTGCTGCGTGGCTTTAATAAAGTCATTATACTACGTGTCAACGTCTGTGTCACAATGTTATGTTACCTAGCTTTCTATCCAGAAAAAAAAGAGTTTAGAGAAAACCACGGGGGGGAAACAAGGGAATTTTACTGCCCCCATGCCACGTGCGATCTCAACACGACTGGAAGAAACATCCATAATTTTCGTGAAGAAAGGAAATTAAAAAATTCATAAGTCGATCGACTTTGTAATTGTAATAGCTGTTATATTTTGATGCAGCACTTCAATGCCTAGTTTGTTCCAAAGAATTATGCAATTCAGCTTTTTGTATGGAAAAAATATGCGAATGAATTAATTGTAATCATGAGCTTTTTTTTTTGTCTATATTAAGAAAGAATTCTTGAAAGCATGCATGCATCCTTCAAATAATGACTTATTTACTGCTTGAGAAGATAATGCAGGATATCCTATTTATTCGTGTGGTGGTGATGGCTAAACCACAAAGACAAAGGTGCAGATTAATTTCATTATTCATTAATTCGTGCAGTGGGTAAGCATGTATATATGTGTAGAAGGGATCAGCGCTAGCTAGCTAGCTTCTTGAACAAATGGGTAGCTACAAATTAAAGTCATGGTGGTCACATACACAACTGTTACCTAAATCATGGGATTTGTTTGGGTAATTTTTTCTATAAGTATTTTATAGGAGAATTTATATTGATTTATATATGTTTACTGGTTTTTAAACAACAGAAGTGGAATTTGTCAAAAGCTACTTACTTACTGATGATAAGATGAGATAGGATTTGTGGATATGGCATAGATAGTATAATTATCTCCGTATTCATTCAGTACAATGTGCTTAGTTAATTAATTTGGTGGTAATTGACATAAGGCATGTTTGGATAGAAGGCTATAAGTGCTTTTAAGAACTTTTTTATTGGAAAAAAATTTATATTTTCAGTAGAAAAAACTCTCTAAAATACTTGTAACTTATATCCAAACAAACTCATAGTTGAGTTGGTTATGTAATAGCTCAAATTGTGTAAGGGTTGGGTACCCTCTATCTTTTTCCTCAATCTTATTATATTTGTTTTATTAATATAAAAATAGTTTTTGAGAAAATAAGGTTGGTTCAATCGAGATTAATGAATGACCTATATATGTTAAAGATAATTTTCCATACATGGTATAAATATTCAAAAAATATTATCTTTTAGACTAAAAATATAGATCAACATATGATAATAATTTATTTATCTCTTTAAACACAAGAGTGACTACCTTAATTTTTTTCTTTACACTATATTGGTAGCATGCAAACACTTGTTCTATTTTCATCTTCCACTTTAAGTATGTCTTCAGATAACTCCTTCTTTGGAAGCTTGGAACCTTCAAATCCTCTAACTCTTTCCATCCTCATGTATGTCTTCTATTTCTCCTTTCCATCTCATCCATACAAAGCTCCAATGAGTAGCCATAGCTTCAAACAACAAACAAGTAAAAATATGGATCTTTTCCACTTAGTAAGTGTTCCACTTAAATAATTGAATAACTCGTATTTCACACAATCAAAACTTTTATAGGATGTTGATCTCATTACACTTGTCTTTTATCACTCAACTTCCTCTCATAAGTTCTTAAGAGAGAACCTTATCAATGATGTTTTTCAAGACAACAAGGGAAATAATCAAGTAACTTAGAATTTAGAAAACAAAAGGGCTAACAATGAATATGATAAGAACAAGATGGCTGATAGACACACCAAAGATAAGAACAAATACAAGATAATGAACAAAGACACAAGATCAAATTTCACAAAGAGAATATAGAATCCTTTCAATTCACAAAAGTCTTTGGTTTCCTTTTTCTTTCTTCCTTTTTTCTCTGTTTTTGTACAAATTTCTCTTTTTTTCTTCAGAGAACTCAAATTCAAAAAAGAAATCTAAAACACAAAGAAGATCAAGGGGAATGAAAAGACACAAAACAAGAAGGAAACACAATGGAAACAAAACTAAAAGAAATAGAACAAAACGATATAGGGAACAAAAAATATGAACACAAACTAGAAACAACAAGAATTGGACAAAGAAAACTAAAACCTAAACTTTAAGAAGCTGAAACTTTGATGTCAAATGATATGAACACAGAAATGAGACAAATCGCCTTGAAAAACATAGAAATGATTTTTGATTTACTATTAGGAAAAGATATTGATGTCACACTCAAGAAATAAGTGAGAATATGAGTAATAAGTTATATAGATTTGATCATCACAAGTTGTTTTGATAAGATTAGATACAATTCTTTACCTAAGAACCAAGGGAAGATCTCATAAAAGAGAGAAAACTCAAATTTTCATTCATACTCTATATATCTCAAAGGTACAAAGTCTCCTCTATTTATATAGGCTAGGTTTCCCTCTAAACCTTCCACTAGGAATTAATTCTCACTTACATTAAATTTTCATTAGAAATAAAACTCAACTAACAACTATAAGAACTTGGGAATCCTAAAAAACATAAAACCTAACCCAAAAGATGTCAAGAGGCATCTGAATTTATTACATGAAAATAAAATACAAAAAATTAAGGAAAAATAGAAAATGGGCCTTAATTGGTTATTTAACCCAAAAACTATATAATCCATCCAAATAAACTACTAATAGTTGTATCTTGAATATAAATTCTTAGACTTATTATATTCTTCAAATGGTTGTCTTTAAGCTTGTTGAATTTATCTTCAAGTTGTAAAAATGAGATAAATCTTGATTTGGACACTTGCATCACTAAACTTTTGAAAGTCTTTTTAATTCTTTTTTATCTTGTTTAAGTCATTAGGTCCTTCATTGCAAAAGAAACTTGAAATAATTGGACCTTTGCAAATGGTACCCCTGTACCTCTATCCTCAATCTTAATGCATTTGTTTTGCTTATATACAAATAAATAGTGTGTGAAAAAATAAGGTCGGCTCAACCGAGATTAATGAATGACCTATACATGTTAAGATAACTTCTCATACCTAATGTATAAATACTTGATAAATATTATCTTTTAGCCTAAGAATATACATCAACATATTATAACCATTTATTTATCTAATAAGGTAACCAAAATATCTCATAATTATGTCTTTAATTATTGTCATTAACGACACAGGTTAAATAGATATATCTTTTTATCTCTTATCTAGAATCTTTCTAACTAAATTAGCATAGTTAGACACTTAGACCAAAAATGACACCTTTAAGGGAAAAAATAGAATGAAATTTTTTGAAGAAACTAAAACAAAATTCAGAAATTTTAAGAGGGAAGAAAAAAATATTTTTCCGTGCTTTTTTCTATTTAAGATAAAATATACACAACCGATTTCATATGAAATATGCAAATCAAGAATGCAAAAAGTTAGGAGTAAAAAATATGTCAAAATGCACAAGAAAACCTAAAAAGATGGATGTAGTTAAAAACGTACAAAATGAACCTAATCATGAAAGACTCTAACTTTTCTTTTATATTTAAAAATAAAAGAATTTAAAATTACCATCACTTTCGGTAAGAAAAGATTCCTTAAATTGCCATACTCATTATTAATTGACAGTGAGTTTAACTTTAAATATAATTAATTATTCATTGATCCCCTGTTTTTTACTGAGAAAATTAACAACCTTAGAAAAGGGCATTAGATATTTAACGAATTCTATAAAAAATTATATAGGGCGCGTGTACTTAAAAAAGGATAGAATCTTTCCAACAAGACTGCTATTGTCCTATTTCAAGATGGGAAAAAAAACCCGGAAAGGAAAGCATTCTTTGTGTGTGTGTATATTTATCAAGCATTTGATGGCAAAAATTATTGTTGAACACTCCCAAAAATGGGTGTAAGAAAAAAAGCTAGAGAGAGTAAATAAGAAAGTGTTATGTGATAATGATAAAAAAGATAAAAATAGAACAAAAATAAGTACTGATAGATATATGAAAATTATTCTTATTTGGTGGCAGACATATAGATCGACTATAACTAACTTTAGTCATTGTTTAACATCTTGTGGTGCATATTTGCGACTTTTTAGGTTTCTACTTTATACCCAAATTTCTGAAACCATTTATTCGCTAGCAATGTAAATAATGTTCCCTAAAATATTAAGTTGGTTTCACACACATATAACTACAATAAATATATAGGATCATAAAATAGTTAATAATAATGATATTGATGTTTTTTAGTTTAATTTTCTTGTATCGTAAGTGTAAAAAAAATTATACCCTTAATCAAACAAAAATCATCATAGTTATATATATTATTAAAATAATTATTATACAAATTAATAAATTTATTATATATGATAATGTGTAATTAGATGATAATATAAAATATCTTTATACTACCAGTGTATTTTAATTAAATTTTTTAAAAAAGATTAGTTTAATATTAATTTATGCTAACTAATTAATAGTATAATTTGATTTAATGTAAACAAATAATAAAATACTTCTTGTCGGTGACATATAATAAAGCATAATCCAATTGATCTTTTTTTATTTCCCTTCATGTTTCATACCAAAAAAGAAATATCAAGCCAACTCCAATTTTTCAGTCAATATAACCCCACTTTTGATGTGGACTAAACCAACTTTTTTTTTATGAAACTTGCATGACTTTAGCACGGGGACAGACAAACCTTTAAGTCACGTCCATATCCAATTGTCTACTATCCCTTTGTAGGCATGTGAAGATATATATATATATGTATGTATGTATATTCCGTGGGCATCTTTTAAAACTAAGTTAATGCACTACCCAAGACGAAAAATAAAAGTCATTAATATATAATCTAATGGAAATCAAAAGAGCTTGAAAGCTAATTAAGAAGATTATATAGGTTAAATCTTGTCACTGTCAATGTAAAAAAATTAGAATTGCCAACTAATAACAAAATTATGGCTAATATAAAAAGTTAATTAATATAAAAGTTAATAAATTTATCCTACCATGATTGTAAAAATATTTAGTATATAGATGCTATACGTATATAAATAACTAATAGGAATCAGTTTAATTATCATGTTCTTAGAATATTACAATAATAAATTCATAATCCATTTGCTAACAAATACGACAAAGTTAGAACTTCGAAAGCATCCTTTGGTGGACACTCGCAGCTTTTAGTCACTAGTAAGAGTGTATAATTCTGCAATGCAAACACATAGTGAACAGAACCCTAGTACACATGCAATGTATCTTTACTATTAAAGAAAGAGCATTAATTTAGATTTTATCCCTTGCTTTCATTTTTTCATATAATTAAGTATAGAAAAATATGTTAACATCTTAATATTTAGTTACTTCACACCGCCAACTTTCTAATTCGACATATTCTTTCTTATTCAAATATCTATGATCAAGTTACATTTTTTTTAACTTCCTACGTCGATAATGACAAATGATTGCGTTAACTCCTTTTTATAAATAGTTATTTAAGAAAAGTAAAAGTAAAAAAGCGGAATTAACCCGTGCATGCAATATTTTAATAAATATTACTTTATAAAAGGATATTAATTACTCGAAGCATTATTAGGAATCGCTTCTCATAGGAGTGTTTTGATCTCTCTAGCAAAGACGCCGACAAAGTGATACAGTTGAAAGAGGGGAAATGTTAATAGTTTTTCAAAACCTCTTGAAAAGTGTTGTTTTATTTTATGTTTATCTAAAAAATTCTTAACTTATAGTCCGGAAATAAATTGTTGTAGACTGTAGCAACAACTTTAATCAGTTGGTAGCATCAACATCAATGGGTCCTCACGTGTGTGGGAGGATGCATAATTGTAGAGACTTTGATGCTCATTTAGCATAGTACCAACACGAACTATAGGTAAAATAAAACGTACATGAAAGGAACAATGTGGGTATTTATATATTAGGAATTTGGTGACGAGTTTAATGGTTTTACGTCGTCATCCTATCATATTTACTAAGAAGATGAGCAACTAAAAAAATCTACTTAGAAGATCAATTGCACATCACATTAGACATACCTAAATAAACAACATGCATGTTTATGTAATATGGCGGTTGTGTAATTTCAGGGATCGGACACCAAGTGACTACTAAATTGAGGATCGTGTTTGAAGGAGTCAGTCCAACGTGAAGTTGACATCTAAAGATTGGTCCAATCACATGGTCGATTTTCCAAACTATGTTGCTCGAGTGTAATTTCATTCCAGATTAGAACCTATAGAGGAAAAGAAAATAAAATCAAACTTCCACATTCATGCATGAATGGTTGAAGCTTAGTTTAATTTAGTTTTTTTTTATATCTATTTGACGTTTTACCTACAATAATGAAGGCTGTTGAATCCAATTTAATAATTCACGTAGGATTGAATTCAAAACCTACAAGTTACTCAAAGCTTTCATTATTATTTTACACTAGTTAAGCAACCGTTAGTCAACCAAATCCTAGTTGACCCTTTAATTAATTGCTTGCTAAAAAATAAAGACACGAACGTGAAGCATTTATCTATCATAATTTAGCATCAGAAAAGTAGCATTTAAAGACCCTGTCCTATTCGATTTATTTCAATCTGAAAGTTTTGCAAATTGTTGTGTCAATTCTATAGCTGTCCAATTGTCAATGCTATAGTTATTCATGAAAACTGAAATTCATTGTTAACTCCACCCCATTGGAATTAGATTTTACCCCCGGGGTACATGCTACACGAACTGAAGGGGATGAAGGGTCTATTTTTGCATATGAAAGAAAAACACATAAAAGAAGGACAAGTAAGTAATAAAGTTGCAGGCGCGTGAGAGACAGTTGAAAAGATGATGACTAGAAAAATATGAAAAAAGGAAAAAGTGATGAGACGTGAGATATGTAAAGGAGTGAAATGTTGATTCAGAGAGGGCTCCTCTTTCTAAAGTCTGAGCCACTGACTAGGAATCAATCCTAACAACACGCCCACCATACATGCTCCTACACAAACACACTTCACTCTTCTCTCACTCACTCACTTCAATTAAAAAATATTTATTACATTAAAGAAACAAGCAAAGTGTAGAGTGTTAGGTTTTTTCAACTTGTCATTCAATTATTAAGATTTAAAAGATAATTCACAACACAACTGTAATTTTGAATATAATTTAAGATTTTTTTACTCGTGATCACAATTGGGTCGCATTGACTGACTTGTTCGTAATTTTCCACAATGTGAAGGATTGTAACAAAATCCCAACTGTAACTTTTATGTGTGTGCTTGTGTAGCCGATGAACTGGACGCAATGCAAAAGCAACACTAGTTGTTTTGGAATGTGAACTTTTTTCCTTCAACGTGAATATAATGTGTTTCCAAACTCAGCCTACAATCTTGATAACTTTCCTACAACCTTGACAACTGCAATTTAAAATCATGAAAACCACCTTTAAAATATACTAAGAATTATTTTTTATTGTTTGTGTATGCTAATTAAACTTATTTTTAATTGTAGTTACTTAACATCATTCTTTAATATTAATAAACTTTAAAGAAGTTAGTGATTCTATTTAGTGAACCGTATAGCTCTAAATGGGAAATAGACTATCTGCTGTCTGTGACTACATGAGATTTCAGTCTTCCAAAATAAATTATATATTTTAAATAATTAACTCAAAAAAGTTTATATCCTTAAATGATGAATGCAAGATCATACATTTATTTTATGACCGCAGGAAATCAAGGTCCCTCTAAATGTCGGATATCACAAGCCTACAAATCAAATCAGCTGAAAAAAGGAAAAATAAATTTCTACTTATGGTTGACGAATTAACCTACAAACTTTCACATGAATTCAACCATGGTATTCATTGTCATAATATTTACGTACCTAATAAAATGTGTGGTGGGTTAAGATGTCAGGTTGAATTTTATCTAAGGGAAGAAGGGAGAAAAATAATGTAGCACAGGATGTTTAATCAATAAAAATTATTGACATAAATTATTTGACACTTGAGTCATTTAACTAAGATTTGAATTTTAATATCCGATTTATGACAATTAAAAATATCACTTTACTTCAAAAATAAATTGACCCCTTGGTAGAGAGATTACAATTGAATGAATGAAAGTGCTCCTTGATTCTTTTTGGTTGTGTTGTGTTGGTGGAAGGCAAATTTTAAAAAATAATACTTTTTAATAAATATTTTGAAATTTGGAGCTGTTTTGAAAATATTTCGAAATTTGGGGTAGTGAAATATGTCCAATTTGGGTGTGTTCACGTCCGTTATTAATTTGGTCATTAACACTTTTTTAGAATATTGTGGTTTTTTTAATCCGTCTCTAATTCAGTCTATAATTCGGTCGCTAACATTTTTTTTACAGAATTTTGTGTTTTTTTTAAAATATGTTGCGACCACAATATTGTGATTTTTTAATTTTTTTAAATTGAAATTGTTTAAAAATTTACAGTATAATTTTGGTAAATAGATATACAAAAAAAAACATTATTTAATTTGAGCTAATTTTTTTATTAACTTTATTGTTTTTATAACTGAATTCCATAAAAATAATATCTATTTTAATTTTATGAAGCATTAATTTTCATGAAAATAACTTGTGTCTTGTGTCTAGATACACTTTTTGAGTTTTTGATTTTGGTTCAATTTTTTTTTCAGATTTTAGTCAAAATTCAATTTAATCTGTTCAAATTCATTACTGTATATAATTAAATATGCATATAATTTTTAATTCACCCATGATTGTTTAGGTTGATGTTTTTATTTTTACATCTTATTTTTTGGAAAAAAATTAGCCCAAATTAGATGTACGATATATCCTTCAAACGGTCATAACCCAAATTAGGTGTACGATATGTCCTTCAAACAGTCATAACTTTTGATAGAAATGTCCGATGGAGGCGTACAATAGTCAAAACGCTCGAAATTCAAAGAAGTAATTAAAAAAATAAAAAATAATATTAAATTAACTAATTAAATAATTAAAAAAGTAGACAAAAAAGAAATTTTTGGATGATTGAATCTTAAATCCTAATTTTGAGGCACTTAGAAGCGTTTTTTTGAAGAAAAAAAATAGTTGAGAAAATCCCCTTTGAGATCTATTTAGGACTTTTCCTCTCAATTTCGAGCGTTTTGACACCAGTTTCGCCTCAGTCGGATATTCCAGCCAAAAGTTATGACCTTCCGAAATTTATATATACTACACCTCAAAATGACACATGTTACAACCAGGTGAAACACACTCAAACTAGACGTGTTTAACTGCCCCATATTTTAAAATAGTTTTCAAATAGCCTCAAATTTTAAATTATTTATTAAAAAATTATTATTTTTAAAAATTTGCCGTTGGTGGAGGGCCTCACCCACAACAACACAAGTGATGGAAATTATTAATAAAGAAAAAAATATAAAGTTAAGTGCAAAGCAAAGGAGAAGAGAGTAAGGAGTGTGGGTTCTGTACTGTCTTGGCTTGTCCCCCCCACCCAACACACACAAACTCTCTCTCTCTAACACTCCCAACTCCAAAAGCCACTACTACCACATTGGCTTTTGTTGTCTTTTGTTTCTGTGCCTCCTATGCAATTGTCTATGTCTGCTGTTTCTGCTCCCTCTTTCAAGTACCTTCAAATGGGTGTGGAATCATACTTTGAATTTCTTGTTATTATTTGATTGACACTCTTCTCTTCTTCTTCCCATCATGTCCTCTGTTCCACTCCTCCCCTGTTTTTTTTCTTCTTTTTTTCTCCCTTGTGGTGTCCCTCCGAACATTACCTCCTTTTTCATGATTTGACCTCATTTTGCATTCTGTTACAGTTCTCACTTTCTGCCTTTCCTTTTTTAAAACCCACTTGATTGCACTCTTGGCCTCCTTTATCCTCTCTTTTCTCTGTTTTCTTCTTCTTTTATTCTCTTTGGTTTCCCATTTGAGTTCCACTTCAGAAGAAGAACCAACAACCACCACTACACTGGGGTGTTTTAATGGAAATTGATCTGAATGATGCAGTGACGAGTGAGGCTGAAAAGAGTGCGTCTTGCAATGGGGAGTGTGAGAAAGGTGCTGCTTTGTCATCTCCAACATGTTCATCTTCTGGCTCCAACTCCGCACGTGTGTCTTCTTCTTATCTTGAGCTTTGGCATGCTTGTGCTGGCCCCCTCACTTCCCTCCCGAAGAAAGGGAATGTGGTGGTGTATTTCCCACAAGGGCACTTAGAACAAGCTGCATCCTTCTCTCCCTTTTCACCAATGGAGATGTCAACCTATGATCTTCAGCCACAGATCTTTTGTAGAGTTGTCAATATTCAGCTACTTGTGAGTGCTCAAATTGAGAGTGAACTTGTATTGTACCTACTTAATTCGTATAAAGTAGTTGCACGCACCCTTGTATTGGTTCTATTTGTTTGTTTGGTTTGGTTTAATTGTAATTTTCTCTATGAATAGGCTAATAAGGAGAATGATGAGGTTTATACACAGGTTACTTTGCTTCCCCAGGCTGAGGTTGGTTTTCATAATTGTTCTGTTTTGGTGCATCTTTGGTTAATTTTAGGTTGTTCCCTATGAGGACGAGAATTTCTTATTACTTTGAGGCTTGAGCATTGTTTGTAGTAGAAGGGCAGTAGTGGCTTGAAATATTGGGTTGTGTTCAGTTGGCAGGGCTGTATATGGATGGAAAAGAGCTTGAGGAATTGGGAGCAGATGAAGAGGGAAATGAAACAACACCTACAAAGTCAACCTCTCATATGTTTTGCAAAACACTTACAGCCTCAGATACCAGCACTCATGGGGGGTTCTCTGTCCCTCGCAGAGCTGCTGAAGACTGCTTTCCCCCTTTGGTGTGACACCATGTTCTAGTTTTGAATTTCTAACATGAAATTGTTTAGGAGTTTTGAATTCACTGTCTCCCTAGGGGTGATGAATTGCTTTTGCTTTCACTACAGGATTATAAGCAGCAAAGACCTTCTCAAGAGCTTGTTGCCAAAGACTTGCATGGTGTGGAGTGGAAATTTCGACATATTTACAGAGGTAATTGAAAAAAATAGAATTAATAAAACTGTGTGTGGCTGGCTTCATAATCTTATATTGATATAAATGATATAGAAGTCCCTGTGGTAATTTTGTCAGGTCAGCCAAGGCGGCATCTGCTCACTACTGGCTGGAGTATTTTTGTTAGCCAAAAGAATCTTGTTTCTGGAGATGCAGTTCTCTTTCTTAGGTGTGTATATATGTGTGTGTTCAAGTAGGATTTTGTTTTAAGAATATAATAAACATTGATAGTGTAAAGAATTATTATACTGTCACAGTGTCACTCAATTACAAACTG
This sequence comes from Glycine latifolia, assembly GCA_013407115.1. Classification (NCBI taxonomy): domain Eukaryota; kingdom Viridiplantae; phylum Streptophyta; class Magnoliopsida; order Fabales; family Fabaceae; genus Glycine; species Glycine latifolia. The sequence goes on along the minus strand of CM023952.1, from coordinate 24,296,770 downwards.
TCAGCCATGTGTAGTAAGTTTGTTTGATTTTCAAAATAACTACCTTAAAATTCATACCAAGGAATGATTTCTAATTAATTAACAGTGTACAAACTTTTACATTAACAGTGCTTATCTATTAAACTCTTGCTTTAATTGGTATTGATATGTATATTCTTTCTATATTGTTTACCTATCAATGTTATACTGTTCTTTTATTGGAATGAATAGTGTATATTCTTTGTTGATTATTAATATTAAGGGAAATTGTTGTCATAGTGACTGAAAGTACCAATAAGCATTAGAAACCCGTATGGGGTAAGAAAAAACACTTCTCATAGAAAATATCTCTAAACCTCTGATATTTTTTTTTCAAGACTATCTAGAATCTATGTCTTACCAAAATCTGGAAGCTTGGGAAATGAGTGATAATGATATCCTTATAGTGGATCCTTCATACTCATTAATTTCTTTGTAGGGGTGAAAATGGAGAATTGAGATTGGGAATCCGGAGAGCTGCTCGACCAAGAAATGGTCTTCCCGAATCAATTGTTGGTAGCCAGAGTTATTATCCCAATTTCCTTTCTTCTGTGGCTAATGCTATATCAGCGAAAAGCATGTTTCATGTTTTCTACAGTCCAAGGTACTACATTAATGAATCATTTTTTTTTCATTTTGCAAAGTGTTTGAAGTTCTTTTCTTTTCTTTTTTGTCTTATTTTCCCTTTTTCCTCTCCTTTTTTTTTTCCAACTTTCTCGTATCTATCATTGATTTCATCTATCACCGACCCTAATTAACTTGGGTTAAAGGTGTTGTTGATGTTGATGTTGGAAGTTTTTGAAGTTCAGACTCTAATTATTACCTTTTATTATCATTATGCTGTTGGCAATCATAGATGAAACATCAATTTGATGTATGTCATGATAACTTATTTGTCAGTTAGTAATCGACTCTTAGTTACAATGAAAGTGAAGTCATAGTATATTCTAGTTCACATGTTAAGGTATGGAGAAAAGAGTGAGCACCCCATAAAAGCATTTCTTCTTACTTAGAAGCACTAAAAAGATGGTTCACATGTTTATTTAATGTTCCTAGTTGTCTGTTATTCTTCCAATATGATACTGTAACTATAACGGACAACACCGGGTAAGGGCTTTCCATCCTTGTCAAGGAAGGGATTTAATGGTCAGAAATAGACAAGTAGGCTTTATCAGCCAATATATCCTGATCACTTGATTCTTGGTGTTGTCCAAAATACTTCCCAAACCATACATGGAGTGGATAGTCAGCTGTAGATAGAACTACATCAGCTTCTGTTAAACAACAGCAGAACCATATCCTGTGGAAACTGACACACACAAACCTGCCTTATTTCTTCATATTGTCAATTGGTTGAAGAAATAAGCCATGTTGCCTGTATAAATCTTGTCAATTGTGAGAGAAGTGGGGATATTGAGAAGAAAAATCCCATAGTCTTAGCATATGAATGTGGATGCAAGGATAGTGAAGAGTGAAAGACTTTGATGGAACCTCAATTTGTATTTATAAGAAATAGGAATTCAAATTCAGAGACCAAGGACAGTAAAACAAAATTCCACAATAACAAGTAATTACATTGGCTGCCACAGACTTGAAGGAAAACGAAAATGAATATAACCAAGGGACTCCGCAGTACCCTTTTCCCACTATCCACTACTGAGTACGTTTTTTTTTCTCTGCTCCCAACATGATCAACACTGCCTCACCTATATTCTCTCTCCTCTAACAAACTTCTCTCCCACAGACTTCCCAATTTGTTATATTCACTTGGATAAGTGCTCTTCATTATCCACTCCTTCAGTGTTGGATAAGTGCCCTTCGGTATCAGCCCCTGTTAAAGGGCCACACATCTCCACTATTGGATCATCTCCTATTGGACTCTCCCTCCTTGGCCCAATATTTGTTTCTGCATCATGTTCCTCTGCTGTCTCTGCTGCCTTGTGTCTGTTCAATCTCTTCCTTCTGTTATAAACATTCTTCAGCACCTCACCAGAATTTAATTTGAACAGAAATGAGAATGTGGCTCATGGCCTTTCTAGAAACTTAGATGATAAGATCCTTACAGCATACTACTTTTGATCTTTTTGGACAGAGATTGAGTTCCATCTTCTTCTCAGTCTTTGAAGAAATAGAATAGATGTGATATTTCCTGTGAAAACGAACTGGATAACCACCTTAAGCTGATTTAATTTTCCTCTTGCATTTTGTGTTCCTTTTCCCCCCTTCTTTATAGTAGGCTTCCCTGATCATCCTGCTACATACTTTTCCTTCAACAAAATAACTGCATCTTTTTATCCTTATTTTGTCATCAGATGATTGAAATCTGTCCATTTGACCTGTAACTGGTTAGTTCTTTTGTTTTATTGTTCTGTTGTGTCAAATAGTAAGGAGCCTATGTTGGATTAATGAACTTTATCTGTTTTTTGTTTGATAAAGGATTTCAGCGTACTCATGATTGGTATATGAATCTTGCAATAAATTTGTAACGTGCTTAAATTTGGTATAATACAGAGCAAGTCATGCGGATTTTGCTGTGCCCTACCAAAAATATATCAAAAGCATCAAGAATCCAGTGACCATCGGGACAAGATTCAAAATGACATTTGAAATGGATGAATCTCCCGAAAGAAGGTCAACTGCAACCCAGTTATAATATTTTAACCCTTATCTTCCATGAACTACATAAGAAAAATCTATAGGAATATGACATTCTTCCTGTGTTGCAGGTGCACTAGTGGCATAGTGACTGGAATGAGTGATTTGGATCCCTGTAAATGGCCTGAGTCAAAATGGAGGTGCTTGATGGTACATTTGCTATTTTTTTTCTTTACAAACTATGCAGTATGTTTTGACCTTATATTGTACATGTAGCATTTCTTCTGGATTTTATCTTCACCAACTTTGCCATTGAAGTATATGCTTCGTCAACCTTTTATTGATGATGCATTTTCATGTGAGGTTTTTTATTGATATGTTCCTTTTTATCACTTTCTTCTGTAGTTGCAGTTCATTGAGAAATGTTAGGATAAGGAATTAATAACTCTAATTTTTAGTTTCCCTCATCAAACTGAAATTTTGTGAAGCCATTTTATTTGGAACAATTCACTGGGAAATCTAATTCTTTCCCCAAAATTTCTATATATGCTACATGCTTGCACAGTATACTTGTCTTCATGCATAATATACTACTCTGTTTGGCCAGATTTCACTCTAAATTGTTTTACATGCAATTATCATATCCAGAGAAGAACTTTCATTTAAGCCTGCAATCGAGCTCATCCTACGAAACTAGTGTTTTTTAAATTTTAACACAGTACATTAATATAGAGCAAATGGTTATAACTTGTTACTGTGATATCCAACAGGTCAGATGGGATGAGGATATTGAGATTAATCATCAAGATAGAGTGTCTCCCTGGGAGGTTGATCCTTCTGCGTCTCTCCCTCCACTGAGCATTCAATCCTCCAGAAGGCTGAAGAAACTGAGGTCAGGTCTGCAGGCTGCCGCACCCAATCACCTCACCACTGGTATAAATCCCAAATCCTAATGCTGAGATAGCCAAAGAAAAATAAATCAGTAAACTTAAGAGATCCTAATCATCCTCTATTTATTTTTATGGCTTATCGTTTGTGACAGCAGGAGGCACTGGATTTATGGACTCTGAGGAGTTGGTAAGATCATCCAAGGTCTTGCAAGGTCAAGAAAATACAGGTTTTATGTCACTATATTATGGATGTGGCACAGTAGCTAAGCAGCCAGAATTTGAGATCAGATCTCCTAGTCATCCTAATCTTGCTTCAACTGGAGTGAGAAAGATTGCTGCTGCTGAGTTTATGAGGGTTCACCCTTCTAGTTATGCAGACTTCACGGAAACTAACATGTTTCCAAGGGTCTTGCAAGGTCAAGAAATATGTCCATTTAGATCCCTGACAGGAAAGGTTGATTTGAACTTTGGTTCTTGGGGAAAACCCAATGTCAGTTACACAAATTACAACCTGCATCAGGCAACCAAACCTAACTTTCACTCTTTTGGACCAGAAGTTTTTCAAACTGCATATTTCCCTTATGGTGATATTCACAAAGCTGGTCAAGGTAGCAGCATGTTGTGCTCTAAGCCAACCAATTTCCAACGAGAGAATATCCCATTTAACACTCCTTCCACTCAGTCAGGCATCACAATCCCAAATGAGCAGAAGCTGCCGGACAATATTTCTGGTGCTGCTTCTTTAGGGGCAAACATGAAGATTCCAAATGATGACAATTTCAAGGGGAAGGTAAACGCTTGTAAACTATTTGGATTTCCCTTGTCCGGGGAGACTACCACCCAAAATTTACAGAACTCTTCTAAAAGAAGCTGCACAAAGGTGAGCCATGATGATAGCAACAGAGTTATATTGTGAATATGCCTTTTTCTCTTCCTTTACAATTTGCCCACCCATGTAACATAACACTGAATGAAGGTTCACAAGCAAGGTAGCTTAGTTGGAAGAGCCATTGATCTCTCAAGATTGAGCAGCTACAATGACCTGCTGATTGAACTAGAGAGACTATTTAGCATGGAAGGCCTTCTAATAGATCCTAATAAGGGATGGAGAATCCTCTACACTGACAGTGAAAACGACATTATGGTTGTGGGGGATGATCCGTGGCAGTAAGTAGTCATCTTCCTTACCTTTTTTTATGTTTTAGTTAGTTATCATTGGCCATCATCACCTTATTCTACACAATTAACTGATGGGACCAATAGAACCTCATACCTGTTCCATCCCATGTAACATAACACTGTAGGTGAAATACACTGAAAAAAATTGTATTTTGCCTTTTGTCTGCAGTGAGTTCTGTGATGTGGTATCCAAGATTCATATACATACACAAGAAGAGGTGGAGAAGATGACAATTGGGGTGATGATCAATGATGATAACCAGAGTTGTTTGGAACAGGCACCAGTGATGGTGGAGGCTTCAAAATCTTCCTCTGTGGGTCAGCCAGATTCTTCTCCAACAGTGGTTAGAATGTAGTTTCAGAGTTGTCTTGTGTATTGTGTTGTTAAGCCCTGTTTCTATGCTATATGATCAATACTATTTTGCTCATCTGTTGATACCACTAAAAAAAAAAAAAAAAAAATACGTACCCCAATTGTTTGAAGGATCCACGCTATGCGCAGGTAAAGAGGAGAGATTTTATATGCAGTCTTACTCTTGCATATGCAAAGAGGCTATTTTCGGATTCGAACTTATAACCCAACAAGTAATGTAATAAACGATTAGCAAGTAACGTAACTCTGGAGTAATAATGGTGGCATCCAATCCAAGATGCCCCTATGTCATGCTCTAATGAAATTAAACAACTTAGGACCAACCTTGTGTGATAGCAATATATGGTTAAGAACACAATCGCTTCATATAATAATTGAGTTGTACGGTCAAATACCAATATTGCACCCACTAAAAGAAAAATAGTATATCACGCCTGTGCTACTGCCATCTAAACAGAAGCATAGTTGATTTGTAGCTTGCCCTTAAATAAATAAATGTGGATAATTTTAAAAAACCCAAGGCGTCCAATTTCAGGAAAACCCAAATGTGACCAGTTAACCGTAGAGGAAAGTGTTTGCATCCAGTTGGAAACTGAAGTTTCCTCACCACATAGTAAGTAGTTACAAGTGACCGATATCATATCTAATGTGCTTCCTCATGCAGCCATCCTTTTAAAACCGAGAGAACATAAAAACTTGCAAAAAAAAAAAAATCAACGTTTATTTAGAATAAAAATAATCATACTTTGGTCTTTAAAGTTTAAACCACTTACTTGAGTACAAAAAAATCCATTCCATATCAAAAACAATTTTGAAAGTTTTAAACAATTAAATAAAAGCATAATGATTTTACAACATACACTATGCAATAAAATTTATTTCAAGTGGCCTAAATGTGAACGTGTGAAGCTTCTTTTCAACATAAAGTAAGGATATGACTAGGGTGGGACCTTGAAATGTCTCCCACCTTTGAAGTCTAGTTTAAAATCGTTATATTTATATAAATTCAAATCAGTGGTTGAGTTTTTTTCAATTTTTTTTATTCTCTATTTTCCTGATATCCCCGTACTTTCCTTACTGAAGCAACAACCCCTCAACTACATACTCCACATACCATCGTAACCGCCACGAACCAACATGCACTGTTGCTAAAGTCAATTTCTGGAAATGACGTTCATTTTTTTTCTTTCTTCCTTTCCTCTCCCTCTTGCACCCCTTAGAACTCCATGAATTCAAACCTCACACCACCACTAACATCAATGTTTCGCTAAGAATCAAACACCACCACCTCCCAGCAAACAAACAAAACACTAAAGAAGAAAAAAATCAAAGCAACAAACAACGCACAATTTTGCTTTGATTCACGCACAATTCTTAATGCTTCGTTTTGGGATTGAACACAACGGCAACGCCAATGAGAGCCTCTACGTGAACGAGAACGAGAACGTGTGACAACACCATACCAGTACAAGCGGATAGAGGCAGTGTCGGGTGGAGAGGGCAAAAGTCATGCAGAAAGTGGAGAGGAAGAGGGTCATGGGAGGTTGGCGATTCTAACAGAGAAGGTGAAGCATTAGGATTTCAAGGATAATGTCAAAGATAGAAGTTTAAAATTTAAACTTATGTGAAAGTTTTTCAAATATAGTCCATGTTAATAGGAGTTGCATGTAGATATTGGATAGAGAAATCTATATAAGTTGTTAATGTTTTGAATATTTTTTATTTGATCTTCTATCAGTTTATCGTGTATTTAAACACTTGAATTATGGTGTTGAAGGCATGAATAAAAATATATCAAAATTTGACATGGTACCACTATGTTCTGATCCAGGGTTTTATTTTTTGTAAATCCCACATTGATTCGTATTACCCACCCATTCTAAATCCTTAAATTGTTCTCCCAGTAACCGTGGACTCTCCATCTCACTCTAATTCTGAAACCTTGCCCTCTCCCTCCTCTCAAAATCCTCTTCCACTCAACATCATTATTCACCAAGACCACTCCTCCCTTCCCTTGACTGTTATCCTCGATGATACCAATTACTCTGTGTGGTCACAACTCATGGATATATGCATTGGCGCCCGAAACAAATCCGGATTTCTCACAGATACTGCCATGAAACCATCATCTACCGATCCAACATACGAAGCATGGGTTACTGATAACAAGCGAGTCAAGAGTTGTTGATTGACTCCATGAATCCTAGTCTTATGCAACGATTTATTCGTCTTGACACTGCTCATGAAATTTGGGACACTGCATCTCGTACCTTCTATGATGGCTCTAATGAAACTTGCTTGTTCGACCTCAACCAACATTCTTTCTCTATCAAGCAGTCTAGACATCCTCTCGCTACCTTTTTCAATGAACTCCTCTCCATCTTCCAAGAGATCAATCACCATTCCAGAACCTCCTCTACAATTGTGGATGGTGTTGTCTCTGGTCACTCTGCTCTTTCACGCCTCCGTAAGCACATATTTCTGGCTGTTCTAGACTCGGAGTTTGATCAAGTGCATGGGGAAATTCTTCAGAAGGACCCTAAACTTGACCTTGAGAGTACCTATGCCTATGTTCACCGTGATTTCCATCAGCGTCATACCATAGTTGCTCCTAAACCTATTTCTGATGGCGCTGGCTTTATCTCCCATCAATCTCGCGGACCTTCCAAGCCTCAGAAGGACAACTCTCATTGTGGAGAGTCAGCGCACTCTAAACAACGCTGCTATGAATTGATTGGGTACCCTGAGTAGTGGTGGGATTTCACCAAATGTCCTCGGAAAAAGCCTCTTGGAAAGGTCCTCACTGTCCAGTCTGATATTGAAGAAGGTGTTCCTCAGGCAAATGTGGCTCACGCAGGTATCTTGAGTAAGCCTATTGTTTTCTATGCTCATTGTCGGAATTCTTCTTGGATTATTGATACTGGAGCCTTAAATCATATGGTTTGGAACTCCTCTCTGTTAAGTAATTTTCAATCTTGTCCTCAATCCTATATTTCTACTACAAATAGGTCTTCCTTAACCTGTAACCTGTTATCTGTTAGTAAACTCACCTTTGACTTGAATTGTCTCATTACTTTTTGGCCTACTTTCTGTACATTTCAGGACATCCACCAGCGCACGAAGATTGGTTATGGTGTTAAGCATGGTGATCTTTATTTCTTGGACTGCAAACAAGGCTCTTCTGCACCTTCCACTCAACTGTGTTGTTCTCTGACCGCTTCTCAAGCTTCTATCACTATCTGGTTGTGGCATCATAGATTAGGGCATCTGACTTTTGGATATTTAAAAAAATTGTTTCCTCATATTTTATTTTCGTTTCCCTTTCTAGTTTTCAATGTTCTGTGCGTCCACTGGCTAAAAGCCATTGTGTCCCTTATTTTCCCAGTTTTAATAAAAGTGTCACACCTTTTCAAGTTGTTCACACTGATGTATGGGGCCCTACCAAAGTCCCATCTCTTTCTAAAGCTTATTATTATGTGACTTTTATTGATGAATGTATTAGAATGGTTTGGATTTCTCTCTTCAAATATAAGAGTTATGTGTTTCCTGCTTTCAAAAAATTCTGTAAAATGGTTCGTACACAATTTCAGTCCTCTGTCCAAATATTTCAATCTGATAATAGCATGGAGTATCTAGGGTCTGACTTTGTTAATTTCCTTGATTTCCACGGCATTAAACACCAAACTTCTTGTGCTTATATGCCTCAGCAAAATGTGCTGGCTGAGAGAAAAAACCGACAAATCTTAGAGGTTGTATGAGCTTCTTTATTTGACATGAATGTACCTAGATATTTCTGGGGAGAAGCAGTTATCTCAGATGCATACTTAACCGTACACCCTCTAGTGCATTAGATTTTCAAACTCCTCTACAAAAACTTGTCTTTTTTCTCTATTCCCCACTTCTCTAATCTTGAGCCTCGTATCTTTGGTTGTACTGTCTTTGTTCATATCCCTAAATCTCTGCGAAATAAACTTGATCCATGTGCTTCTAAATGCATCTTTGTTGGCTATTCTGACTTGCAAAAAGGCTATCGGTGTTATGATCCTATCCTCTGCAAGCTGGCATGTCTCTCTTAATGTCTCTGTTCTGGAAACCGCGCCATTTTACTTGGGGAGAAAAACTTGCTTCTTATCAGGGGGAGTTAAAAGATACACGTGGAGAAGTTTGGTTAGACATTTCTTCACCTAGTTCTTCGTACACACAAAGAAATACACCTAATTCTGCTTCACAAGACATAATCATCACAAATCCAGAAAATTCACCTTCCTCGACTGAGATACCATACTTAACACCTACACTTGACTCTGCTGATGTGGTTGTCCCTAATTCACCTTCACATGACCATAATGAGGTAATTCCTAACCTTTCTCCTTGTATTCCCTATAGTGATGTCTCACCTATACATGAACCACAACTCAGAAGATCACAGAGACATACTAAAGGCATTCCTCCAAAATTGTATGAACCTGATCCATCTACTAAAATTAAATACCTAATTGGAAATTATGTTTCAACAGAGAGACTTTCTAAATCATATGCTTTAGCCACTAATCAATTGTCCAGTATAGTTATTCCAACAAATGTATATGAAGCACTTGCGGATCCAAGGTGGAAGGAGGCCATGAATGTAGAAATGGAAGCTCTTCAAAGGAACTCAACTTGGGAAATAGTTCCACTACCACAGGGAAAGTAAGCAATAGGATGCAAATGGGTATTTACACTAAAATTAAAGGCTGACGGAAGTCTAGACAGATACAAGGCCAGACTTGTAGCTAAAGGGTACACACAGAGGTTCGGCTTTGATTATCAAGAGACCTTTGCACTGGTTGCCAAGCTTAACACGATCCAAATTATAATTTCCATTGCAACCAATAGAAATTGGAACCTAAAGCACTATGGTGTGAAGAATGTATTTCTCAATGGTAATTTAGAAGAAGTGTATATGGAAATACCACCTAGAGTTGAACAAGGACAAGAAAACCGAGTATGCAAACTAAAGAAAGCCCTATATGGTCTAAAACAATCCCTAAGGGCATGGTTCAGTAGATTCTCCTTGGCTATGAATAAATTTGGTTATAAGAAAAGTAACTCTGATCATACTTTGTTTATAAAACATAAGGAAGGAAAAATAACCATTTTAATGGTCTATGTGGATGACATAGTAGTAACAGGTGATGATGAGTATGAAATGAATGCTTTGGAGCAGTATCTAACCACTGAAATCGACATGAAGAACCTAGAGGAGTTAAAGTACTTCCTAGGTATTAAAGTAGCCAAATCTAATCAAGGAATCTGCTTGTCACAGAGGAAGTATACCCTTGACTTACTTACAGAAACTGGAATGTTAACATGTAAACCTGTGGAAACTCCAATTGAGATGAACCATACCTTAGCTATTTATCCAAATCAAACTCCAACAGATATTGGTAAATACCAAAGGTTAGTTGGGAAGTTAATTTATTTAGCACATACAAGGCCTGATATTTCCCATGCAATGAGTGTAGTTAATAGATTTATGCACTCTCCAAGTGAAGATCACATGAATGCAGTGCTGAGAATTCTCAGATATTTGAAAGGCACACCTGGAAAGTGGCTACTGTTCTCAAAAAATAGTATTTCGATTAAGGGATACACAGATTCAGATTGGGCTGGAGACAAGACTACACGACATTCAACCTCGGGTTATTTCACATTTGTAGAAGGAAACTGGGTAACTTGGAAAAGCAAAAAACAGAAAGTAGTTGCTCGATCCAGTGCAGAAGCAGAATTTAGAAGTATGTCTCAGGATATTTGTGAATTACTTTGAATTAGAAGTATTTTGAAAGATATTGGAATTGAATATTGTGAGCCTATGAAGTTGTATTGTGATAACAAAGCTGTTGTGCAAATAGCACATAATCCTGTGCAACATGATAGAACTAAACATGTGGAAGTAGATCAACATTTTATTAAAGAGAAAATTGATCACAAGATTACTCATTTACCATTTGTAAAGTCAGAAGATCAAATTGTTGATGTATAAACCAAGGTTGTTTCTGGAAGATCATTTGAGAAAGCTATCAACAAGTTGGGCATGATATACATACATGCACAAACTTGAGGGAACTGTTAAAGATAGAAGTTTAAAATTTAACCTTATCTAAAATTCTGTTGCTTTCAAATATAGCCCATGTTAATTGGAATTGGTTGTCAATATTGGGTAGAGAAATCTGTATAAATTGTTAATGTTTTGAATTTTTTCTGATCTAATAGTTTATTGTGTATTTAAACACCTGAATTATGGTGTCGAAGGCATGAATAAAAATATACCAAATTTTGACAAATAAATTGGAAAAAAGAAAAAAAAAATCAAGGCAGCATTATAAACTTTGTTAAAAGAAACCTAACTTTCAAGTAACTTGGCATTTTAATTTCAAACTTAGAAGGTATAATTAAGATTAAACTATGTTACCGTCCTCTTTAGAAGTAAGGTATAATTAGATAATATAATTTAGCATTTTAATTTTCAACATTAGAAGGTATTGAAATGACAAAGAAATGAATATAAATAAACAATACTTAAAACTAAATATAGTTACCACCCTCTTTAGACATCTAAAATTTTGAAAATTTAAGCAAACTTGAATATCAGAGTGTGAACCCTGACACAACAATAAAGTTGTGTCTTAGTGACTTATTGATCATGAGTTCGAATCCAGAAACAATTTCTTTACATATGTAAAGATAAGACTCTGTACAATATCTCTTCCCCTTACCTTTACATAAGGAGAAGCCTTTGGATAACGAGGTACAAGAATGAAGTAAAATTTAACATCAATTAAAATAAATCCGAGAACTTTACAATATAAAATTCCTGCTTCTTCCCCAGCTCCAAAACAGGCCAATAATATACCCATATAGTTGCAGTTTACTTTTAACATTTGTCTAACAGCATCTATCCAGGGGCACAAATTTTTTCCGGTATATTGAAGGTCATATTTCAACTATTTTACTCCAGCTGTGCAGACTACATACACAGGAAGACAGGAAAAATATTTATACTCACCAGGATTACAATCCAGGTGGCAACCTTAATGCCTAAATATATTACAAATATTGGCAACCATATGTTTCAAAATTGGGCGTCTACCTGGATGTGAATAAGATTAAACTATTTTAGATCTTACTATTAAATCTGCTGGCTTAACATTTACAGGTTAGTTACTCTCAGCAGAAACAAAATTGCAGATACATTATTCTTTACAGCACCATAACCAGTATCATCAGTTCCTCGCTGAAAATGGGGGAATAATAGCATGCCCCTGACCTGACCTTTCGGTATGTCATATGACTTGAATATCAAGCATAAAGAATTGGGAATCTTTGCAGCCAACACCCTCACCATCAATGGGGAAATAATACCAAGAGGTGCCTCAGACCACATCATCTTCCATTTCCTGAGGACCAAAAATGCTCTGCTCAACTTTCTTCAGTTTCTAAAATGTGGCGTTAAGAAGGGCATCTAGAATTAATACTTAATAGAGACACAAGGTCTAATACCTCTACTCGGAATCTGAATCAGTAGGAAGATATGGGCGGGGCCTTACTGAACGTTTTTGGCGGGGAAATGAGAAAGGGCTATCTGATCTTTGCCTACTTGCCTTGTCAGATCTAACATCATTCATACCAAGAAGCAAAGGAGCTGCATATGTAGGAATGATGAGTCAATAAAGCGAGGAGAAAAAATGCAACTTTGCATATAAGAATCACAGGATTAGAACTTGAACATAGTCAAAACAACATAGCATATTGTACAAAATGATTTCCCCAGCTAAAAACGTTTTGCTCAAGTGGATAATTAACTTTCCCAGGAAAAAGAGTTATGAAAGCTTTAGGTTGAGAAAAAGTAACAAACCAGCATATGTCAAAGAATCTCCGGCATCTTCTCTGGGTGTAATTTGCGGTCTGGAATTCAATCCATTTGCAGTGGAAATGTCACCATTACTGCCAGTGGCACCACCTCCAAGACTAAGAGAGATCCAATCCTCAGTGAAGACGCCATTTGACACATCTGCATGATCTCTCAGTTCATGCTGCATAGATGATTCTGCTGGTTTTGTAGGGAGAAAAATCTGAAGGGATGGATCTTCTCTTGGAAATGCCAGTGGATTGTCAACCAAGCCACCATTTAAATCATCATCAGGTCGACCTGCTGAGGAGTCTGGTACGAGAGTGCTAGATCCCAAAGCAGTATCTGGAGCCAACGTATAACCATTCAGTGATGAGGAGCAATTAATATTGCCATGATGCAAATCAATCAATGCGTCAGAAACATCCTCCACTTCAGAACTGAATAATTGGAATCCTGAGACTGCCGGAGTTCCAGACTGCAATGGCCAGAGGGAGGGCATCCCAAAATCATCTTCACTGGGATTATTAAAAACTCCCAAGCTCGGATTTCCACCAGGATTGTGATCTTCCGTATATGTATCAATAATTCCAGGCTGTAGCACTGAGTAAACATCAACTGCATCACTAGTTTGATTATTTTTGTACCCAGTTATAGGAGTAGGATTAATCAATACATCATTGTCTTCTTCTGAATCACTAAGAATAATAACTTTTGCATCACCCATCGGAGCAGATGTGTTATTAACAGTATATCCATAAGCTGAATCTATATTATTGTTAAACACATAATTCATTTCAATCCCATTGGTAGTAGAATAATCAATATGCTCGCCACCACCCTGATTTATGCTAGGATCATCTTCATCCCTGCCACTTCCAGTGTCACTGCTGCTCATTGGAATAATAACATGTTCATGATTTTCAAAATCCTCATTCAATCTATTATTACCAGAAGAGGTGTTTGTGTTCTCAGGTTTGCTGACTTCCCAAACACCATTACTATTCTTCCTGATGCCAAGTTTTAAGCCAGCAATAGGACTATCTGAAAGACCTTCCTGTTTGAGCTTTAAATTTTCCATGCTCTTGACTTCATCACTCGAAACAAAGAGGGATCCATCAGGACGGTGCCATTGAGCAAGAGTTCCCAACTCCCGGCGTTCACTTTCATTCTTAGCCTTGACACGCCAACAACCATCAGGCTTCACCTCAACCTCTGCAATCTCTTCACCACAATTTTTCATCTGTGCCAGCATATAAGAAATAACTACTGATTCAACAAACCAGAGTATGAGATTGAAGAGAGAAATAAAGATCAAAGGGGAAAAAACACTACCAGAGTAGTGATGCGATTGAAGTAAGGGTCAATAATCATATTCTCCAAAGCATAATTTTTAAGGCATATGGGGCACTGCCACTGCAGAAAGAATTGATGCTTCAACATTTTTTTCAAATAAAAAAAAGGAAGGTATAAAGACAAATCATGCTCAAACTTTTTAGAATCATACCTTCCTTGACCGTTCATTCATTTCCACAAAAACTTCAAGATCAAAACAACCCATGTGAACACAAGGTTTGAATCTTCCTGCAATCTTCATTCTTGAACCACTCATCTATAAATTTCACAAGCATATATAATTTATGACCTCAGGAACCGATTTATAAAACTCCATGAGTACTAAAATAATTCCATACATGAAAGCCTTACTGGGCAACGGAGATTGATGCTAAAAGTGTCTGAAACGACTTCCAAATCACTATCACTATCAGCATTATCATTTGCATTTCCACCCCCAACACAACAACAGACACGTGCCAGAGCATCTTCAAAACGCTCACCATGAGACTCCTCTGGAATCATGCTTAGGACCTAGGTAACAGCAAATCATTAATTTTACAGCATTATTGGACAATAAACATCTGTAGTAACATTAAAAGAAGATATAGACTTTACAAAATCAACATGCATGTCAAAGACATTTCAACTAAACAGAGATATAAATGTCACATCCTTCATAAATTAAGTTTTATATTTCAAAGAGACAAGATATGGACTTTAAAAAATCAACATGCATCTCTGGTTGTTTCAATAGTGTAGCCGACTCTAACTGTATTAGAAACCCATAATGGAAATGGAGAAAAGAAAAGAGTGATTTCATTGTTTGACTGGAAAAATAAAACAAGGAGAAAATGAGATATCTTCCAGGGTTTCCCCTTACAAATTATGCTATGACACTGCTCAGTTAACCAAGTGCTGAAAACCTCAATGGCATTCCCTTCTACTCCTCCTAATTAAGCCAAAGTTGTCCTTCCAACTTCTCTTACTAATTATTGATGCTCTACTTTAAGTAACTGTTAACTTTTGAGAATCTCTAATGCAGAGATTTGGTAGCCTTGCTGGTTGCTGCATTTAAGGACCTGTTTGACTTTGGTTGAGGAAAATGTGTTTTGTTTCCATTTTCTATTTCCAGTGATAATTACAAAAAAAAATGTCATTTTATTTTCACCATTTCCTGAACAAATCATTGTAAACATGACGCATATTGAAAAAAACTGACTTTTTTGTAATTTTTTGTTAAAACAGTCAAAACCCAAAATGGAAACAAAACACATCGCCTTAAACCAAACAGAAACTAATGCCCTTTCCTCTGTTTTATCCCTTGTATTTCTACCTTTTCTAGATGATACCTTATCCTCTACTCCTTGTGCTTTCCTTTGCTTCTATCTACTACAATTTCTTTTTCCATAAAAGAATTTTTTTAATTAGACAGTGAAGTCTCATTCCCATTAGAATCCATGCACACAACTTCACATTTAACTGGTTGAGAAGGGCAAACAAAATTTAGATCACTAACCTAAATATATGAATCATGGATAAAATATTAACAATATAACATTTCTGCTTTGTTTGGAAACACCAAAACTTCATCAAAAACAAATTTGGTATGACTAAAAGGAAGCATGATAAAAACAGACGTGCCAAATAAAATAGAGAAACGGAGATCAAGATGTTCAAATCTCCAAAAGAAGTTAATCCAAAACAAGTGTTAGCAATATGTCTTCACTCTTCACCTTATTTGCTAAGCAGAAAACTAGAATTCACATATAAAAACCAAACCAACAAGATTCGTATTTACTTTGGTTAGGAGTTCAGTAGACCAAACCATGCCGTTGTTACATATGTTAAAGGATAATATACATCACAAAAAAATCAAAGCAACAAGCTGATAACTCTAAAGCATGGAACTAAGAAAGCATAAGAATGAAGAAGTCAATGATAAATACAATTCTTATGTCAGAGACAATAACAAGACAGATGCTTTTCACAATTAAAATAAATGCTAAATGCCAAGATCAGCAAGAGCTACAATATCAAGCCATATGCACTATATAAACAACCCTGTTGCCTCAATACTTACCTCAATCAACAATGTCTTACATAAAATTGACAAACAATGAGAATCACATCAGCATTCCAAGTTTTGCCAAATTTCAGTTTTTTTTCTTTCAGAAATCAACCAAAAGAGACCAGCATCGGAAACTTTGAACTGACATCATATTTCTATAAGATTAACATCAAACTTAACTATTCCAATAAGCCCGGATTGAAGGAACCAAAAGTCATCCAGAATACTATGCTTAGAAATTAAGCAAGTTTAGAATGTAATCTACCTCTGGCATAAAAAACCAAAAAAAAACCACGTACCCCAATGCCAGAGGCTCCACGCTATGCGCAAGTAAAGGGGAGGGATATTGTACGCAGTCTTACCCTTGCATATGCAAAGAGACTGTTTCCGAATTCGAACTCATGACCAACAAGTCACCAAGACACAATTTTACCGTTGTGCCAGGGTTCACCCTCTAAACCACATACCCCATTGCCAGAAGGCTCCACGCTATGTGCAGGTAAGGGGGACGGATATTGTACGCAGCCTTACCCTTGCATATACAAAGAGACTGTTTCCGGATTTGAACCCATGACCAACCAGTCACCAAGACACAACTTTACCGCTGTTTTAACAATCTCAGCATTCCAAGTTTTGCCAAATTTCAGTTTTTTTTTTTCAGAAATCAACCAAAAGATACCAGCATCGGAAACTTTGAACTGACATCATATTTCTATAAGAAGATTAACATCAAACTTAACTATTCCAATAAGCCCGGATTGAAGGAACCAAAAGTCATCCAGAATACTATGCTTAGAAATTAAGCAAGTTTAGAATGTAATCTACCTCTGGCATGCTGAGCCTTTTAACAATACGGACCCCTAAACAGAATATGCGAGCATCACACCCTGTTAAGGAAATCTTATTTAATCCGTCCTTTGTATATGGCGTGATCTGACAAAGGAGACATAAAATAAGAAATTGAACAAAACCAATATGAATGAAATTTAATTAACACTGTTGAAAAGATCGGACTAAAACTAGCACTCAAGCATAAATATCTATATTAGAAAAAAAGCACAGAAAATAAGATAACAGAAATTTCTGAATTGCTATAATCAATAGAAGACAATAAACTCACAATTGGACCAGTGTCACGACCATTAGCCCCAAGCAACTGTGAACCAGGTCTGTTAATTGCACGAACAGGAAGACCTTCATGAATATAGTCAAATCAATGAGGAAAATTCAATTCAACCACAAAATTCATGAATTCTGTGAAGAAATGTTTGATGCTTTACTTACAAAATAGATACTTCTAATTACACATAATAATATGATATGCTGACGTGCAAACTAAAATAAGACCCATAACATGAAACAAAATTCTCAAAAGGAAACTAAAAAAAAGTGAGGAGATCACAACTTGTAACATACCATTGACCTTTAGATCTGCAAATTGTGGCCATTGCATCCTGAATGAAACCTTGTCATTCAAAAGCATACACCAAACCTAGATATGAAACAATTGGCATACATTAATACCTGGATAGAAAGTTATGCATTACACTACTAGCACTAAACCAAACCAACCTGAACATCATATTCTGATTTTGATACCAACTCCTTGTTTACTCTTGTGAGTTGAAACGTTCTTTCCACACTCTGTACCGGATTGGTTCTGAACAATTCAAACAGCAATATGGTTAAATCATTCAAGCAGAAAGTTACATTAAAAATTGGGTTAAAGCAACAGTAAACGATAAATATGTGATGGATTTGAGAATGATTAAAGAAAACATGAGACAAGAAAAGATAGCACTCAAATAAAGAGGGGAGAAATTTAGTTCAAAAAGATTAATATCTTGAGAGAATTTTCCCCTCAGAAAACAAATTTAACACCCAAACAATTTTACTTCACACTATGTAAATAAGAAATAGCACAATACTGGTATCCCTTTCAAATAGCACGATGTAGAGCATATATAGAAAGAAACCAAAAAACTATACACAATGCATATGAACTTCTATTAAAAGAAAGGAAATAGATATCACAAACATAAACCCAGTTACACAATGCCAAACTATGTCTAACTTCAACAAATCCACACAATGTACTCTTACCCATCGGTGGGAATATTGGTTGTGGTCAACTTCACTGGAAACAAAAGGTGTGTCGCTGAAACATAAAACCTGTAACATAAAGAAGAGCACAATATACAAATTTGAGTGATGGGTTAAAGAAAATGGTAAATAATCAATGCATAAGTTTCCTTCAATTACAAGAGAATATAACAGATAAAAAGAGGAAGAAATCATCCAAGACAACAAACATGGCATTCATCAGAGAATCATAATCATGCCCTTGAAATGAAAATGTTCTACAAAAATAAAAAGCCTAGTGATGATAATTAGAATCTCTATTCGTAACTAGAAGAGATAAAAATGTCATCAGAGAAAAATAAAATACATAAATTGACTGCCTCTACAACTATCAACATGCCACGAAAAGAAACCATCAACAATGAAGTTACTACAATGCAACATGTTATCATCAAATAAGTTCAGTTAATTCCACCAATACAGAATATCATAGATAACAAATTGGGGAAAAAAACAAATAATTTTGACCAACACAACTACACAAGCCCTTGAGAACACAAAAAAACAAAAATGGGACTTGAAGTAAGGATAAAAAATATTCAGCACTGATTGTGGAAGAAAAAAGTTCTGAACAATTTATTCCACCCCATCTACTAAAATATGAAGGGAACATAACATACGGGTCTGCCCGATCGAGTCGACATATTTCACAGTAGAATTTATCAGGAACGGGTGGGATTCCATCCATAGGTTTCTCTGGAATAATAACACAGTTGATGTGCTGCGACACATGGCATCTTGCATCTTCACACTGCAATTAGACGAGAAGAACAAAATGTCTTTATTAACAAACATAAGTTGTCACAAGATATCATGAGGATAGAAAACATAAATTTAATATTACACCTGGACCAATGGCTCTGTATCCAATACATTTCCACAGAGACAGCGAATCTTCGTATCTGATTGAAAGGAATTGTCAATTTCACCTTTAATTTTCCCATTACTGCTATCCGAGGCACCCTGTCCCTTTGATGCTAGATCAATGGCCCCAGATACCTGCAACTTTCTGGGCAGAAAGAAAACACAAGAAATCATGAAAAGAAAAAAAATAAACCAAGGAGATTATAGCATACACCAGTATAATCAACTTAAAGCAAACACACAAACAAATCAAATCATGTGTGAACTACGAACTGATTTACAAATTTTCAGCCTTTACATTTATCCGAAGCTTACCCAAGCTAGATAAAGAAAATATAACCAAGTGTTGTCTCTGACACTTACCTGTACGTGTCATCCACTAATTTGGCCACTTGTTGTTTTCCAACAGCATTCTTCTTGGTCCACAATTTGGAAACTGGGAAAAAGTAACAACCTGTGAGCTTAGTTTAAAGGAAAAAAGGCAGAGGAACATTATAAAGGCTCGCATATTAAAATCACAAAAATAAATTATAAGCATAATTAATAAAAAAAAATCCAAAATTCATATTTAATGAACTATGCCTAAATAGAAGTTGCCACCACTCTAAAGTTCAAACCAGTGCTTTAAACTTGGCTTAGACCAGCCAGTTCAAGCCTTGAATCAGATGAAAAAATGTAATTAAACTCGAAAAAACTTATTTGACTTGGCTGGTTTGCAGCACACCCAGAGGACTGGTAAGTTTTCCAAACCATCCACCCCACACTCAGTAAGGCGGTGAACCATCACCCAACCCTTGCCAGTGGCTAGCTTGTTGCCTTGTGCGCATCAGTGTGCAAGGCAGAGACAATGTAAAGCAAGGCAAAAGATAGACAAATAGAGAAATTAGAAATGAAAAATTGACAGGAATTAAAAATGAAACTGAACAGTTTCATTAAACAGCTAAAATAGGAGAATTAGTCCTCCTCCAAGGTTTCACCCTCACAAGAGCTCCCCCTTTTCTTACCAAAATATCTCTCTGAATGCCTTCTCTCCTTATTCCCCCTAATTATCACATTGGTACCCTAACTAACTTTTTTTAACCGTCCCTAACTAACTTTTTCTTCCCTTCTATCCTAATAATATCACTCCAATAAAAGTCAACCATCCTTGAGTTGAAATTCTGGAAACTAGGAACAGATCATATATAGACCCTCCTTAAGTAACCCCCTTCAGTGGCTAGATAACCACTTGGTATGTGAGCTAATCAATGTGGCCCACTGATGAGCAATTGAATAAAACCCCAGCACATTGCTGGTTGAGATAGTGAAGGATCAGCTTCTGAATTGAGCTTGGCAATAACCATAGTTTTAAATAGCGGGTAGTGGTTGGTAGCGGCCGACCCCAAAAACGCTATAGCGGTATAGTGGGTAGCGGTAAAGCCGCTACTGTGAAGTCCATAAAAATACTTATAATAAATTATACCACATATATAAATGCTATAAAATAAGAATAAGATAATTTTGAGAGATCGTGGAACCCTGATCTGATTAACATCAAATAGAATATAGTCCAAATAACATAATTCATGTGCAATGCAATTTGTCTGTCACAACTTTATCTTGACCAGCAGGTCTCATTTAATGAAGGGTAGTCCATAACTACAACCAAAGATAAGAAATCATAATGCCTAACTAGTTAATAGAACATATAATTCCTCCAATGGTTTAAAGATATTCAAATTTTCTATCCACTAAACTTTTTAAACACAACATTCACACTGTATTTGGATGATAAGAAATAGGGTGGATGGAATTAAAGAGAAAGTGGAGAAAATATAGAGCTGTTTGCTTTGTTTGGACGTGTTGAAAGAAGTGGGGGGAGAAAAATAGGGATTGATGGGTCCCACAAAAAAACATTTCCCACCTCAAGGGATTGGGGGAGGGGGGCTGGGTCCCATCTCTCTCTCTCTGCATCCACAAACGAACATGAACAAGAAGAAGAGGAGGAACGAGAACGGCCGAACCGTGGAGCAATGAGCAAGCTTCGTCGAGAGGGAAAAAGTGAAACACGAATGATAGAGGGAGGGAGAAAGGTGAACACGTGAAAATGATAAGGGAGGAAGGGCCCTAATCAATGAAAAAAAGGGCAAAAATCCAGACTACCCTCACTTATTCTGGAGCTTTTACCCTTTTACCCTTAAGTTACCTTTAATTTTCAATACCCTGCCCCCCCCGATGGCTGAAGCTCTGCAACTCGTTTCTCTTCCATGGAGCGACGCGATAGCGCCGCAAGAGCTGCCAACCGCACCGCTGCCACCGGCCACTACCCGAAACCATCGCGTTGAGGCACGGAAGTAGCAGCTGGGTGCCGCAACCTGCAGTTGATGCGAGATAGCGCGCTAAAGCGCCGCTATTTTAATCATAGGCAATAACCCCTCTTTCTTCATGAATCCTGTAATTAAAACCAATTTGGGTCTGGCCTATTAGGTAAAAAATTATGGCCAGTTTGCAGAACTCCAGTTATGCCCCCTCCTATTTCTCCCTCTCACTGAATGTGTCCATCCGCCTAAAACAGATCTAAATGGCGTTGTTTCATGGCTAAAATAGTTTTTTTGCAACCCACACCAATAGTGCCCACTTCACTCCAGCGACAATTTTTGACAATTTAGTCCATATCACAGCCATGACAACTGCTACTTCAAACTGTGCTGCTATTCAACTTCTGTGGCATGCTCCAGCCACTCCGCGAAGCAATTCCACAATAGAGCCACTATTTGGCACTGTTGACAACTATGGTTGACCAGTGTAACCCTTTGAGCTAGAAGTTCAACTGAGTTGATGACTGATCGGAATTTCAAAAATGTGCTCTAAACACACATAGTATGACAAGTCATAAAAGGAAATTTGCCGTACAACCACTAACCCGAGTGGAAGGAAACAGCCCAACCACATCAGATTAAGAAGGAAAGTTTATTATAAAGTGAAATAAAAAATCACTGCATTTTCCAAGGATTTCCATCTAACTTGAATTGAAGAAAATTAATACATTAAAACATATACAACAATTAACAGCTGCAATGATATATTGACAGACAAATACAACATTTGAGGCATCTGTATGTTCAAGAGTTTGGTTAAGAACTGTATTATTCAAATATATTAAGCTTTGTCACAACCCAAACAGAAACATTACAAAACACGGCAGAATTACAACTAAAGGTTGAGTCTCTGTGTTTGCATGGTTGTTAGTATCAGACGATTCACATTACAATGTGATTCCAGAGGCTATCGATACGAATCGGATGGTGTCTTGTTTTTGTTCCGGAATCGCAACTTGAATCGCTGTATAGGACATGAAACATGGTTGAATCACGATTTGAAGATGA
Source organism: Glycine latifolia (assembly GCA_013407115.1). Classification (NCBI taxonomy): domain Eukaryota; kingdom Viridiplantae; phylum Streptophyta; class Magnoliopsida; order Fabales; family Fabaceae; genus Glycine; species Glycine latifolia. Next base: position 24,274,050 of record CM023952.1, on the reverse strand, counting down.
ATTGCGCAATTCTTCACACGCGGCTGACCAAGCTGGTCACGCTCCAAAATGGATTGGGTCATGCGCCACCCAATTCAGGAAAACCCTAAAAACAAAAACAAAATGGGGAAAGGGAGTGGGAATGAGCCGATTGTTTCCCTCCCAATTGAATCCTCAATGACCCATACCCTAAGTTCCATCCTTCTCAGCATCTCACGCTTCATTCACGTTCTTCTTTCCTCTGTTCCCCCCAAACATTTTTCTTTGTTCCTTGGTCTTCTAAACACATGATGGCGATGGAGTGGTGGTCCCCTATCTCCCGAAAATGAGTGGTGGTCCCCTACCTCCCGAAAATGAGTGGTGGTTTCCATTCTTTATTTTATTGAGCTGCTGGTTGCCTGGTCCCCCTTTTCGGCTGTTGGTTGCCCTGTTTGGCTGCTCATGTGGCTGCACATTTGGAGAGCTGCTGGTTTTCTTTTTCTATTGTTTAATTGCCATTTTTTTAGTTATTTGACATCAAACATGTATGTATGTTTTCATTTCTCATATATTTCTTTATGTTAAAATCCTCCTAGAGTGTTAATATATGTCATATATATTTCACGATTTTTAATGATCATGAATCTTATAATTCACAATATGATACGATTCACGATTCGGAAAATATACATTTCAATACATGGTTTGTATCCCAATTCAACCACCTTGTATATATGTCATGGAGAAAATACAATCATACCTTGGTCCTCTGAGAGAATAGCTAAAATCCTATCAACAAGATCCTACAGAAAATGAAGCATTCATTATTCATATTATTATATTGTCCTAAAACTCAAAAGAGATAGAATGGAGTTAAGCATTAAAAAATAATTATTATTGCACAAGTTACAATAATCATGAAAGTATATGCCACTCATAATATACATCTTTTCCAAGCATTTCAGTCTCAATTCTTGATTACTAGGAGAAATATAAGTCTAAGCCATGCAACCTAAATACAGCAATTCAAATTGCATGTAATCTAGTGGGAATCATACAAAAAATAACAAGTAATCAGCCAACGAACACCATTCAATGATGCCAATTACGATTAAATTCAGGTTCCAACGAAAAATCATAAAATTGAAGATACATAGTCAGTAATTGCTTTCTTTCCTCACCTGCTTCTTTCCCTGTTTTGAAAGTCCCAAATGAGTGAGCACATCTTTGAGCTCTTTTATACGGAAATATTGCAATTTTTCCTACAAGAAAAGTCACTAGATAAGTAAAGTAGAACAGCATAGCCCATGGTTAATATTACACAGCATAAACTCGAGACAAAAAATGAGTAAAACCTCTCCCTGCACCACTGGACCCCTGGTTAACAATGATCATGATAAATAAACCAAACTAAACAAAAAACGTCAATTCCAATCAACGAATAAAGCACAAACTAAGCTTGCCAGAGAAATTTATAATGCCTATGCATGTAAATCAAATTTAAAAATTTCAACGCAATAAATTTCCTTGCCCCCTCTTAGTCACCATTCTAAACCTTATACTGCCAATTACCACGAAAATCAAAACTGTATTTTGCATTAACAATTTAACGACAAACCAAACTAACACAATTTACAAAAAAAGAAAAGGAAAATGTAAACAAGCAATCCAATAAGTTAGGCACCACTAAACCAAAAACAAAAATTAAGAAAGCATGAATATACCTTGCAACTGGCTACCAAATCCATTTTGCACAGAATCTTCAGTAAAAACGAAGAGAAATCTGCAAGCAAGGCCACGGAAGCTAGCGCATGCCGCCTCCAGCAGCGATCAATCTACTCAAACTAAGTAAAACAAGCAAAACAAAAGCACCTGGTACAATTTAGATGATGAATTGAAAAAATTAGGAGTAAAACTCATAACTAAGGGCGAGGAGGGAAAATTAAGCACAAATTAAAATGCTAATCATGGAAACAAATCGAAATCGTGGCACAAAACAAGCAAAAAAAGCAAAAGCAGTGACGATTAGGGTTTTGGGAGCTTACTTGCGCGTTGGTGTGCGTTTCTGTTTGAGCCAAAACGAAACCTACACTTTAAGCTTCGGACCTATCGCCGATATTCAATCCGATTTTCTTAACGGGAACACGTCCGGGCTAGGTTTCAGTACGCTCGCGTCTAAGTTCAATGGACACAAATCGTTTCCTTGTTTCTGCAAGTTCCTCTTCTTTGCCACAATTTATTAAGGGTTTCACCATGGTGATATTGGACTCCTTTAATTACCCACATTTTAAAAAAAAATTAAAAAGTAATTATTACCCAAAATGGTAATTTTATTTTTTATATTTTATTTATTGGGTGTCTCCATACTTTGCATTTGTTACCTATATTGTGAATTACTATTATTAAAAAAAATTAATATTATTTTTATACATTAATTTGGGAACAAGTATTTTTGGGTTGAGTTTCTCATATTAACTTATAAGATAATAGAATGTCTTTTCAAACACATTCTAATGCCAATACCTACACATGTATGAGTTTAGGTATAATTTTTTTTTAGAAAAAATATAGATATGGAAACAAGTAACTCCGACTATGTATGTTTGCATGCATGATATGTTCCAAGCCAAGATAAAGGAAGAAGGTTGACATCAGGGGTTGTGAACCGACTATAAAAAATCAGTTATTTTTATGTGATGAACTTTTATAATATTTCGTTGGGATGTACCTTTCATAGCGACGTGTAACATCGGGCCCCGAGTGTAATAAAAAATGAGCTAGGGTCCATGCCACAAGGCAAGGCGCTACATCGATCTCGGGATGTAGTGATAAGTGAGCTAGGGTCCATGCCGAAAGGTAAGGCGTCAGATCTTCACCCGGATTTGGTCACAAATAGGCAAGGGTCCCAACACGCAGATGAGCGAGTGTGGCGGGCAAACACCGCCCAGGGGTTAGGATGAAATTGGGAAGTTGGAACATAGGAACATTAACGGGTAAACTGAGGGAGTTAACAGATGTTTTTGCCAGAAAGAATGTGAATATTGTTTGCTTGCAAGAAACTAAGTGGGTTGGAGAAAAGGCCAAGGAAGTGGAGGGCACCTGTTTCAAGTTGTGGTATACAAGTACAACTAAGAGTCGAAATGGGGTTGAAATTATGATCAATAGAAGTTTCAGAGATAAAGTCGTTAACGTCAAAAGGAAAGGTGATAGGATTATGATGATTAAACTTATAGTGGAGGATCTAATTTTAAATATTCTAACTGTGTATGCACCCCAAGTCGGACTACAATCAAATGAAAAGAACCAATTTTGGAAAGACTTAGAGGAGGTTCTGAGAGGGATACCACGAAAGGAGAAGATTTTCCTAAGAGGAGATCTAAATGGTCATGTTGGTAAAGACAGTGGAGGTTTTGATAGAATTCATGATGGTTTTGGCTATGGGACGAGAAATGAGACTGAATAAGATGTCTTGAACATTGCACTGACTTATGATTTGATGCTAGCGAACACTTTTTTCCAAAAAATGGAGTCTCATCTTATCACGTATCATAATAGTCAAAATTGTAGTCAAATTGATTTTTTTATGGCTAGAATGGAAGATAGAAATTCGTCTATTGACTACAAGGTCTACCCTGGAGAATGTGTGGCAACACAACATAAGTTGGTAGTTCTAGAGGTTAGGTTCAACAAAGTTCTTAATTTGAGGAAGAAGACTCAAAACCCAAGGATAAGATGGTGGAAGCTAAAGGAGGAGAAACAAATAGAGTTTAAGGAAAACATGTTGCTTGAAGGATTGTGAGAGTTTATTGGAGAAGCTAATGAAATATGGAATAAGATGGCTGGTGTGTTCAAAATGTGGAAAGGAGGGTGCTAGGTGAAAGCAAAGGAAACAAAGTTCTTACAAAAGAAACATGGTGGTGGAATGGAGAGGTGTAGGAGGCTATTAAACAAAAGAACGAATGTTTTAGATCTTTGCATAAATGTCTCAATGATGATAATTTGCAAAAATTTAGAGTAGCTAGAAAAAATACAAAGAAAGCAGTGCGGGAAGCTAGATGCAAAGTTTTTGACGATTTGTATAAAAATATTGGGAGCAAGGATGGGAAAAAATGTATTTACAAACTTATAAAAATGAGGGATAAGAAGAGTAAAGACCTCACCCAAGTTAGATGTATTAAGGATGAAAATCAAAAACTTTTGGTAAGAAATGAAGATGTAAGTGAAAGATAGCTAAACTACTTTAACAAACTTTTTAATGGGAATGACAACAAGAGTGAGGTGGATTTGGAGGATGTTTTTGATGATCTGAATAAAAGATTTGTGTGCAGAATTAATACACATGAAGTTAATGAGACTTTAAAGAGGATGAAGAATAATAAAGCTTTGGGACCCGATGACATCCTTGTTGAAGTGTGGAGAGGCTTGGGAAACGTGGCAATAAAATGATTGACCAATCTTTTTAATAAGATTCTTCAAATAAATAAGATGTCTGATACTTGGGGGGAAAAGTATACTTGTGCCTATTTACAAAAACAAGGGAAATTCTAGAATTGTTCTAATTATAGAGGAATCAAGCTCATGAGCCATACTATGAAGTTGTGGGAGAGAGTTATTAAGCATCAGTTAAGGAGGGAGACCAAGGTTTCGGTGAATCAATTTGGATTTATGCCAGGAAGATGTACCATGAAAGCTATTTTCTTGATGCGACAATTAATGGAAAGGTATAGGGAAAAGAAGAAAGACTTACATATGATGTTTATAGATCTTGAGAAAAATATGATATAGTCACAAGAGAAGTCTTATGGTGGACTCTTAAGAAGAAAAAGGTAGCATTAAAGTATGTTAATGCAATCAAGGATATGTATGATGAAGCTACCACATGTGTGAAAGCTTGTAATGGAACATCAATGTATTTCTCTATCACAGTAGGTGTTCACTAAGGTTCAGCTCTTAGTCCTTATCTCTTTGCCTTAGTGATGGATGAACTAACGAAAAATATTCAAGAGGAAGTGTCGTGGTGTATACTTTTTGTAGATGTTATCGTGCTTATTGATGAGACCATATATGGTGTTAATAGGGAATTGAAACAGTGGAGAAACACTTTTGAGTCTAAAAGATTCACGATAAGCAAGAGTAAGATGGAATATATGAAGTGTGAGTTTTCGCGGATAAGAGATGGTGATCAAGACACAGTGCATGTACTTGGTCAAGAGGTACCCAAGAAAGATGTTTTTAGATACCCGAAATCAAGTTTGTAAAAAGGTGGTGAGATTGATGAGGATATAAATCATAGAATTAGAGCAGAGTGGATGAAATGGCAGAATGCATCGGGGTTTTTGTGACCGCAAAATTCCTCTTAAGCTAAAAGGAAATTCTATAGAACAGTTGTAAGACCGACAATGTTATATGGAGCGAAATGCTGGCTAGCATATAGGCAACATGAGCATAAAATAAGGGTAGCAAAAATGAAGATGTTAAGGTAGATGTGTGGTTATACGAAGATGGATAAGATAAGAAATGAGAATATTCGACGAAATGTATCAGTGTTATCGGTATGTGAAAAGATGAGGGAGCATAGATTGAGGTGGTTTGGGCACGTTATGAGACGACCACTAGATGCTCTCGTAAGAACAAGAGTTTGTTACCAAGAGCTCGACACAAAGAGAGGTAGAGGTCGACCGAAACTTACCTAGGGAAAGGTAGTTAAACAAGACCTAATGGAGTAGGATATAGATTGGCGGACGGTATGTCTTAGGACAGAGTGGAGAAAATCTATAAGCTTGGTGGAGGGTTAAACTCATTAGTAGTTCTATGTTTCAGCTGTTTCCTTGTTTTAGTTCTTTTCTTCTTCATTTCTCTCTTCTTCCTTTCACCCCTCTTTTATTTTAGTTTATTTTTTCTCTCTTTTGTCTTATTTCCATTTTTTTCTTCCCCTCTCCCTTTTTCTTCCTTTGTTTTATTTTCAATCTATCATTGGGTTCATCTACTACTGACTCTAATTAATTTAAATTAAATGTATTATTGATGTTGATGTTGGTATTAATAGATATGGAAACGAGTACTATCCTCCAACAAATGAATAATCAATATTCACGAATCCTTGTTCTCAAATTTAGTGTTTAACAGTGTTTATTGTCTTTGAAGAAAAAATATTTGTGGGAAAAAAAATGTTACCTTACTTAGGTGCATGAGTTCTATGACTTCAATGTGTTATCAATTATGTTTTGCAAGAAAAAGAAAAAAACATAAGTTAGTTGATGAAAGTATTGGTCTAGATAGGACAAATACATGTAATGCTTAAGGAAATTAATCTTGTTGCTCCTTGTGATGTTGATATTCAACAAACTAAGCAAATGTTACATATGTTACCCTTTCTACATTATCCAGCATTTAATAGTTACATGTCACCTCAGGGAATTTATTTACCTTCATATGGATTAGTTCTTATATATTCACAATTTTCCCAAGTCCCAATTTTTCCAATGCCAAACACAACGTCAGTAACTACTATTGTTTGTTCATTCTTCTAATTTGATTATATAACTGTTCAATTAATGTGTAATGTCATAAAATTTTTAATTGCTTATTGTTTTAAAATTATAGTGTTGTTAATAACATTAATGGTGGTTCTAGGTGGTGCAATTTACTTCAAAATGTCACGAATGGTCGAAGTCAAACTAGTAAGTTATGATTCATCTAAGTGTGGTACAATAAAATTTCTTTTGGATTTGCATTATCTAAAAGTGGTAGATATTGTGTTTAAAGCATGTGAAAACCCAAGTTGAATATGGTTCATCAATGGAAAAGTTTACATCTTTTTATATAATTATACTTAAGTACTTGATTTGTTCGTTGGTTTATAGTTTTTAAATTGTTTTTGTTTCTCGAAATAAATAAAGTTAAAAAAAAATTGTTCTTGCTTTGATCTTAATCTAATATTAATTTTTTTATGTATTTTAGGTTGTACCCGGATTGGACTTATTAAGAAGGAGTGTGCATACACCAAAAATTGATTGTTTTTTGAATTGACAAAAGACTAGCTTATTAACTCATGTTTTTATTTATTTATTAGTTGTATTAGATGATATGACTATGATGTTATACATTTTTTATGCGTAGCTCTTTGGATAAATACTAAAATGATTAACCAAAGTAGTAGTCGATTTTGAAATTGTCATTAACTTCTCATATTTTCTCTATTTCTTCTTCACAATTTAATATAATTATCCAATTTCAAAAATTTTTAAAAATTATTCATCAATTTTTAAAATCTTTAGAAATTTTCTATAAAATACTTTTTAATCACATTAATGAATTCTTTTGTTTTAAAAATACATATTATTTACATGATGTAATTTTTTATTATGTATTTTATCCAATCAAGATGAAATTTTATTTTATATAATTAATATATATTAATTAGATAACTAATATTAAATTAAATAAATGTAAACACAAATATTATTAATTTAGTATATGTTAATAGATATAATTTTTTATGTACAACTTAATACTAGAGATGAGTTTTTAGTAGATTCCTTAATAAATTATCTTCGTATCAGCGTTCAAATCTTAAGTGGTTTAAAAATAGAAATTAAAAACTAAAACTCACATTTAGTCAATCGAATCCGTCCCCTACATTATCTAATGCTTAATACAATTTTAGTCTTCCTTAATTGTTGAAAACTATCAATTGTTACGATATTTTTTCTTGAAATATTGAATATAAAAATAATAATATGCTCAATATTATATAGTTTTTTTATAATTATTATATTAATTTAATTATATAATTATATTAAAAATTATTAAAACTAATTAACTTATTTTTACTTTGAAATCGTATAAAATTGTTTTCAATTAAAAATCATAAATAAATATTCTATTGATTACTATTTTTATTAAAGGTTTAAAATTTATACTAAAAAATAAATTTCACATCTAAATAATTAATATATTTATTATAAAGTTCTATGTTTAAAATTAAATTATTAAATATATTTTTTATTTTTTATCACAAAAATTACAAATATCATTCATAGGAGATCATCCTACATGATATGGTTATGTGCAACAAAATAATATTCTTTCTTGAAGTATTTCACTTAAGTACATAAAGATTCAAAAATGTCATGAATTAATGTAATTTTAATTATGAAAGAGATGACAAATATTATTCATTAGGAGACAATTTCGTTGAAGGCAATTATGAATGACAGTTTTTCTAAACTGAGTATTTAATATAAATACATATAAAAAATTAAATTATTTTTATTTTTATTTTGAATTCATATAAAATAATTTTAAATAACTTTATCGATAATATCATAAATTAAATTAATTCTAATATTTTTATAGTAGATATCATGAATATCATTCACAAAAGACAATCCTATTAGAGACCATTATATGCAACAAAAAATACAATTTCATTCTAAATTAAAATCATTTTAGTTATTTGCGTACTCACTAACTATCTTTTAAACCCACCTAAGTCTAATATGCAAGTGTTATTAATTGATTATATTATGTTTAATTTAGGTTGCTATTGCTAGTTTGTTGTGTTTAAAATGTTGGTATAATTTAGTGCAATAGATTTTAGCTTAAAAAATAATGTTAATTTTTTTATTTAACTTATACATTTTCACTTTTTAAAAATATTTTTTATATTCAAATTAATATTTGGTTCAGTTGACCCGTCTGTTTATTCATTGACTTTGGTGAAATGGATATAAACCTTGAAAGAAATCAATTTATTTCACGAACTAGACTTATCTAGCTCGTTTATAAGATGGACTTCACGGGTAAGGCCTTAAATGGGCCGCACCAATCTATAGACTCATCCTTATTCAGACATATCTTAGCCTTAGTTTATTAAATATATGTTTATTAAATATTACATATGAAATAATATCATAAATTAAATTAATTGTAATAGGGTTGAAATTTTTTACACAAGTACATTTGAATAAATTGCATAAGATTTGCTTCTCATACTTGTTGCCTTTTATTATAAAAAAATTTAATATTTGTAATTACCTTGATTAAAACATATATTATATATGAGTGATGATAATTAATTTATTCAAATTATAAATATGAAGATACACCCGTTCTAATTATCATAATTATATTTAAATTATTTTTATGAACTATAAAATAGAAAAAAAATATTTACAATTTTTCTATCAAATGCATAATATTTTTCTCTCTAACTTTTTACTATAAAGAAAATCAAGATAAAGATTATATATATATATATATATATATATATTTCAAACTTTATTAGATATACTTGTTCTAATATTGGATACAAAATAATTATTAGAACAATTTATTAGATATAATTAGAGCATTTTATTTGATTAGATAAATTTAAAATTTATTATATAACATTTAATTACAATTTATTAATTCAAAAAAGATTAGATAATATATTTATTATATTTGATTAGATGCATACAAAACTAATTAGATAATATCTTATCTAATTGGTTAAAATAATTCGAAGATGATGAATTTTCAATATAAATATTGATTACATGATATCGTATTAAATTAGTCTAGATTTGTTTAATTATCAATTTATTCTATTTAAGCTACAAATTCCTTCAAACTTTAGACTCATAGAACACAAACTCTAGAGATAAGACCACAAAATAATCAGGTCATCCACATGATTCTTACTTCAAGATTTCACACTCTACTATTTTGTTAACCTATATCTCAATGATTGAGCATTTTTAATTTAGTATTTTTTGTTCTTCTTAGCTTATTTGACTTCTCTTGGATCCTTCTTTTTTCACTTTAACTTAGTTTTGGTCTTAGGAAAATAATTGACTTAATTAATAATTGTTGCTTATTTTCAGATTTTGTGCTTACTTGACTTGTCTTCCTTGTTCAGGACCTAAAGGATTCTACAAAACTCCAAATGGAGAATATGAGTAGTCCCTAGAAATTTAAGGAAAAGAGCGACAATCGTGTCAGAAATAAGCTTGGGCTAATTCTGCCGATTTGATGGTCAAATTTGACTTAGAAGTTAGAATCTCTACACTTGAGTTTTGGGTTTTGATGTCTGTAATTAGCATAATTAGTTAGTTTAGATGGGCCTAATCAGAGTACATCCCTTCATTTTGTTTAGTCACTATATATTAGTGTAGCTAGACACACAAAGAAAGAATTCCTAGCTTATTGTGTAAGTTTTCATAATTAAAATCTTTTCTCTCTTTTTCTCTCAGTTGTTCTTCATTGGTCTTTATTTTTCTTCTTCCTTTCATCTATATTCTTCTATTTTCTTACACAAATTTTATGGCTCTTCCCCTGATGATGATCATGAAAGGCTAAATAATCAATCAATTCAAGGATTCGGTCAAAGTAAGGAGAATTTGAGTTCTAGTTTGATATTTTAATTTATGTGTGAATGTTCATCTTCTTCATTAATCATCTTTTCAATTTTCATGATTATGAATATATTTAGGATTGAAAACAAATTAGGTTATAGATTTATTTCCTAATTTTGAATTTTAATAATAAATTGTTTGGATGATATTTCAATCTGGTTTGTGATTTCAATTGATTTAGGAGTTAATTTGATTAAACTACTTCTAATGATATTGAATGAACCTTCATAATATGATCATTATCATGATAATTTGCATTGTTGATTTGGTGAATTAGATTAATATTTTTTAATATGTTTTACAACATCTTTTATCAATTATGTGAGTTCCTGCATTTTTCTTCACTTATTGTTTGTATTTCTACAATTTTTGTTCATTGTCTACAAACTATTTGATAAACCCCCTGCTGTTTATAAGTGGATTAAGTCAGGAACCAAATTGGATTGTATCTTTGAGTCGAACTAAGTTAATCCCGTGTTACAAAATTATCTTATTTTTATTTGTTTTGTAGCAATTTGACAGTCATTATCACTCAACCTGTAGTTTATTTATTTTATAAAATAGGAACATGTATTGTAAAATTATTTTTTAATTCCTTTTTTACTAAGTATCATTGTCTGTCCTAATCTTTCATTCATTAATTGTTTACTTTTTTTTATCATTCCTTTTGTTTGGTTCATAATTCGATTATAATTAAGTTTTTATCTAGACGGGCTCTTGCCGATTTGATACTTAATTTTTTATGTAACTAAATTACAACGACAATTGTGAAAGCATTCATGAAGTGGATGTTGACGATGATGGCGACAATTCGTTTAAATCACGAAAAACATATGAATGTCATAAACAACAACATGTATATTTGATTAACAATGGTATCATTACAAAATATTATTACTTAAAATAACAAATTTAATTGTGACAGGACGATATACAAACACAACACAAAGTTATCATCAATGTGAATGGACTTGCCAAAATATTGGATGATTTGAAGACAATTGTGCAGACATCTTTGTTGACTCCAACGAACATGATATCCTTGTTGTCTTCTTTGAAAATTCAAAGGCAAAGACTAAAGAAAAACCCAATAATGATTATGTCGTATATAAAGATAAGAAAAAAAGTTTCACAATGTGGGGAGAAAAAAAATTAAAGGGTAAAAAAAACAATTATTCTCACAAACCATAGTCGGAAAGAACTATGATGAGTTGGTCAGCACAAATCCACTTCAGAATGACATATTTGATGGCATGAAAACAAGTGTTGAAATTGTAACATTCTTCTACCCCAAGACACATACACTTGTAATGTTTTCTAAATAAGTTCGCAGTGGAATTTAATTAAAAGGATGTATCGACTTTTAATAAAAAAAAAACTTGTTTTACAGTAAGAGTATTACATGTCAAATATTTGTAAACTTAAAGAAAATAGATCAATAAAAAGACGTAACTCCTTGTTAAACAAATTTCAGCGCTCCAAAGCCTATACAAATGATATTAAATAAAATATGGTGAAAAACTACTCATTAATTTAATCCTTAGATAAATTAATGAAATATATGTCTCAATGTTATATTGTTTCAGAGCACATTTAACCCTAAAATTAATAGTAATATAAAGTGGAGACCAAAGTTTCTCATATAACATCATGATCATAAACTTACAGAGACTCATCTTCAAAGTTGACATTCAACCCAAAAACAAACAAGACATACAAACGGGGAGTGAGATACATCTCACAATACATTTTAAACTTTAAAGACGTCATAAAGAATTAAAGATACATTTATAAACAATTATCTTCCACAATACAAGCATGCCTCATCCAAATCAAACATTTCATACGCAAAGTCACACACAAAATGTGATGCACATTAGACCCGTAGACTCATATTCATGTGGTATCATTTTGGAAAACATTGTGAATGTAACCCGAGAGTTTATGTAGTCAACAAATTGTCACATAATGGGCAACTTGACACTATCATTCTCATTGTACGTTAGGGTGTTTTGGCCTTGCAAGGATACTCAAACGCATGTGATCAACATGAGCTTAAAGGAGATTCCAAACCGTTACACCCTCAAGGTTAGAGTCATATGTCAATTCATTCATGACTTCCCTAATTAGGTTCATAAACGTCCTTCACTTCAAAATACATATGTATAACATGATGCATGGTTCACAAATAGTATTCACATGGTTTATTTTCAAATTCCCTTGGAGATTCCTGTTCCATAGGGATTAGGTTCTCCTAACAATTTTTGAAACACGTACACATACTATGACATATTACTTTCACTTTCACATATACTCATGGACATCATGCATTCAGTCACAATATCAGTCATGGGAACATTCACCCCATTTACATAACAATATTGTCACATCACTTCATTCGTCAAGATATCATTCATCATACTATCACTCATTATGATATCAATATTACTCATTCATTTTTTTCATACGTTACTATGACTTTCATAGAGTATAATAACCATATATAGATTTGAACTAATCCTATTAAGTTGGTTCTTATCTCATTAGAAAGATAAGACAGTTATCCACAACTTCTATGTTGACCTCAAAATTCCTTTCAATTGTTTAGAAATCTAAAATTAGGAAATATACAAATTGACTGCACAATTCTTACAGCTTAACCTTTACTCACTAAAATCTCAATATCTAGAGTTATATAAATCTTTTGAGTGAAATAAAATCCCTTAGCTAGATAACATCTAGATATACAACTCTTATGAAGAACATAATCTAATTCTATCATTTAAGTACATATTTTTGTATTCTAAGTTAATATTTTCTATAAGAAAATTATCATATGCATCTAACATCAATTATTAAATTCAATTTCAAGAATATCAAAATGGAAAAATATCAAAACATCCAACAATCAAATTAATCCAAATCATAACAAAACAAAGTGCTTTAGGGTATTCACAACCCATCCAAGAAAATAAACTTGTTATAATCATAAGCCTAAAATCATACAATCTACCTATGGCTCTCCCCCTAACCTCAAATGAAGCAATTCTTCAATAAGGAAAAGGAAGACGATCTCATGACCACTAGGGGTGTTCGCGGATCAGTTCGGATCGGTTTTGGCCAAATTTAGGACCCAACCCAATCAAATTTGATCGGTTCGATTTTCAGGAAAAAAAATTTGAAACCCAACCCAACCCAACCCGTTCATAATTAGTTCGGTTCGATTCGGTTTAACGGGTTACCCATTTAATTTTTTTTCTTAGAACTACTATTTTATATCATGATTCTTTCAAATATTCAATACAATTAACACAATATTATCAAATTTATGAAAGTAGTAAAATTGATTCATTTAATATCATCAACATAATATTCTAAAATAGACTTATACTATATATTAAAACAAAAGATTCTTAAACAAGATTTATTATAATAGTCTAAATCACAACTATTTCTTACAAACTAAGCTTTGCTATAACCAAATTTATTGTAACCAGATTTGCTGAAACAAACAAATGAACAAAATATGATTCATTAATATTATAAACACGGTAAACAAAATATGAAAAAAAAAGTGAAACAAATAACAATATACCTGAAAGTAATACACATTAAGAAGTTCCAGCACTTATAGTTTCAACACTTGGAGACCAAATATTAACAGTATTTAAAGTCAAACTAAACAACTCTAAAAATTTAAACACATCCCCGTTAGCACAAAAATTAATTGATATTTTATGCAAATAAAAAATGAAATAAGGGATTACACACTTGATTTAATCTTTTCCGCTTCATTTATCTCAACTTGCAAGTCATTAACATTTTGCTTAGTAGATCTAAGCCAATTTTGGGCACAAATGAGAGCTTCAACGGTAATAAGACTCAAGGAACTACGAAATGAATCCAGAATTTTACCCCCTGTACTAAATGCAGACTCAGATGATACAATAGATACAAAAATGACCAATATATCTCTAGCCATACATAAAAGAATATAATATTTGGATGTCTTCAATTTTCACCAATTCAAAATGTCAAACTCAGGGTGGTCATCTTCAACATCATCCTCCAAATACCTATCTAACTCATTTTTGTGCACCTCACCCTGTTTTTTCTTGATTTTCATTCTAAATTCATCATCCCAATCATCATCCTTATCAGCTTTGACATCATTATGTTGTGAGACCATGTTTGGAGCCAAAATTAGCTGAATTGCTACTAGAATGAGAAATGAGCTATTCTAGTACATATTGTTGAATCAGTTTCTGAATGAGGTCTTTCAATATTTTTATCATGTCCATGCTCTTCTCAATATCATACATACGATTAAAACAAAATTGAATGTACTCACATTTATAATAAGGATAAAGGAAAATAGCAATAAACAAAAGGTAGTTAATTCCACCACTTTCTCAATATTTGTTAAATTTTAACTGCATATTTGTTGTCATCCTTTGTATCACTATGTCATCATTATGGGGAGAAAGAATTTTTTAATTTTTAATTTAATTTAATATATATATATATATAAATAATAAAATTTATATTATTATTACGGGTTCACGGATCGGGTCAACGGATCTATGAATCTAAACCCGTGACCCAATCCGTACATGATCGGTTTTGATCGGATCAGTTCGATTTTGACCCAAATACATAAATGACCCAACCCAAACAGTTCAGATCAGTTCGGGTTCACGGATGACCCGTACCCGTGAGCACCCCTAATGACCACTCCCAAAAAGCATTGACCCAATGGCTTCATCCGCCATGATCTTCACGACAACTCTCTTGGTTGTGATTTAAAACACAATCTCAAGCAATATAAATTCCTCGAGTTGGAAAACCAAAAGAAAAATATAAAAATATTGACTATGACGGCTTCACGCCTAATGCTAAGCCCACTTAATTCTTTGATGCCTATAAAGCTTGTTGGTCTCGTGTATATATAGGGGAAGAAAGAGATTCATGAAGTTATTTTCTCAATGTGGGACTTAGAGTGTTTTTCATGATCAAGTGACCTACTTTGGAGCTTATTTTCTCCAAGATAGAAGCTAATTTTGGTTTCTAAAGTGTGTGAATGAATTTTAGCTTTTTTAGCAAGCTTTCCAACGATGCAAAGAACGCCTCAAACAAACAACTATAACTTAAGATATGACGCGATCTTTCTAAGGTTGTCATCATAAAACTAACAATAGACTTAGACAACTTTTCAAACATTTTAACTATAAGAAGTTAATCTAATACTTTTTTAACACCAATTATAATATAATATAATATAATATAATATAATATAGGAACACAAGTATATGCTTAGGACAAAACCAATAATATATAAATAATAATAAAAAATATTTCTAGAAAATATAACAAAATGGTACTAATAAGAGTTTTTCTTATGATATATTCCTATTACTAAGTTGGGATGTTACAAAAATTCCTAAGGTAATGTATACATGCTTTAGTGTTAATAAAAAAAAGTCATTTTGCTAATAATTGTTTTTATTGATTTGTAGGGGATAACTGTTTTGTTTATACCTTTACCAAACATAATACTTGATGATATTCAATCCATGGTAGTTGCTTATATTTTTGGTGCAAATAAGGATACTGTGAAAGATGAGTAACTAAAGTTTTTTCAATAATTTACATTTCAAGCAAAAAAAAAACAAATGTTTTTTTTCCACTTATCTTTATTGCATTACAGGAACGAAGTACTTGTGACTACTGCAATTGGAAATTTTGCAAATAGAAAAGCTCTTTGGAGTCTTCTTCCAACTAAAAAAGTTGTTTGAGATGTAAACATTTTATTTTCGTGGTTGCTTTGTAATTTGACACGGGTTAGTGTGATTCTGTGAATTACTTAATTTAATTTAATTTTCTAATTTAGATACTTGACTTAGATGCTAATAGACTCATCGTTCGTGAATGATCTATGCGTGAAGATGCATATTTTTTGTATTTACCAACATCTGTCATAGTAAAAATTAATCTATACAATTTTTTCATTTGTCTTATCTTCTCTTTGTTATTTAAAAATGTTTAGTATTGATAATTAAATTTTCAGCAATTTGCATTGGGAATACAAACACATCTTGATACTTCAAGAGCACTTCAAAGATAAAATACATGGACAACATTGGATCCTTGAAAAAGGTTAAAACTCATGCTCTTGTTCCAATTAATCATATTTTATTCATATATAAACATGTTCACGTAATATAATAATAATTTTATTATAGATTTTTGTTCCAATCAATGAGAAGCACAATCATTGGTATCTTCTTGTGGTTAATTTGGAAAAGAGAAAACTCATATTGTTGCACTCAAAACTTAGAACAAACAATAGACGTGAAAAGAAAATTATTATGTGCGAACATTAGTAAAGTATCCTATATTTCATGCTTACCATTAAATTAATTGTATAGGCACCATTTTTAGAGTTGATGTTATTGGATGAATACTTTGGCAAAAATAGGACACTAAAAAACCACAAATCTTTAGTTTTCATTTGGAATTGTCAGATAACATACGAGAACAAGATATTGAATAGTAAGATTCGGATTAAGGTTGGTAAAATGGACCTAGGTCGCTGGACCAGCCCATTTAACAAAAAAAAAAAAGTAAGTTGAGTTGACATTATCAACTAACTCAAATAAACGGGTCGGACCGGACCAGCGGACCAAAGACAAAATGGATATTAACTAAGATAGGAATTATTGAGAGGCTGAGAGAGTGAGTGAGTGTGACTCGTGAGAGGGTGAGAGAGAAGCAGACGCGCAGTTGCAGAGAGAGAGAGGCACGACCGCACCGACGGCGTCTCCGTCACAGAACCAAAAGGCAACGTTGAGGGAGGCCAAGAAGAAATACCTTCCTTTGGATCTGCGTCCAAGAAGAAGACCAGAGCCATCAGAAGAAGGCGCTTAAGCACCGCCAGTCTGCCTACTCCGCCACCACCAACCAGGTACTTTTTATTTCTTACTCCTTCAATTTATTGCTTTTTTATATTATTTTATTTCTTACTCCTTCTATCTCCCTCGCTGATGATGGAGCATTCACATTAGAATCGTATGATGTATGGCAGAGTGAACTAGAAGTTGAGACTAATTTAAAGCAATTTTGATTCCAATTATTAGACAAGGAATTTATTCTTGTAAGAAATTTCTGATTTCAGATTGTTAGGGGTCTTTTTCGTTTGTGTCTGCTCTCTTATGAAAATTCGCACATTAAACAAGGTGGGTTGGGAGTGCTGGAGAATGTTTATTATATGAACAAGGTTAACTGTGAAGAGTAGAAGTAGGAGACAAATTGATTTCTTATTTGCATTGCACAATACAATCTGCTGGCAATCTAATCATCACTTAACTACAAAATCGATGGGGCTAACCTTCGACCTTCTGCTCATGATAACTTCATTACTGGAATCCCCCATTGATAACCAATCAGTAGTCTAACCATGGAATGTGGAGAGCCTCCTCCCAATCTAAAGATTTTAAACTTTATTTTCATTGAAAACATAAAACTATAAATAATCTATGCTGAGTAGTCTACTCTTGGCTCTTTTTTGTATGGCTATTTTTTGGTCTTCTATCTGTATTTTTGAATAAAAACTAGCAGTTTTATGCAGCAGTCCTCCATATGATACCTTGGGTCACAGCTTCATTAAAATGTTTCTACAACATACTGGCGGTTATATACTCAATTGCAATCAAACTTGCTTTCCATATCTGTTGTACACAAGAGTTGCTACTATCAAGGGACAATAGTCTCAAAAGCTTTAATGTTGTGTGAAAAGTTACAACATTTATGGCCATGACGCCATGTGACATTTTCAAGTAACTTTTACCACCAAATAATAAGTTCACTACTTTATGAAGTTTTGAAAAACTTACCTGTTTTATGTACATCTTTTTGAAAAATTATATTAAGTGCTAAATTCAAACATCTATCAAGAACTTTTGTGACTATTTGTATTTTTTATTTTTATTCTATAATTTTTCTCAACAAATAAGTAAGTTCACTAATCTGTATCCTACTGAAATTCTCACCTAATTTAGGAACAAAGTCCTTTTGAAAAATAATGCAAGTAAAGAACTTACACTAAGACCTGTCACTTACCTAAAATTGTGAGAACTTTTCTAACAATGATAAGATTTTTGAAGTTAACTGCCATGCAGTAAACTCAAATGGTGCATGGTACTGGGAGAATATCTCATTGTACAAATATTCATTTTTTAAATTAAACTTATATTTATCATTTGCTTTGACACTCTCATTCATATGACATAGGTGCTGGGGCTATAGAGTTTATTATATGCCATGCAGAGGTCTCAATTGCATTTGCAGAAGAAAAGAAGATACCCGATGTTCTCCTTCAAAACAGACTGTTGTATAGCAGTTTAACTGTTAGGAAGAATTTGAGAGTTTTGTACACTCTTTTGTAAATAGTCTGGCTTCTCATGTGAGGTAAGGTATTAAAATGATTGCAGGCTAGGATTTATCATTAATTTTTAGCATAAATTAATTATATTTATATTTTTTATATTTTTTTTTGTCTTTTTTTTTAATTTTCTTAACTTATTTTTTTATTTTTATGTGGGCTGGCTTGCTGGCCCACCAACCCACCTTAAAGTGGGACGGGCTAGCATTTCCAGCCCACTTTGCAAAAGTGGGCCAGCCTAGGCCGGCCCATTTTTTTGGTGGGCTAGGGCCAGCCCGGCCCGTTTTTGATGGGCTGCCCCCTTTGCCAACCCTACTCTTTTCTCTCAAATGGCATTAAAAAACAATTTTTTTTGAAAAATGTGGAGTTCTTCTCCTAGAATCCAACCTCCACTATGGAGAACTCTTAAGCAAGAATAGTAATAGATATGGTGGATAGGGGTTCTTGAGCTCAAGAACCCTCCTTAAAGATGCTCTTATACCCTTAGTAGCATTAAGTTTCTCCAATCAAATGATGATATGTGCTCGTCTAATATTAAATCACTTCCACTACATATGTGTTATAGAATTAATGAAAGAAAATTATGGGTCTGTTATTTGACCAGAGAACTGGATATGAGAAGCTTGATCTAAGTTTTGTCATTTTAGATATTATTTTTGTATTAGGTAAACTTTTATGAGTTTGAGTCGCCTTGTGAGTTTGAATGTACACATTTGAGTTTGACAACCTTGGTTCTAATCTCTCTTGCTCTTCCCATGAGAGTTCTAGTTTTGCTCCATGGTTATGCATAAAGGTTTTGGAAGTTTGGGATTTTTCTTCTTGAAGTGGATTTTAGGATCTCTCATGGATGATTTACCTGATTGAACAGTCTGATATTGCTATTGCTCAGTAATGGCTTAATCTTGTTCTTGAAACTTGTGGTTGGTAGTGTCCCCTTTTGGTTTCAATCCATGGGTTTTGAGAAGCTCACATGCTGTTGCTGGTGTCTCCTTTATGTCAATTTCTGCTGTTTGTTTTATAAGCTGAGCTAATTCATGTGCTGTTTGTATCCTTGGAAAGAAAGCACATAGGTTTGTAGTTGTAGGTGAAAATTTTTCAGATTTGAATTGTTTCTTCTGATTGGTTCAATTTCTCTTGCAAACTGGAGCCCAATTCTGCATATCATCACTATTTGGAAGCAAGTGATGATTGATCCATAGCACATGCTAGAGAATGGTGCATATGAAACTATATGCTTCTTTTGTTGGAAATCTAACAAGATTATAATAGTTAAAGTTTTCGTCTCCTTACATTCCCCAATGAACACAGATTTTGTTCAAACAAATGTCATTTTTCTGTGTTTTGTATGATTTGTTAATTCTACATTAGCTCACAAGCTCTGAAGAAATTGATATTTATGATATCTGGTGTGATCTTTGTATATGCCAAAATATTATGTTTTGCATTTTAGAGAAATTATAGTTTTGTGCCCTATCAAAATGGTCAATTAATTTAATTAAGAGAGGAAATCATTCTGGTGTCTGGGTGCAGATGTTATTCTTTACCATTTCATATTTACATTGTGTGTTCTATAGAAATTATATGCCTATTTATTTACCTTAAGTTTGAAGTTTGATGTTTGTAGGTTTCATGCACTTTATTGCATGGAGTCATCAGCAGAAAAGTATGCTGCATTTAAACAGAAAGTTAGTAGGACAGTGTACTTGGACAACCTGTCACCACAAGTCACCGAATCTGTGATAAGAACTGCTCTTGACCAGTTTGCAACTGTGAAAAATGTCAAGTTTATTCCCAACTACATCGGTCCAAGCAATCTGCCGCAGTGTGCATTAGTAGAATTAGATTCTGCCAAAAAGGCCAAGGAAATTTTATCAATGATAGCGGGTTATCCTTTCATGATGTCTGGGCAGCCACAGCCTGTGAGGGCTCGGCCTGCTGTGATTGAAATGTTTGATGATCAACCAATAAAGCCTAACAGAAAGATCAAGATCCGTTGGTTGGAGCCTAGTGATCCTGATTTTGAGCTGGCAAAGGAAGTAAAGAATCTTACTCGCAAACATGCTGCAGAAGTAGAATTCCTTGACAAAGTAAGTCCATTTCTGGTAATCAATTTATTTTCTATAATCTTATTTCTATTACTATTCCAATTCTCCAATTTTCTTAGTATGCCTCTAGGAGTTGATGTTAACAATATCTATTTTCCAATGGATTTTTATTTGCAGCTTTCATGTAAATTTCTGGCGTCCTGTTACATGCATGCTTGTGTCAAACGGTCAAATATTGCGCTCGAATAAAAATATTTTGATTCAACATTTACATTAACTGAAGAGCAGTTAGCAGTAGTGTTAAGCATTTTTGTAGTGAGTGTGATAATTACTAGTAACTTTATGGGAACTGGCTGGTGAAAATGGTGCTGTAACAAGTTATTTTTAATTTCTTAAGTGCTGTTAGCACACAACCTTAATAAATTGTGAAGAGGTAAGTGAAGTTTTGCTGAAATTGAAATAACAGAATAATATCTGGTTTAAAATTAGAAATTGGGGAAACTTAGGGATGGAAAGATAATCTGTCCATATTAAACATACCAGAAACTAGTAGGATAAGGCTTTTATTGTTTGTTTGTTTGTATTAAACATACCAGAAACTATGGATTTTGTTTTCTTTGATGATCTAGGATAAGAAAACGCTGTATGAAATACTGGTTGATATGTTATGTTATGTTTTCTGTCTTAAGTCTTAACTAGTTGCTTTGATCTTTCAATTTGTGATTGAAAGAATTTATTAGCTTTATTTTCAAAGAAAGAATATATCACCACTCTGTGTAATGTAATGCCTCTGCATTGTTTATAATCCCTACATGCCATTGCTTCCAATTAGAAGGTGAGCATGTCTTTGAAGTCAGCTTGTTTGTATCTACTTTTAAATTTTTAGTAAATTAAGATTGAGGGTGAGGGCTGATACAACAGCAAGATTTTTATTTTTAAACAGCTATCCTTCCCACACCCCATTTTGGTAGGAGCTTCATGCAGAGTTGCTATATAACCGTATTATAATCTTCTCTTGTGCTTTAAATCAAAGGTGGATACCCCTTTACTCATACACCTTATAGACAAGTCCACTTTATAGAATTATTGTCTTGTCGGAAAATTTGATGCTGTCTTTAAGTAGTTAAGCATAAAGAACGCGAAACAGTAGTTATATGCAAAAACTGAAATGAAACCATGTCGTTTTTTTCTTGTTCTTCTGGCTAAAGAACATACGTTTTATTCTTTTATTTTCAATGATAGCACTAAGGTTTGAACTTATGGCCTCTTGCTAACTATCTAAACACTTCAGCACTGGAAGGCAATCTTGCTAAATAAACTTGGTCCCTTTTCTTCAATCAAAATGAAACCCGAGACTGTGGCTTGCTAATCATCATAAATATGTTTGATGTCCACTGTGAGAGATAGTAGTATTATCATATTATGAAGTGTGTTTTGGGTATGTTTGTGCTGCTTCTTTTTTCAGCTGCTACTAGAAGACGAAGAGAAGCTAGCAAAGCAGCAGGAAGAGACACTTAAGGTGCATTACAAAAAGTTTAAGATGATAGAGGGCATTATGGCTGACAAAACTGCCCATCGTTTGGCACGAAAGTATAATCTACATGTTGCGGATGATTGGGCTCGTCTGGATTAACAACTTATGTAAATAGCTTTTTAGTTTTCCTTGCTAGGATTTAAGGTTTATTGCGTCTTTCTACTCCCACTACTACTACTAAAGAAGCTCAGATCATACTTGTTATATAATATGCTCTTTGATCCATGCCCAAGATCATCTTTTGTTTGTTTTCTTTTGATTCAGGGTAGGGTCTTGGTGGTAATTTAAATTTAATTTGGCTAGATTTATTTTTTCCTTAAATTGATTATCGTAATCCATATTTTCCTTTCAGAGTATTATTTTTATTCATAAGAATTGAATACAGTACTAGAGGGTTTATAATATTCACACATTCTCTTTAATCAATTAAGTTAGACCATCTTGGTTTTCCTTCAAAAAAGAGTATACCAGGACTCAGAGATTACTCTTGAGGAGACTAGCCCTTTGAATTTGGTGATTTGAGAGGAAGTGAAATGAGAGATTATGGGTCTTGTGTTTGGTTGGAGTGGGAATGACATGCAGAAATTGCAAAAATTTATGCATCCTACCATAATGCGAATCTTGCTTTGAATATCGTGAAAGGGAGAAGATTTGTGATTTTTTGTTTGTTTTAATTTCTTAAATAAGTAAAAATAATTTTTTAATTTAATATATTTTAAATAAATAATTTTATGCTAAGAAAAATAATTGAGTAATAATTATTTATTGGTTTTTTAATCTAAATAAATTGAGTTGTAATGTTAAAGTAGACTCATTATATTTTTTCAAAATATTTTTTTACTTTAAAAATATATTTTTGACCATATGCTCTGTCCTAGTCTCCTAGAGGTATATTGGTCATTTCACAAAAACTGTCTTAGTAAATTCTCAGTAAATTTTAAAATCATTATTAATTATTTGGAGTGTATTTAACTATTTATGACTCATTTTAAGCTTTTAGATATTTTTACTATTTTTTCCTAGTATGACTTTTTAGGGATGTATTGCTCATTTTACCATTTTTTGGTGTCGGTCCGGATGTAATATTAAAAATCTCAACATCAACATCAACAACACCTTTAACCCAAGTTAATTGGGGTTGGTGGTAGATGAACTCAATGATAAATCGAAAAAAAGACAAATGAGAGAAAAAAAAAGGCTAAAAACAAAATGGTGAGAGAAAGAAGAGAGAAAAGAGGAGGAGAAGGACTAAAAACAAGGGAACGACTGGAACATAGGGTTACTAATGGGTTTAACCCTCCACCAAGCTTATCGCTTTTCTCCACTCCGTCCTAAGACATACTGTCCGCCAATCTATATCTCACTCTATTAGGTCTTGTTTAACTTCCTTTCCCCAGGTAAGTTTCAGTCGACCCCTACCTCTCTTTGTGTCTAGCTCTTGGTAACAAACTCTTGTTCTTACAGGAGCATCCAGCGGTCGTCTCATAACGTGCTAAAACCATCTCAATCTATGCTCCCTCATCTTTTCACATACTGGTACCACTGACACCTTTCGTCGAATATCATTATTTCTTATCTTATCCATCTTCGTATAACCACACATCCACCTTAACATCCTCATTTCCGCTACCCCTATTTTATGCTCATGCTGCCTATGTGCTGGCCAGCATTCCGCACCATATAGCATTGCCGGTCTAACAGCCGTTCTATAGAATTTTCCTTTTAACTTAAGGGGAATCTTGCGGTCACACAAAAACCCCGATGCACTCCGCCATTTCATCCACCCTGCTCTAATCCTATGACTTACATTCTCATCGATCTCACCACCTTTTTGCAACATTGATCCCAAGTATCTAAAAACATCTTTCCTGGGTACCTCTTGATCAAGTAGATGCACTGTGTCTTGATCACCATCCTTATCCTGTGAAAACTCACACTTCATATACTCCGTCTTGCTCTTACTTATCTTGAATCCTTTAGACTCCAAAGTGCTTCTCCACAATTCCAATTTCCTATTCACGCCATCTTTGGTCTCATCAATAAGTACGATATCATCAGCAAAAAGCATACACCACGGCACTTCCTCTTGAATATCTCTCGTCAGTTCATCTATCACTAAGGCAAAAAGATAAGGACTAAGAGCTGAACCTTGGTGGACACCTACCGTGATAGGAAAATACCTTGATGTTCCATTATAGGATTTCACACATGTGGTAGCCCCATTATACATATCCTTGATTGCATTAACGTACTTTAATGCTACCTTTTTCTTCTCAAGAGTCCACCATAAGACTTCTCTTGGGACTCTATCATATGCTTTCTCAAGATCTATGAACACCATATGTAAGTCTTTCTTCATTTCCCTATACCTTTCCATTAATTGTCTCATCAAGAAAATAGCTTCCATGGTACATCTTCCTGACATAAATCCAAACTGATTTACTGAAACCTTGGTCTTCCTCCTTAGGCGATGTTCGATAACTCTTTCCCACAACTTCATAGTATGGCTCATGAGCTTGATGCCTCTATAGTTTGAACAATTCTGGATATCTCCCTTGTTTTTGTAAATAGGCACAAACATACTTTTCCTCCAAGCATCAGGCATCTTGTTTGTTTGAAGAATCCTATTAAAAAGATTAGTCAACCATTTTATTGCCACATCTCCCAAGCCCCTCCACACTTCAATAGGGACGTCATCAGGTCCCAACGCTTTATTATTCTTCATCCTCTTTAAAGCCTCCTTAACCTCATGTGTATTAATTCTGCGTACAAATCTTCTATTCAGATCATCAAAAACGTCCTCCAAAACCACCTCACTCTTGTCACCATTCCCATTAAAAAGATTGTTAAAGTAGTCTAACCATCTTTCACTTACATCTTCATCCCTCACCAAAAGTTTTTGATTTTCATCCTTGATACACATAACTTGGGTGAGGTCTTTACTCTTCTTATCCCTCATTTTTGCAAGTTTGTAAATACCTTTCTCTCCATTCTTGCTCCCAAGATTTTTATACAAATCGTCAAAAACATTGCCTCTAGCTTCCCGCACTACTTTCTTTGCATCCTTTCTAGCTACTCTAAACTTTTGCAAATTCTCATCATTGGGACATTTATGCAAAGATCTAAAACATTCCTTCTTCTGTTTAATAGCCTCTTGCACCTCTCCATTCCACCACCATGTTTCCTTTGTAAAAACTTTATTCCCTTTGCTTTCACCTAACACCATCCTTCCCACATTTTGGACACACATAGCTATCTTATTCCATATTTCATTAGCTTCTCCAATAAATTCCCACGGTCCTTCACGCAACATATTTTCTTTAAACTCTATTTGTTTCTCCTCCTTTAGCTTCCACCATCTTATCCTTGGATTTGGATCTTTCTTCCTCAAATTAAGAACTTTGTTGAACCTAACCTCTAGAACAACCAACTTATGTTGTGTTGCCACACATTCCCCAGGGTAGACCTTGCAGTCAATACACAAATTTCTATCTTCCCGTCTAGTCATAAAGAAATCAATTTGACTACGATTTTGGCCACTATGATACGTGATAAGATGAGACTCCTTTTTCCGGAAAAAAGTGTTCGCTAGCATCAAATCATAGGCTAGTGCACAGTTCAAGACATCTTCTCCAGTCTCATTTCTCGTCCCATAGCCAAAACCACCATGAATTCTATCAAAACCTCCACTGTTTTTACCAACATGCCCATTTAGATCGCCTCCTAGGAAAATCTTCTCCTCTCTTGGTATCCCTCTCAGAACCTCCTCTAAGTCTTCCCAAAATTGGTTCTTTTCATCTGATAGTAATCCCACTTGGGGTGCATACACACTAAGGATATTTAAAATAAGATCCCCCACTACAAGCTTAATCATCATAATCCTGTCGCCTTTCCTTTTTACATCAACGACTTTATCTCTGAAACTTCTATCGATCATAATTCCAACTCCATTGCGACTCTTGATAGTACCTGTATACCACAACTTGAAACCGGTGCCCTCCACTTCCTTGGCCTTTTCTCCAACCCACTTAGTTTCTTGCAAGCAAACAATATTCACTTTCCTTCTGGCAAAGACATCTGCTAACTCCCTCAGTTTACCCGTTAATGTTCCTATGTTTCAGCTTCCCAATTTCATCCTAAACCCTTGGGCTGTGTTTGCCCACCACGCTCGCCCATCTGCGTGTTGGCACCCTTGCCTTTTTGTCACCAAATCCGGGTGAAGACCTGGCGCCTTGCCTTTCGGCATGGACCCTAGCACACTTTTCACTACATCCCGGGATCGATGTAGCGCCTTGCCTTGTGGCGAGGACCCTAGCACACTTTTCGATACACTCTGGGCCCGATGTAATGCGTCTATGAAGGGAACGCCCCAACGAAATATCATAAAGGTTCATCACATAAGAATAACTAATTTTTTATGGCCGGTTCGCTAATTTTTTATGCAATATTAAAAATCTAAACTACATAAAACTTTTTGATGCGAATGCATGAGCATTGAAATTTTAAGATTCCCATCTGGTCTTCCAGAATAATATATAGAATTAAGAAGACAATATACTAAACTAAAAGTAGGAGCATTACAAAAATGACTTATGATTTCCTAACAAAAATATTCTAAACGTAGTAAAAAGGAATTTTGAAAAAGTTTGCAAGATTTGGTTGTTTTTATTTTGGGTTAATTTATCATTCCTGTAAAGATCAAAGGGAAACTGTATTTTGTGTTGACTTTTAATTTTAAAGGGTATTTTTTTGGTAAATTCTATGATGTTCTAGCACGATTATGTTTCTAGCTCTGCTTCAATATCAAACCTCATAAAATGAACATTTTAGTAATATTTTATACAAAGTGTCAAAATTACTTCTAAATAATCTTGATGAATTATCATTAATCACACTTAAATCATCCAATAGACTGGGTTGTCTATCTATAGGAGTTAGTATAAATCTACACTGTTTGTTAGCAATATAATCTAGTTTTTGGTTGAATTAACAACTTCACCCATAAATTAATAATCAATTCATTTGATTAAGTCTAATAATTTATTATTGTTTTCGCTTAATTAATGATGCAAACGAGTTATTTAATAAAAACAGTATAACTTAAGATGTCGCACTTTTGACAATATAATTTCAATCTTCTATTTATTTAAACAATATCTCACTATAATTATTTTAATTTAAAATAGTTAAATCATGAAAAAATTCCATTTAAAATTAGTAGTGAGTTTTAGCTTGTTTAATTTATGTAATAAATTAAAAGGAATCCTATTTATTTCTTTAAAATTTTGGTTTTCTATATTTTGGACACAAACAATAAATTTGTCCAATGTTCTTATTTTTGTTAGGGATCTTTATATAACATGAAAAGATCTTTGGATCTGTTAGCAATTTTCTAAATTATGCTAAGGGTTAACTAATATATTTACCAAAGTCTGACAAAGGTTAAATTACAATTATTATAATTAACAATAATTGACACAAATGATACTGATTTATATATATTAACAAGATGGTGTAGGGTTCATATATATTAACAAGGTGGTTTAGGATTCAGTTTGAATAATAATTAATATTTGAATATAAAATAAATAGTGTTGAGAGAGAAATATTCATCAAGTAATCGTTCATATTTCTAAAAAAAGATTAATCATTGCTTTTGGTCAAAAATTATTTTGTAATAATACCATAATAAAAAAAATTGCAATTATTATAAACTTGAAAGAGTTAAATTACAATTTCTTTAAAATGATTTAGCATTATTGATAAGATTTTTACATGAATTTCCCAACAAAATTCAGCAGGCTACACACGTAAACCTTTATTTCTTCTAATTAGTGACTGCTGCATACAACAGCTGATTCCATGTATCTGGCAGGCCTGCTACACACCAATGAGTGCAGTCCATGCCTCTGAAGCCATTGTAAGAACTAGGATGTGCATCTTTTCTCAACTGTGACAGAGTTGTAATGTTAAGCAGATGAACAGGTTTGGTTATATTCTTCAGCACATCTTCCAATACAAATAATGCTGCTGGCAATCCACTAGGGGTAAGTCGATCCACTTATTGGCTGCGTCTCCTTTGAACAGTTTCGCACTCCTGGCTCATTCCACCCCGTGCCACTAATTTATATACAAAAGTTGGGGGAAAATTAAATATTAAAATCAGATGAATGTTAATGACACTTTTTAAAAGGTGTTTGCTTATTAAGAGTATTTCTATCGGACTTAATAATAAAATTTATCATTAAATTTTCATTATTTTATGAATTTTATGACCAAAAGTTTTATCTTCATAATTTTATGAATTTTACCACTCAAATTTTTTTCATAAATTTTACCATTCAAATTTTTAATTTTTGTATATTTTATCATCACAATGATAACAAACAATGTTAGAGTCATTTTAAAATTTTTGTTACATCAATTGTAGTTATAAAATATAAAATATGTAAAAAATTTAAATCATTTATATTTTGTTAATGACAGTAAAATACATAAAAAAAATTGAGTGGTAAAATTTGAGAAAATAAAACTTTAATGATAAAAGTTACAAAATAATAAATGTTGAAAGGTAAAGTTTACAATTAAACCTCAAAGACATTAGAGGATAACTATTTTGAAGCTTTGAATTTGCTACTCTGAAGAAAATGTGTCAAACTTACTTGTAATGGGAAGGAGAAATTCCTTGGAAAAGAATTGTGGTTTTGTTTGTATCTACCTCTGCATTGACCCAATTAGCCCATGTTGTCAAACCAAGTTTAAAAGCTTCCATGCGATCCATGTCTTTGAGTATCTTGTCACCTATTTGAACATAATCCCATCTGCATCACAAAATGGTCAAGTAAATTACTTATTTAGCTATTGTCACAATCAAAACTTTTGGTGTACTAATTAACGTTCTGTTTGAATAAATATTCATAAACACTTGTAGAAAAATAAAATAAAAAGTTAATTCAACCTATGCATTTTAATTCATAGAAAAATTTATTTCATTTTTTTATTTTCTTTTTTCATTTATTTAAACATTGCCTAAATGATTTTGAGGAATTCATACGGTTGCTTGGGTCCTCTGCGGTACCACCAAAGCCAAGTGTTGAAAACCATACTGTCCATTTCTTTCCATATGCTCCCACTCTGAAGGGAATCAAGCTTCAAGACTCGACCAATTTTTTCCTC
>CM023952.1:24181875-24244397 GCA_013407115.1 Glycine latifolia | reverse complement strand
AATTAATCAAATTTCAAATACTACTTTCATATAAACAAAAGTTGTTTTAGTGATAGTTATTCGTTTATTCTACTTATGGTTATATATATACATGTAGAACAGTACAATGTGACAAGAAGCTGAATCAAAAGAAGAGATAGTATTAAGATCTCCTTGTCTTATTTATATACACAAGAAGAACGGTTACAGTTTGTAGCAGCACAGAAATATATAAAGGCAATCTCTTAGGTTCTTTCAGAAAGGAGAGACAAAATTTAAATGATAGAAAAATAAATTCAAAGATAAGGATGTGAGCTCAAGAAAATTTGTATTCATGTATTATTGTGCAACAAGATATTCCTTGAGTATGTCTGTTTTGCCTCTACTTTTATGGCTTTAGAATGTGTTTATGTTATAGGCTTCTATTTGCTGCTATGTCATGGTTAATTTCTAGGAGTATTCTATAAAACCTTAGAGCCTCTTTGGCTCTGTTACTTTTATTAATCTCCCCCAAAAAATATTTTGGACATGATGAAGTTTAATTGTTTCAGTGAATTATCATTTTAATCTATGGAAATGTATGATGTAAGCATTCATCTATAGTTTCATATTTAATAACAATCATATCAAGAACATGAAAAGGATCTTAAGAATTCATGAGTTTTACATAAACATACCTTTGTCCATAATTGCAGAAGATTCTTTAATGGTAGAATACTTTCTCAAAGTCTTGACCCTTTCAATTCTTGTATCTTCTTTGATAGGGATGAGATACAACTTTCATGGGCAGACAATGATAGTCTTTTATGTTTCTATATATCTCTTTTCAAAAACCAATGTTTTTTTATACTTTCTGATAACTGCACCTATCAACCGTTATCTATTTTATAACTTCTAATAACTCTCACACCAATATTACATTTTACCCTTTTTTTCTCTCATTAAATCAAAATAACACTACTTTTATACATGATACACATAATGTTTTACATCGGTAGAATACTTTGTCAGAGTCTTGACCTTTTAATTCTTGTATCTTCTTTGATAGGGATGAGATACAACTTTCATGGGCAGACAATGATAGCCTTTTATGTTTCTATATATCTCTTTTCAGAAACCAATGCCTTTTCATACTTTCTGATAATTGCACTTATCAACAGCTATCTATTTTATAACTTCCATAACTTCTAATAACTTTCATACCAATATTACCTTTTACCCTTTTCTCTCATTAAATCAAAATAACACTACTTTTATACATGAGACACATAATATTTTACATTCTCCCACTTGGCTCATGTCATAAAGTGTCCCTTCATGATTTAATGGAAATTCATCATAATTTGCATACATAAAGCTAAAGGTTCATACATTGGCCTCATCATACATCATGATCAAAAATAAAAAACCAATATAAGTCATGGTGGTTCTATGCTATCAAATCGGCATAGTTCCTTCCATGTACCACTATATTAGCTCTTCTTCCTAACATGATACTTTAATGGAAGTTTACACCATAATGTCCCACAATAATACTATTATGTCTTCATCAAGGACGAATGCCATTTTTGAAAATAATCATTCATACATGCATGTATATATAAATTTGAAAATAGGATAATTTTCAGAAACTTAAACATCATTGAAGGGGAGAAGGAAGTGTTCATTATTCAAATCTTTGACAGCTCACAACATAACTTCTTCATTACATTAATCTAGAAAACAACAAAGGGAAACAACCTAGTCCTGACAAGCATCATGAATTTTTCTTGTCCCTGATCAGCCTTGTATATCCCAATAATAGCCAACAGTCTCTAGAATAATTGTATGGTAAATGTTCGTCTCTCAAATTCAGGTGTGCTATATGACCAACAGTCTCAAAAGCAGAAGGAATAATCATACCCTCAGGCAATAAGGCCTCCAAGACCTGCAACAATGATATAGGACTTTTTTTTTCAATTTTATTCATAATTTGAAGCTGAATGAAGAACATGAAAAAGGGAAACCTTATCACAAAAATGTTTCTAGGTTGCATACATGAATACTGTTATGCTTTTTACGAATAGGGTGTCCAGCTAGGATGCTGGTAATTTTAATATTGGATCAAGCTCTCTCTCTCAAGGTATTTATGGAAGAGAAATACCTCCAGAAATATGATCACTATGCACCAACGATACTCAATCAGGGGGGTGAGGTGTGTGCACAGTGTAAATGGAACAGAGAAGAGAGAACGAGTAAAAAATGTACATTTTTTCCTCTGAAATCAGCCATTATTTATACTGAACTTACCTTCAGGTCAGTTGAAGATTTTCTCCGATATTCTTGGCCAATATCTCCAACCACATTATACCAACATCTTCGTGGCAGTTATTATGTTTAAGGTCCACAATCTTCTTCTGCCATTATATTCAGCAGTCCACGATTTGAATTCTTAATGGGCATTAACATTAAGCCCATATCTCGAATCCGTAACAGTTTTTCCCCAGCCCGACTGTCTAGCTTTCTAGGCAACCGGATGTACTAGCTGATACTCCCTTCTGACAAGTTTTGATTTTTGCACGTTGTCCTT
This sequence comes from Glycine latifolia, assembly GCA_013407115.1. Taxonomy (NCBI): domain Eukaryota; kingdom Viridiplantae; phylum Streptophyta; class Magnoliopsida; order Fabales; family Fabaceae; genus Glycine; species Glycine latifolia. Next base: position 24,241,849 of record CM023952.1, on the reverse strand, counting down.
TATTCTATCTAAACCTGGATTTATGCATCTCAGTTTTCATATTTTTATCCGGCTTTGCCTAAGCTCTATTAGCAGAAGGTTTTAACCAGTTCAGGTTTTACCCTTAAGCAATCACTTTGTATTAGTATAAGGTTTTAACCAGTTCAGGTTTTACCCTTAAGTGATCACTTTGAGTTTTTAACCCTTCCTTGGGCTTTACCCTCAAGATCTCTTACAACTTGAGATTTTAACCCGGTTCAAATTTCAGAAGCATCCTCCGTCACTCTTCGATCCCGGCTGCTTTCTTGGGGACTTTACATACCATCCCGGCTTTATTCACCGATATTCCTATATTAACTTCGTTGTCGCTTGAGGAATTTTCTTGCCATTTGATTTGTAAACCATTTCTATCTCGGAGGGCCGGTACACCATTTATATTCCAGAGGGCTGGATTATACTTATATTGATTTGTGACTATCTATATCCTAGTCTCCCAGAGGGTCGATACACCATCTACATCGGTGCACCATTTACATCCCGGCTTTTGTATTTGCCAAGCAACCTATTTATTGCCCCTCGGATTTGGTTAGTCACAGATCCATATAAATAATATATGTATTAAAGTTACTCGACTTTGTTGTTTGTGTCTCATCATATCACTTGTTGTAAATACGCGCGTTAATGCGCACGCGCATTAAATGCGCTATCATTTCATACTGAGCGCTAATTATGAAATTTGAAATTAAATAGACTATTCTACCCCCAGACGTGATGATTCATCCTCATCTAACGGTTATGCTTATACCGCCGTTCGATGGCATCGAAATGTTTCACACTAATCCAACAACTACCTTGATTTCTTGCTAGCGCTTATATATACCTTCTTACATCTGCTCCTATGTTTTGTTGGTCACGTTGCTTCTTCTTCCAAGAACTCCTTTACGCTATTTGAACCTCTCTGTTTGCTTGTTTCATCTCCTACACTCCCAAACACCTTCGCATACTCAGGTATCCTTCATTACCATCGAACTTCTTGCTTTTGTTTTACGTTGATCGTAGTTTGTTTATGTGTTGGGTCCACTGCCATCTTTGTGTGTCGTCTAGGCTTTGCTCCTTTTGACGACAAATCGCTCTATTCTTTAGCCATTTTCCTTTTCCTACTGTCCACATTCTGATTCTTCATTTCTCACAGCATTCGTTATCTTCTGCATTAATTATGAACACTCCTGTGGAAGAACGTAGATTAGAATGATACCATTCCCCCTAGGATTGGGTATTGGTTATTTGGTACCCCTTTCTGAAGAAGAAAGGGAAAAAGCTTTGTTACGTCCATATACTGGTGGAACTGACAACAAAAGGAAAAAGAAAACGCCCCAAAACCAAATTCAATCTTCCGAAACTAAAACCCCGTTAGACCTTCCTAAGGCTGGTCCTGTGACTGAACCTGTTTCTTTTTCTGGGTGTTCGAAACTACAAAACCCTAATTCTTTGTTGTCACCACATGATGTCGTCCTTCCCTCAAATCCGAAGTTAGAAATTCTGTTCGAACCATGCTTCGACTGTGTTCATGAAAGTGCGCTACTTGTAAATTCTGGCTGTGACTCTATTGCTAATTCTATTCTAGGATCTTGTCGTCGTAATCCAGTTCTTGTTCCTATCCTGTCCATCACCAAACCCAACAATAGGAATGTTGTTCTTACTTCAGGTATGCCTTTCTCACTGATTTTTATTTGTTTGACGTAGGTGTGTATGGATCTACCTTCAGAGCAAGTTGCCGAGTCCCGGTCTGCCGAGTCACAACCCGGTTCACTATCCTCTTCCACCATCTCTAAATTCCCACGGGTAACTCAGGAGGTTCTGCGAAAGCTATCCGAACTTAATGCGGAAAACGTTGCTGCCCTCTCGGTCAGGAACCAAGAAAATTTTGTTGTGCGTCTCCCAGATAAAGATGAGCCTATTTGTTCTTTAAGAGAAGGGAATTCCCCTTCTTTTTTCTTCTTCTATAAAGATGTAATAACTCGGATAGGAATACAATTTCCCTTTTCCGAGTTTCAAATGAACATTTTAAACCATTTTCATGTAGCCCTTTCACAACTTCATTCGAATAGCTAGGGCTTCCTTCAAGCCTTCAAACATTTTTGTGAATACCTTGGCGCCCCCAATACAGTTCCTCTTTTCTTTTACTATTTTAGTGTCCATATTGCTAGGACGGGTAAGGAAACCCCTAGTAAGAAAGGCTGGATTTCCATCTGAGGCTGCAATGAGCGAAAACTCTTTCTTGTTTATACCGGTTCGTTCAAACACTTCAAAAATAAATACTTCAAGGTTGTCGCCGAACCCAGTCAACAACCGTTTTTCCTTTCTTCAACTGATTCCCAGGATGGAGAATCAAAATTTCCCCTCTACTGGTCCCGTATTCATCATGATTTTCCTCCATCCTCATATCATTTTGAGGAAGTAGATTTAGCAGATATTGATGCTTCATCGATTACGCGGATAGCTACTTATAAAGAAGCTCACGACCCTCCTAGTGTGGCTGCATTTGTCCGTGAATACCGTGTCGGGCTTTCCGTATTATCGAGTATGACCTTGTCTATTTGCATTTATTTTGTATGATTGCATTCTAACCTTTGCTTGTATTTTGCAGTTCCGGAGATGGAAAAACAAACTACCGCTACTGTACCACCGGCTCCGAAGAGTACATCCACACAACCTCGGACCGACGCTTCTCAGCAACCACCACGACCACTTGCCCCCTCTTTTATTTAAGTTATAGAGAAGGAAAAGGGTTCAGCGTCTAGTGGTCCGGGACAACAAAAACGGAAGCTGTCTGAGGTCCGTCAAGGTAAAACCCCTTCCCAAAAAGATAAGGCCCCTACCCAAAAAGATAAGGCTGCAGCCAAAAAGGGTAAAGGTGTTGCCACCCCAAGGGCCTCGGACCCGGTAATAACGTAACCGGGATGCATTTTAAAGCTTACGTCAGTGATGGTAAGTTAATCCCGCCCCTTTCTCCTTGTGAAGACTCCATGGCGCTGGAGGAAGAAGATCCAGCCCACAAGGAGGGCGATACTACCGAAGACCAAGCTTAGTCCCGGTCAACTTAAATATCAAAGGGCCGAGATGCCGGTTTAACATGTAATTTGACTTTTATACTTTTTAGACATTACTGGGTTAATCCTGGTTCTATCTGTAATTGACAATTTCTTTTTATTCACGTATTCACCTTTTTTGTGATCCAAATACGCATGAATCTGTACTAATCCAAATTTGTATCAAATTATTTAGCCAAAAGTAACTATCTTTTTCGCATGCTGAATAAATATCCATTTGGTTTCAATGACCAAGTATTTTATAATACAAATTATTTTGTCTGTAATACGTCCCGGATTGACCCAGGTTTAATCTTGACAACGATTAACATGCTACATGTAGACATTTATTGTATCATTAAATGGTCATACATTTCAACCTGATTAGGGTTTAAATAGCGTGTCGTTGGTTGCCGAGATAACAATAATCATCATATATGCACATGTTGGTATTAGTTTGTTCGTAACTATCCACAAATAAATCTTCTATCTCATCATAAAGATAAGAATATTTATTCTTTATTCATAACTTCATACAACAATTCTCGATCGAATTACAAAACAACTCATGATCTCAATGAAAGAGAACAATATGAAGTCCGGGTTACAAACTCATCGTACCGTGGTTCATATACTCAATAAAAGAGAAACACATGAATTATATCATTGAATAGGAAAACAAATACTTATTATGCCGTATGTGCGGCTTATTGCTCCTTTCAACAGAACATCAAACCCGGATTTAACTGTAATATACTTTCAATTTATCGACATTCCAAGTTCGTTTTACTGTTTTTCCATCGAGGGTTTCTAAAGTATAAGCTCCTCGTTCGAGTGTCTGTGAAACCCAGTATGGTCCTTCCCAGTTGGCAACTAACTTTCCTTCTCTAGCATTCTTGTTTCCAATATCCGCCCTTCGAAGGACTAGGTCGCCTATTTCAAAATGCCACGGTTTGACTTTCTTGTTATACTTTACAGCTGCCAGTTGTTTTGCTAATAGATCCCGACAATGTGCATTAACTCGGGATTCATCTGCCAAAATTAGCTCAATAGCCAATGCCTCATTGTTCTTTACTTCACCCTCCTAGAGTACTTGCTTTCTTCTCCAAGATGGTTGGCCAATTTCTACTGGAATCATCGCCTCGCAACCGTAAGTCATTCTGAACGGAGTTTCTTTGGTAGACGTTTGAACTGTAGTTCTATGTCCCCACAAAACATAATACAATTGCTCCACCCAACTAGAACCGACTTCATGCATTCATTTTTTCAACCCATCTATGATCACCTTATTTGCTGCTTCAACTTGCCCATTAGATTGCGGGTGTTCGACTGAAGCGAAGTGATGCTTGATCTGAAACCCGATCATCATATCTTGAAACCGTTTATCTGTGAATTGAGTTCCATTGTCTGTCACAATTTCACCCAGGATTCCAAACCTGGAAATAATGTTTCATTCAAAGAATCTTTGCACTCGAGCCAACGTGATGGTGGCGAGAGGTTCCACCTCAATCCATTTTGTGAAATAATCCACTGCCACTATCAACCATTTTAGTTGGCCTTCTGCTGCTTTGAATGGTCCTAACAGATCCATTCCCCACTTAAAGAAGGGCCATAGGGCCGAGATAAACTGCAACTCGATAGGAGGAGACCATAGCAACTTGGCATGCTTTTGACAACTTTCGCATGTTTTGACGTGCCTTGCAGAATCAACTTCCATTGTCGGCCAATAATATTCGGCTCGAAGAGCCTTTCTTGCTAATGCCTTAGCTCCCATGTGTTGACCGTTGATTCCTTCATGTATGTCAGTCAACACGTACTCGATTCGATCCGGGCTCAAACAAACTAGCATTGAGGTGTGCAATCCTTTGCGGTACAACTCATCCTCTAAAATTGTGTACATAGCTGCATCGCGTACCAATTTTCTGGCCTCCGTCACATCATCCGGCAATGTACCCCTTTTCAGGTAATCAATCATGGGCCTTCTCCAATCCTCTCCTGCCATGATTATCATAACACACGTTGGTGTGGAAATCTCCTGTTGAATAACCATCCTATGGTTACCCGGTCTTTTAGTACTTGCCAGTTTGGACAGAATGTCGGCCCGTGAATTTTCTTTTCTAGGGATATGACTCACGATCACCTCATCAAAATCAACAATAATCTCTTTAACTTTATTCAAATATTTAGCCAACAAAGGCCCATTTACATGATATCACCCCTCGATCTGAGCTGTGACAAGCTGCGAATCAATGAACACCTTTATTCTCTTCGCTGCTTGCTCCTTCACCTGTAACAACCCGACTATCAGTGCTTCATACTCGGCCTGGTTATTCGACGTTGAAAAATTTAGATGGATAGATTGTTCGACGGCCACCCTTTCCGGGTTTTCAATAATTATCCCGGCACCGCTTCCTTTCAAATTAGACGAACCGTCGACATATAATTTCCACACATTTTCTTAATCTCCTTCAGCTGGTGTTAATTCCATGACGAAATCCACCAAGGCTTGAGATTTAATGGCATGTCAGGCTTCGTATCTCAAATCGAACTCGGACAATTGAATTGCCCAATTTATCATTCTCCCAGCCAGATCCGGTTTGTGTATTACTTATCGGATTGACTTATTAGTTCTGACAGTTATTGTATGGCTTTAGAAATAGGGGCGAAGCTTCTTCGCAGCTACTAACAGGGCAAAGGCCACCTTTTCCAACCTTTGGTACCATAACTCGGAATTTCGGAGAGCCCAGCTTACAAAATAAACAGGTTTTTGCGATTTCTGGGCTTCCCTTACCAATACCGCACTAACCGCTTCATCTCCCACCGATAAGTATAGTATTAGTATCTCTCCTGGTTCTGGTTTTGATAATACAGGTGGTGAAGCCAAACATTTTTTAATTTCTGTGAACGCCACCTCACAATCCGGGTTTCATCCGATACTAGCCTCTTTTTTTAGTTAAAACGACCAATCTTCCCGTCAATTGCTGAATTTCCCTTTTGTTTTTTGGAAATTGCATGTCCAACACAACTTTGCATTTATCCGGGTTAGCTTCTATTCCTCTATGGGTTAACATAAACCCTAATAATTTTCCAGCCGAAACGCCAAAAGCGCATTTAAGCGGGTTTAAGCGAATATTATATTCTCTTAATCTGCTAAACGTTTCTTCCCAATCTTTTATATGATCATTCATGATAGATGTCTTTACAATCATATCATCGATGTAGACTTCAATGTTCCGACCAAGTTGGTGCTCAAAGACCTTATTCATCATCCCTTGGTATGTGGACCCCGCATTTTTCAACCCAAAGGGCATGACATTATAACAGTAATTTGCTTTGTCACCTATAAAGGCTGTTTTTTCCTGGTCAGCTGGATACATGGCGATCTGATTGTATCCTGAGTAAGCGTCCATAAATGATAATAACCGAAACCCGGACGAGTTATCTACGAGTTGATCAATATTTGGCATCGGATATGCATCTTTAGGACACATCTTGTTCAAATCGGTATAATCCATGCACACCCCTCACTTGCCATTAGATTTTTGGACCATTACTACGTTGGATAACCAAGCAATGTACTGGATTTCTCGTATAAACCCGGCCTCCAACAACTCTTTGATGTGTGTGGTCAGTGCTTGAGTTCTCTCGGGCCAAGTTTCCATTTTTTCTGCTGGACCGGCTTTGATCCGGGATACATCGATAATTTATGGCAAGAAAACTTTGGATCTATCCCCGGTATTTCTGATGCTTTCCAAACAAAAACATCTTGGTTCTTCTTGATGTACTCCATGAGTTTGACTTTGACGTCTGAGTCGACCATCTTCCCGATCTTGGTGATCTGCCACGACTGGTTTCCTATCTGCAATTCTTCCATATCTCCGGCTGGTTCTGGTCTCCATTCATCAGAGTCTTCTCTCATGTCCAGTTCTACCATGTTAACTGGTTTTCCCGGTTGACGCTCAAACATCTTCCGGTTAATATGATCTCCTTGACGTATCCGGGGTGGCGAAGATGGACCACCTTCGCTTTCCTTGATCGTATTGTAATAACATTGCTGGGATTCTTTTTGATCTCCACAGATTGTCACCACCACATTATTGTTCCCTACCATTTTGATCTTTTGATGCTTAGTAGACATCAACATATCCCACTTATGGATTGTCGGTCTTCCCAAGATAACATTGTTTGGTGAGGGAAAGTCGGCCACAACAAACGTAACTCTTTCCGACTTAAATGCATCTTTAGTTCCTAATGTCATCCGAAGGTCAATGGAAACTTTTGGATTGTATTTCCTCCATTGAAGCCTATCAACATCGTCTTACACGGCTTCAAATCCTTTTCATCCAAATTCATCTTTTTGAATGCACTCCAGAGGAAAATATCCGCCGAACTACCATTATCCACAAACATCCTTTTAACTTGGCAATTTACCAGTGTGCCAGTAATTACTAAACTATCTTCATGACCGGGTACCATATCCTTCATGTCCTCCTCTGTGAAATATAGGATAGGAAGTTCTGGTTTGCCGGTTTTCTCTTTAAACTTGGGTTGCGCTCTTACCGAAAGAACTTCTTTCAGATATTTCCTTCTTTGGTTAGTTGTATCTCCTCCTCCTCCTAAAGCTCCAGAGATGACATTACATTCAAACTCCGGCTCTAGAAATTCATCATCATCGGTCTGCTTCTTCCTCTTATCCTCTTTTTCCTTCCCGGCCTGCACTTCTCCAACTTTGCGCTTGTTCCTCTGGCCCTGGGTCTTTATCACATACTACCTTAACCTTCCCTCCCTGACGAATTTCTCAATTGCATCTCGAAGGTCCCAACATTGACCAGTGGTGTGTCCTGGCCCGTTGTGAAACTCACAAAACCAGGATTGGTCTACCCCGACCTTGTTATACAATGGACGTGGTCGTTCCACCTTCTTCATGTCAGTTAAAGCTACCTCCTTCCAAACCTGTGACCGGGATACATTTAATGGTGTATATTTTTCATATTTTGTTTCATACTTCCCCGGCCTGAACTTAACATCCAGATTTCTTCCTTGATTAGGAATTCCTTGATGTTGCCTGCCCCTTATCAGATGACTTCTCCTTCTGGGACTTCTTTCCTTTTCTCTGCCCATTGCATTAGCAGCCTCCATCTATTCCAGCTCTAAATACTTTTTAGACCGAGCTCAAAATTCCAACAGGGATTTCACCGAGTCTTTATATATTGATTTTGCTAATCAGGATGATCCATTCAACCCGGCAGAGATGAGGTGTACATGGACTTTTTCCTCTAACTCGTACACTTGTAACGCTGCTTCTTTGAAATGATCCAAGTAACTCTGTAATGTCTCACCAAGTTGTTGTCATACTTTGCCCAATGCCAACTCAGATTTTGGTTGTTTTTTGCTAGTTGCGAATTTCAACAAGAATCTTTGACCGAACTCTTCAAAATTATTGATTGACTATGGTGACAATGTATGAAACCACGTTTGGGCCGGTCTGGATAAAGTAGTAACAAAAATGCGGGATATGATTGGTTCATCAATCCCTCGCACACACATCTGCATATCAAATTCATCGATGTGTACTTGTGGGTCTTGGCTTCCATCGTACTTTGATAAAAAAGAACCATCGAAATCCTTCAAGTATCAGGCGTTAACAATCTCGTCAGAAAAGGTACTATTATTGTGTTGCCCTATACTGTACTTCCTTCGATACACTCCCCCTTCCATTGTCGTCTGAGGTACAGCTTCCGTGGCGGGATTCTGAACTATCATCCAGGCTTGAGTTGTCATCCCGGCATTGGCAGGTTGGGTTGGAACTGCCGTTGGTGCATGCATCATGTTTGATTGTCCTAATGTACTGGGTTGTCATTCCGAATATTCATTCAAGATGAGCCCTTGATTTCAAATCGACTGAATGGTCCTTCTGAATTAATAGGAGTTGTGTGTACCTCCGCATGACAGTTTGTTGGAACAAATGGGACATGACTGGCCTGGCAGTTTGTCTCATTCCTGGCTACATGGATGTCCTGCTGTCCGAGATCCTCGTTATGGACCAGGTTTTCCATATTTCTGAGACATTGCTCCATACGTTGTATGCACTATTCTTCTTCATGCTTCTACTCCGCATTACGCTCCTCTAATTGAAGCGTGATATTTCTGATGTCCTCTTGTCTTTCAAGGGCATATCTTCTTTCCATACTCTCTATTCGATCCAGGATCGAATTTAGAGCATTATTCATGAAATGTGTAGCAAGCTCGAATTCAAGGTTTTCCATGATCACTGGGTTCATATGACGAGCGTCAGGGATTGCCTGTTGCGCTAGAGCGGGAGACGAAGCTGAACCCGAAACTGCATCGCTTACATGCACGGCTTCATGACGAATCGCGTTCTGGTTGTCAAGAGGTGGTTCACCTCTCCCACCGTGTCGGAACATGGGTGTGGAGTCTGGTGACTTCTAGTGTTTACCATTAGGAACGTGAGATTTGAAATTTAATGTCCCCACAGACGGCGCCAATGTTCTGCTTTTTATGAACAGGGTGTCAAGCTAGGATGCTGGTAATTTTAATATTGGATCAAGCTCTCTCTCTCAAGGTATTTATGGAAGAGAAATACCTCCAGAAATATGATCACTATGCACCAATGATACTCAATCAGGGGGTGAGGTGTGTGCACAGTGTAAATAGAACAGAGAAGAGAGAATGAGTAAAAAATGTACATTTTTCCTCTGAAATCAGCCATTATTTATACTGAACTAACCTCCAGGTCAGTTGAAGATTTTCTCTGATATTCTTGGCCAATATCTTCAACCACATTATACCAACATCTTCGTGGTAGTTATTATGTTAAAGGTTCATGATCTTCTTCTGCCGTTATATTCAACAGTCCACAATTTGAATTCTTAATGGGCCTTAACATTAAACCCATATCTCGAATCCATAACAAATACAGATTTAGATTTTAAAAATAATTGTACATATAAATCAGATGTTGATTATAACTTAAAAATTAAAATCCAATTTTCACAAGTTAACAAATTAATATAGAAACAAAGAATGAAACAGAAATACCATATTAAAATATATTTAATATAAATGTTACTAATAGCATCACTTTTAAGAATTGTTTATTTTTAAGAGAAATTATTTAATATGTGACTAATAGCAAAGAATTATAACATTTCCTAAAGAGAGGCATCACTTTTAAAAATAAAAATAAAAATTAATCAAATTTCAAATACTACTTTCATATAAACAAAAGTTGTTTCAGTGATAGTTATTCTGTTTATTCTGCTTATAGTTATATATATACATGCAGAACAGTACAATGTAACAAGAAGCTGAATCAAAAAGAAGGGATAGTATTAACATCTCCTTGTCTTATTTATATACACAAGAAGAATGGTTACAGTTTGTAGCAGAATAGAAGTATATAAAGGCAATCTCTTTGGTTCTTTCAGTTTGTGAGCTCAAGAAAATTTGTATTCATGTATTATTGTGCAACAAGATATTCCTTGAGTATGTCTGTTTTGCCTATACTTTTATGGCTTTAGAATGTGTTTATGTTATAGGCTTCTATTTGCTGCTATGTCATGGTTAATTTCTAGTAGTATTCTATAAAACCTTAGAGCCTCTTTGGCTCTATTACTTTTATTAATCTCCCCCCAAAAAATATTCTGGGCATGATGAAGTTTAATTGTTTCAGTGAATTATCATTTTAATCTATGGAAATGTATGATGTAAGTATTCATCTATAGTTTCATATTTAATAACAATCATATCCAGAACATGAAAAGGATATTAAGAATTCATGAGTTTTACATAAACATACCTTTGTCCATAATTGCACAAGATCATTTAATGGTAGAATACTTTCTCAGAGTTTTGACCCTTTCAATTCTTGTATCTTCTTTGATAAGGATGGGATACAACTTTCATGGGCAAACAATGATAGTCTTTTATGTTTCTATATATCTCTTTTTAAAAACCAATATCTTTTTATACTTTCTGATAACTGCACCTATCAAGAGTTATCTATTTTATAACTTCTAATAACTCTCATACCAATATTACATTTTACCCTTTCCTCTCATTAAATCAAAATAACATTACTTTATACATGAGACACATAATGTTTTACATCGGTAGAATACTTTGTCAGAGTCTTGACCTTTCAATTCTTGCATCTTCTTTGATAGGGATGGGATACAACTTTCATGGGCAGACAATGATAGCCTTTTATGTTTCTATATATCTCTTTTTAGAAACCAATGCCTTTTCATATTTTCTGATAACTGCACTTATCAACAGTTATCTATTTTATAACTTCCATAACTTCTAATAACTTTCATACCAGTATTACCTTTTATCCTTTTCTCTCATTAAATCAAAATAACACTACTTTTATACATGATACACATAATGTTTTACATTCTCCCACTTGGTTCATGTCATAAAGTGTCCCTTCATGATTTAATGAAAATTCATCATAATGTACATACATAAGGCTAAAGGTTCATACATTGGCCTCATCATACATCATGATCAAAAATAAAAAATCAATATGGGTCATGACGGTTCTATGCTATCAAATCGGCATAGTTCCTTCAATGTACCACTATATTTGTTCTTGTTCCTAACATGATACTTTAATAGAAGTTTACATCATAATGTCCCACAATAATGCTATTATGTCTTCATCAAGGACAAATCCTGTTTTTGAAAATAATCATTCATACATGCATGTATACATAAATTTGAAAACAGGATAATTTTCAGAAACTTAAACATCATTGAATTTAGAGTGTCAATAGTCAATAATGATAATAATGATCAACATTCATTAGCTGACATAATGCCCATACTATATACATGACCAGTAAACATCTTGGGTGGTAATCCCTTCGTCAAGGGATCAACTATTATAAGATCAATGCTAACATGCTCTATAGACACTCTATGTTTCTGAACCTCTTCTTTAACCCATATGTTTAACACCTTTGGAATACTTGTCATTTTTAGAAAAGAATACTGTTGTAGAATTATCACAATAAATTTTCAGCGGCTTATCAATATTGTCTACCAATTCAAGTCCTGAAAGAAAGTTCTGTAGCCATTTAGCTTGAACCATGGCCTCAAAGCATGCCACAAATTTAGCTTCCATAGTGAGTGCAGCAATTACAGACTGCTTCGCATTTTTCCATGATATAGCTCCTCCAGCTAAAAGATAGAGGTAACCATATGCAGAATTTCTTTTGTCCACACAATCTGCAAAATCTGAATTTGTGTATCCTATCACTTCAAGGTTGTTAAACCTCCTATAAGTAAGTATGTGACCTTTAGTTCCTTGCAAATATCTCAGAATTTTCTTTGTAGCTTTCCAATGTTCCATACCAAGATTACTCTGGTATCTCCCCAACATTCCAACTGCAAAGCTAATATCTGGTATCGTGCAAGTCTGAGCATACATTAAGCTCCCAACTAATGATGCATACAGAATTGCTTCCATTTCTTTTCGTTCCAATTCATTTTTAGGACATTGCATGAGACTAAACTTGTCTCCTTTCTGAATTGGAATCGGACATGATGAGCAATTTTCCATTCTGAATCTCTCTAAAACTTTATTAATATATGCTTTCTGAGACAAACCCAACAATCCTTATGATCTATCACAAAATATTTCTATCCCAATCACATAGGATGCCTCACCCATATCTTTCATTTCAAAGTTACTAGAGAGAAACTTCTTAGTCTCATTTAAAAGACCAAGATTGTTAGTTGCAAGAAAAATATCATCAACATACAAAATCAATAATATAAACTTGCTCCCACTGACATTTAGATATATATATTGATCAACATTGTTTTCTTTAAATCCAAAGGAAACAACGGTATCATTGAACTTAAGGTACCATTGTCTTGAAGTTTGTTAAGTCTGTACATTGATTTCTTAAGTTTGCACACCATGTGCTCTTTTCCCTTTTCTATGAACCCCATTGGTTGGTCCATGTACACATCTTCCTCTAAATTCCCATTTAGAAAGGCAGTTTTCACATCCATCTAGTGTAACTCTAGATCATAATGAACCACCAATGCCATAATGATTCTTAGAGAATTCTTCTTTGAAACCGGTGAAAAAGTTTCTTTGTAGTCAATGCCATCTTTCTTATTGAATCCCTTTGCAACTAGTCTGGCCTTATAACATTCCAAGTTACCATGAGAGTCACGTTTAGTCTTAAAGGCCCACTTATAACCAACTCTCTTGCATTCTTCTGGTAACTCAACAAGATCTCAAACTTTATTTTATTCCATAGATTTCAACTTATCTTTCATGGCATCTAACCACTTATCACCATTATCACTATTCATGACTTGTGAAAACATAACTAGATCATCCTAAATACCCATGTCAAATTCAAACTATTACGCCTTTCTGAAACACTATTTTGCTGTAGTGTACCGGGCATTGTATATTGAGCACAAATACCAAATTTTTCTAGGAATTTAGCAAATGGGTCCGGATGTTGTCCACTTTCATCATACCTTCCATAATACTCACTACCCCTATCAGACCTGACAATTTTCACCTTTCTGTCTAATTGCCTTTCAACTTCATTGACGTAAATCTCTAAAGCATTTATAGCTTGAGATTTATCATGTAGGAAATAGACATAACCATAACGTGAATAATCATCAATGAAGGTGATAAAATATTTCTCTTTATTGAAAGCATTAACATCAAATAGACCACATACATCAGTGTGTATAATTTCAAGAAGTTGAGTGCTTCTTGTGGCTCTTTTCTTTGTGTGTTTTGTTTGTTTTCCTTTAATACAATCCACACAAACATTCAGATTAGTAAAATCTAAATCCGGAAGGATTTCATTCTTCACCAATCTTTTCATTCTTTCTTTGGAAATATGTCCCAAACGTTTATGCCACAAGTAAGCAGAACATTCATTAATTAAGGTACGTTTAGTACCAAAATTATGATGCAAAGTCATAAGTGTTTCAGCATAAAGATTATCAAGACATAATTTATATAATCCATCACATAAAGTATCATTGCCAATCAAATGATTGTGCTTGTACAAACTAAAACTACCACTACCAAATTTAAAAGAGTATCCAGCTTTATCAAGTTTGGAAATAGAAACCAAATTCCTAGATGTACTAAGTACATAAAGAGTTTCACATAAGTCCAAATGATATCCACTGTCAACGATCAAATGGTAAGTCCCAACAGCTTCCACTGGAACTTTCACTCTATTACCCATAAAGACAAACTTTTCATTTGGTCTTGTGGTTTAGATCATAAGGAATCCCTGCATCGTATTAGAAACATGAGTTGAACATCCAGAGTCAATCCACCAAGTATTATACGGAACTTCAGCAAGGTTTGATTCATAACATACATAAGCATAAGACTTACCTTTCTTTTCAAACCAAGCCTTACGTTTCGGGCAATCTTTTTGAAAGTGCCCAGGCTTACCACAGAAATGACATTTGTTTCCATTATGTTCCTTCTTGTGGATTTGAGAAGAGGAGGTCTGATTAATCTTTAATGATGTTTGATGTTTGACATAATTGATGGAATGAATTTCCTGGTTCTTAATTATGGTTTCCTCTTGAACTAACATACTGCACAATTCATGCATATTCCATTTGTCTTTCATGGTATTATAGTTCATTTGAAAGGACCATACTCAGACGGTAATGAATTCAATGCGAACTGCACCAAGAAATTCTCATCCACAGTCATTCCCAATGATTTCAATTTTGTTGCAATGTTTATCATTTCAATAACATGCTCATGCATAGTAAGTGAAGCATCAAATTTCATGGTGGTCAACGTACTCATAAGTGCCCCAGCAAGAGACTTATCAGCAGTTTGGGAGCACTCTTCCACAAGTTTTATCATTTCTTTAACACTTTTAGTTTGTGGAAGAGTTGACTTAATGTTGCTTGTAATGCTCATTCACATGTACATCAGACTCAACCTATTGGATCTTTCCCAATTCTTAAAATGGACCCTTTCATCCTCAATGCTTGCTTTAGTAATAGCACTAGGTTTCTCTTCTCTAAGAGCCAAATCCAAATCCATTACCCTAAGGTAAAATTCAATTTGCTCTTTCCATTCAGAGAAGTTTAGTTCATTGAAAATTGCAATAGTTGAGAAAAGCGAATGTGTAGCAACAAGTACTTTAAGGTATAACATTTAAAACATTAATGCTTTGAGTCATACATGTCACATACTAACATACTTCACAGATTCAAACATACTAACATCAATGCATATTAATGTTCACCTTTAGGGATTCATTAATACACAACATTCAACTATAATGATGTTAATAAATGTTGTTTTTCATAATTTGACAACAATACATACACTAACTAGAATTACTTATTATCTTTGGATGTGTAAATAGAACTAATCATGTATCAATTATGTTAACATTCATGTTTATTTATTATGACGACAAATAATCATCCTTTTGGGTTGATCCTTAACTGCCCCATAATAATAAACTTCAATATATGATAACATAAATAGTAATTTTATACCATTCATAGCATCACAGTCATGGTAATTGAAACATAATCATAATGCTTGGAACTAATCAATTCATCAAGAATTTGGCCACTTTGGTGACTAACAAATTCACCATACTTAATTCCAAACTATACACATTTCATAAATCATAATTGATTTTTACACTTTATCATATTCTCGGCAACTTCAATTGTTCTCTAATTACCAATAACTAACAATAAAGGTCTACAAATTTTATATAGATTTATGCCACATAATGCAAATTCAATGGAACCATAAATAATGAGTCTTGCAATAGAGGTATTCACAATAGTTGCATAACATAAATATATCAGTAGACTTGCATCAGATTTGATGAAAATGTCATCACGAAAATCAAAACGTTGAATTGAATTTTCCATACATCGTTAATGGAAAGTATCTTTCTCTTAATCATGACTGTTGAAAACTTAATTTCTCAAGAATCAATAATTCATTCATAACCATACATGAAAAAACATGAATTCCCAAACACATGCTCTGATACCACATGTAAGCATTCATCTATAATTTCATGTTCAATAACAATCATATCAAGAACATGAAAAAGATCTTGAGAATTCATGAGTTTTACATAAACATACCTTTGTCCATTATTGCGGAAGATCCTTTAATGGTAGAATACTTTCTCAGAGTCTTGACCCTTTCAATTCTTGTATCTTCTTTGATAGGGATGAGATACAACTTTCATGGGCAGACAATTATAGCCTTTTATGTTTCTATTTATCTCTTTTCAGAAACCAATGTTTTTTTATACTTTCTGATAATTGCACCTACCAACAGTTATCTATTTTATAACTTTCAATAACTTCCATAACCTCTAATAACTCTCATACCAATATTACATTTTACCCTTTTCTCTCATTAAATCAAAATAACACTACTTTTATACATGAGGCACATAATGTTTCACATATGATGTTGTCATATTAGTTCAAGAAACCTAAGAAAAAAAGTGCAGTCGTGAATCACATACTTCCAAATTTTTTTAAAAAAATTAACATATGATTAAGTATCAAAATAATAGTAAATAATTATGTTTAGGAATTTAAATTATACAACTAGAAATATAAGGGACCTATTAGAAATTTGTTTAGCTTTAAGAACTAACGTGACAACATAATACACTTTTAGGAATTAAAGTAATGGCTCATTCTTAATGGTTTTTCAAAATTTACTTTCAGTTTTATTAAAATAGATAAGAAAATATTTTTTTAATTCTCATATTATATTATAAATTAGTATTTTTCTTTGCACATAATAGAAAATATTTTTTGGGCATATATAATTATATTAATTAATATTTTTTGTATACAAAATATTGTATGAATTTTTTTAATATAAGAAAAAAAGATAAAAGAAACAACATACATTATCATTGTGATGCAGATAATGTGTTTTAATGTGGAAAAAATATATTGGGAGATTTCCTCAGCATTAACAATTAAAAGTTTTATTTTAATATTTTAATTGCATAAGAATGGATTAAAGAAATGAAAATTTTAAAACTAATTGATAAATTATGAAAATAATTTGCATTGATTAATTTGATTTTCAGTTATTGTCTGGCATCACTACTTCATCATTAACAAGATATAGAGTATAGTTCCCTTGTCAGATCAACAACATTCAATCATGAAAAAAATATTTAGTAAGATTCTACTCTGGACATGCCATTAAACATAAAAATACAACTGCAATACAAATGTAATATTCTAGTTTCTACCAAAACAAAGGGCATGTGATGTTAGATAATAGTGGGCAGACAAAGTACAACATTAAAGATAATGATATGAATGTCATCAAATGTGACATTGGCATATATCAAACTTATGTTGGTTTTGTCCTGTTGGTTTTCTAATATAGCTCTTGTAACCTCAAGAAAAAAGAAAAAAAAATTATATATATATATATATATATATATAATTATTACTAATTCAAAGTTCAAAAATGTAGAAATTGAAAGATCAAAGGAAGACACTGAATCCTTTACTTATACATACTTGAAACATTGGGGTGATGCTAGTGCCACTAGCAATCATACCAAAAGCTCTTACTTGGTTGGGCTGGTACTTAAAACGTCCCTAGAGATATAAGAGTAAGTACATTGCAAATAATTATGCATTAGATGATTAGATATTTTTAAAATATAAGAATTTCCTATCAACATCAACAACACCTTTAACCCAAGTTAATTAGGGTCGGTGGTAGATAAATCCAATGATAAATCGAAAATAAAACAAAAGAGAGAAAAAATAAGCTAAAATAAAATAAAAGAAGGGTGAAAGGAAGAGGAAAAGAACTAAGACGAGGGAAACAACTGGAACATAGAACTACTAATGAGTTTAACACTCCACTAAGCTTATAGCTTTTCTCCACTTCGTTCTAAGACATACTGTCTGCCAATCTATATCTCACTCTATTAGGTCTTCTTTCACTACCTTTCCCCAGGTAAGTTTTGGTCGACCTCTACCTCTCTGTGTCAAACTCTTGGTAACAAACTCTTGTTCTTATGGGAGCATCCAATGGTCGTCTCATAACGTGCTCAAACAACTTCAATCTATGCTCCCTCATCTTTTCACATACCGGTACCACTGATACCTTTCGTCGAATATCTTCATTTCTTATATTCTTCATCTTCGTATATCCACACATCCACCTTAACATCCTCATTTCTGCTACTCTTATTTTATGCTCATGTTGCCTCTGTGCTGGCCAGCATTCTGCTCCATATAACATTGCCGGTCTTACAGCTGTTCTATAGAATTTTTCTTTTAACTTAAGGGGAATTTTGTGGTCACAAAAAAATCCCGATGCACTCCGTCATTTCATCCACCCTGCTCTAATTCTATGATTTACATCCTCATCAATCTCATCACCTTTTTGCAACATTGATCCTAAGTATCTAAAAACATCTTTCTTGGGTACCTCTTGACCTAGTAGATGCACCGTGTCTTGATCACCATCTCTTACCCGCAAAAACTCACACTTCATATACTCTATCTTGCTCTTGCTTATCGTGAATCCTTTAGACTACAAAGTGTTTCTCCACAGTTCTAATTTCCTATTAACACCGTCTTTGGTCTCATCAATAAGCACAATATCATTTGCAAAAAACATACACCACAACACTTCCTATTGAATATCTTTCGTTAGTTCATCCATCACTAAGGCAAAGAGATAAGGACTAAGAGCTGAACCGTGGTGGACACCTATTGTGATAGGGAAATACCTTGATGTTCTATTACATGCTTTCACACATGTTGTAGCCCCATCCTACATATCCTTGATAGTATTAACATACTTTAATGTTACCTTTTTCTTCTCAAGAGTCCACCATAAGACTTCTCTTGGGACTCTATTATATACTTTCTCAAGATCTATGAACATCATATGTAAGTCTTTCTTCTTTTCCCTATACCTTTCCATTAATTGTCTCATCAAGAAAATAGCTTCCATGGTACATCTTCTTGGCATAAATCCAAATTGATTTACGAACACCTTGGTCTCCCTCCGTAGACGATGTTCGATAACTCTCTCCCACAACTTCATAGTATGTCTCATAAGCTTGATGCCTCTATAGTTTGAACAATTTTGGATATCTCCCTTGTTTTTGTAAATAGGCACAATCATACTTTTCCTCTAAGCATCAGGTATCTTATTTGTTTGAAGAATTCTATTAAAAAGTTTGGTCAACCATTTTATTGTCACATCTCCCAAGCTCCTCCACACTTCAATAGGGACGTCATCAGGTCCCAAAGCTTTATTATTCTTCATCCTCTTTAAATCCTCTTTAACTTCATATGTATTAATTCTGTGCACAAATCTTCTATTCAGATCATCAAAAATGTCCTCCAAATCCACCTCACTCTTGTCGCCATTCCCATTAAAAAGTTTGTTAAAGTAGTTTAGCCATCTTTCACTTAGATCTTCATCCCTTACCAAAAGTTTTTTATTTTCATCCTTGATAAATCTAACTTGGGTGAAGTCTTTACTCTTCTTATCCCTCATTTTTGCAAGTTTGTAAATACATTTCTCCCCATCCTTGTTCCCAAGATTTTTAAACAAATCATCAAAAAGTTTGTCTCTAGCTTCCCACACCGCTTTCTTTGCATCTTTCCTCGCTACTCTAAACTTTTGCATATTCTCATCATTGAGACATTTATGCAAAGATCTAAAGCATTCCTTCTTCTGTGTAATAGCCTCTTGCACCTCTCCATTCCACCACCATGTTTCCTTTGTAAGAACTTTGTTCCTTTGCTTTCACCTAGCACTCTCCTTCCCACATTTGAACAGACATAGCCACCTTATTCCATATCTCATTAGCTTCTCCAATAAACTCCCACAGTCCTTCATGTAACATGTTTTCCTTAAACTCTATTTGTTTCTCCTCATTTAGCTTCCATCATCTTATCCTTGGGTTTTGAGCCATCTTCCTCAAATTAAGAACTTTGTTGAACCTAACATCTAGAACTACCAACTTATGTTTTGTCATCACACATTCTCCAGGGTAGACACTACAGTCAATACACGAATTTTTATCTTCCTGTCTAGCTATAAAGAAATCAATTTGACTACAATTTTGGCCACTATGATACGTTATAAGATGAAACTCCTTTTTCCGAAAATGTTCAAGACATCTTCTCCAATCTCATTTCTCGTCCCATAACCAAAACCACCATAAATTCTATCAAAACTTCCATTGTTTTTACCAACATGCCCATTTAGATCTCCTCCTAGAAAAATCTTCTCCTCTCGTGGGATCCCTCTCAGAACCTCCTCTAAGTCTTCCCAAAATTGGTGTTTTTCATCTAATAATAATCCAACTTAGGGTGTATACACACTAAGGATATTTAAAATAAGATCCCCCACTACAAGCTTAATCATCATAATCATGTCGCCTTTCCTTTTGACATCAACGACTTTATACTTCTATCGATCATAATTTAATCCCCATTGCGACTCTTGGTTGTACTTGTATACCACAACTTGAAACTGGTGCCCTCCACTTCCTTGGTCTTTTCTCTAACCCACTTAGCTTCTTGGAAGCAAATAATATTCATTTTCCTTCTGGCAAAAATATCTATTAACTCCCTCAGTTTACCCGTTAATGTTCCTATGTTCCAGCTTCCCAATTTCTCCTAAACCCCTGGCGGTGTTTGCCCGCCATACTCGCCCATCTGTGTGTTGGGACCATTGCCTTTTTGTCACCAAATCTGGGTGAAGACCTGGCGCCTTGCTTTTCAGCATGGACCCTAGCTCACTTATCACTACATCCCCGGATTGATGTAACGCCTTGCCTTGTGGCAAGGACCCTAGCTTATTTTTTGATACACCCGGGGCTCGATGTAATGTGTCGCTATGAAAGGTACGCCCCAATGAAATGTCAAATAGGTTTATCACATGAAAATAGCTGGTTTTTTATGGTCGGTTTGCAACTCCTAGCTCCAACCCTCCTCTTTTATCCTGACTTCAGACATGCTATGCATGCAAACACACATAGGTAGAGTTATAATGGAATTATACATTTTTTGGCATGGCATCAAAACATGGTCCACAATTCAAAGAAAAACAGCTCTAGCATAAGAGTGCATTAAGACTTAAGATAGATATTAGGTGAAGTTTCACCACCCTTTTATATCTCAAGTCACTGGTTTTCACAATAGGCTTGTACTAATAACACTAACATAGATTATTGTTATTACAAATAGCAGAACACCAATGTGTTGTATTGAAGTGGTGAAAAATATATTGAGGATAGTTGTTTCTTGTACTTTACTGTGTCACATCTCTTACGTTTTCCTTTCTCTGTCCCCCAATAACACCTTGGTTTTTCATCTTTCAAGACATGCATTATCGTGATTCCTGAATGAGAAGTTTTATATGCTCAACCATACCCAATAAATCATAGCTATGAAAAAATAGATTAGACAAAAAGAAAATGAGCTGCCAGATCATCAACTGTCAATGTTACTGGCCTCACGAGTTGATAAAATTAACTACTTACACGACACAAAAATGTACTTTATAATACCTATCGTGCTAATTAAGTAGACTCCAGTCATAAAGAAATGTAACAAATTTTACTAAAAGAAAAAGTTGATGATTATATAGGGTTATTTAAGAAATGTGGAGAGACCAGTCATGGTGATGGTGTTGGCAAGCTAGCACTGGGGACTTATACACTAATGATATTTGTGTTGGAAACAATGACAATATCAAAGTAATAAGGGTCATTGAGCAGTTAACTTAAAGGTAATGAGTAATGTGTTGGGTATGGCTCATACTGTGCCATCATACCGGTGAGCGGGCTGGGGCTCGGAGGAGCCACCCCGACGGTGGCTAGGGTCAGCGCCCCCAGAACTTTTTTTTCGAGGCTTAGTACTGTTGCCAGCCTCGTGTTTTATTATTTGTAGTTTGCGCTTGGGCCCATGAATAGCTACGGTGCTTAGGATTTCTAAGCCTATATATTTCCTTGTAATCTGAGTGTAATTATACGAGTGTGTGAGGAAATATAGTGAATAGTTGGACGTAGCCCACATTGGGTATACCAGGGTAAACTCTGTATGTTGTTTTCTTCTTCCTTTTTTCTCTCTCTATTATCTCGATTGTTGTGTGATTGTTCGGTACCCAACATAATGCAGTATAAATGTGATAGAAAAAAAGGGATAATGGATTCATAATTTTCACAATCACAAATTGTGAAGCTCAAATAAGGAGGATAGAGACATAATATCACTTGCTTTAAGGTCTGAAGTTTCAAATGAATGATAGTTACACCAATCAATCCATTCAAAAAAAGTTTGTCCAATTTTTACATGAAAGAAATATTATGCTTCAAGAATTTTGACAAGGAGTATCAAGTCAAGGGAAACTGGCAATTAGGTTAGCAAAGGATACTCATAATTTACTAGAGTCAAACTAAAGATTCCCTTACTACCATTGTTATTGTACCAACAATGGAAGAACATGATCAATGCAGGTGGTAAACAGGAAAATGCTAAGGACTGAATAAGTTATGGTTTGAGGGGTTACAACAATGTAGTGTGTCCATGAGTTGAGGAGTTTCTAGCAAGTCAAGCAAAGTGTTGTGATTAGTTAGCATTGTTTGGTTCATCCATCCAGCATTTCATGTCTCTCTCTTAAAGATGGGTACATCTCCCTATGAGATATTGATCTCTGCAATTATTCTTGTTTCTAATTGCAATTTTTCTTCCTTTTAGGTTCAACAACCATGATGATTCAGATTGAGGAAAATGAGTGATATTCAAAACTAATATTATTCCTTCGTACATGCCCTTTACTTTTCTAATCCAATTCTATCAGTAACCTTCTTAAAAAAATACAATATTGAATTTGAACCCAATCGCCTAATAAGATCTTATCCCAACCAAATGAAATGCTCATAAGCAAAATCACACTCCAACCAATTCCATATTGCAATTGCAACAATAAGAAAATACAGTATTATAAAGTACGAATTTTAATATGAACCAAAATATTATAAAAAAAATGAATTGGAAATCGAAAATACCATAGATTCAAGGTGGTTGTCAATGGAAGAAACTTTCTGGCCAATGACAATTAAGGCATTAGCGGCAGCGATGAAAGATCGGTAGTTGTCGACTGCGACCTCCTGCATTTGGGGGCAAATGCGGTTGGAGACATAAGGCTGTTGTGACTCCGATGCCAGAGGAAGAGGAAGCGCCATCTTTGACTCCGATGACGATACCGTTGCCGACTCCATTGTTCTCTTCTCTGCAAAAATGCAAAATGAAACTCAGATCTGGATTCACTCAAACTCAAACTCCAGCTTCTACCGGTGGTGTCGAGGGTGATGCACGTGCGAAGATTGCACCGCTCTGCTGCCACAGCTCTCAATGTCATGCTCGATCACCATGAGCGCATGTGATCAACACCACCACAACAACGAGAGAGAGAGAGAGAGAAAGTGGATCGTGAAGAAATGAAGAACCAAAATTGAGAGAGAAGCAAAAAGACGAAGTGATAATTAATTAATTATATTAGCTTCTTTTTCCTTCTTTCTCTATGTACATTCAAAGAGTTGTTGTGTCTCTCTGTTTATCTTTTTTTTTAAGATTTTCAAATGAAATTAAAATATTAAGGTTTCGTTGGCTAAATGGGGAGGTGGGACCAGGGAGAAGGAGATGGTACCGGCTGAGGCTGGACATTTTAGTGATAGAAATATAAAAAATATATAGTTAGATATACTTATACCTATGGTTTATCATATGTATGTATAAGTTATCTATGACCATAATTTCAAATTCATCACTGAAACAAATAGTGTCTAAATCAAACATTTATAACTATATGATATTTATACTCACCATTTATCATATATTTATAGGTATATGAAGTTTATATCTCACACTTTTAATGATTGTCATTAAAATTATCCATAGGTATAAGACAAATTTTTTGTAGTGTGAGTTTTACTTACACTAATTGATCATAGACACAAATTTTTAGAGTTTTACCTATATAAAGTAATTGTAGGTAAAAGTCTTTTTGAGTTTTAATGAATTTATTTACACTAAATAATGGTAGATACAAATTGCTGAGCTTTACTTATATTATTCAGTCGTAGATAGAAATATTTTTTAGTTTTACCTTTACAAATTCATAACTGTAGGCAAAAAGAGTTCCTTGTAGTTTTCCTATTAATTTTGCTTCATCAAACAAGTATTTTTTTTCTGTTTAGAAAATACCACTAATATTTAAATTAAACTTTTGGTCTAAACTTTTTTTCCCATGAGACACTAATGCCTCAATCTCATTCGCCATAAAGAAAACTTTTGGTTTAATAAAAAAATTTCCTTGCAAAATTTAATTACCTTAATAATAGAATGTGAATTTAATTCAAATCAATTTACTTTCAGTTTTTTTACTGTAATTTCATGTTAGTTTTTTAAAAAAATTAATTTAGTTAATGTAATTAGTAAGACGTTAAAATGAAAAAAATAATTCCAAAAAATATTATCAATATTTCAGTAAAATACTATATATCCAAACTATAATTACTAATTAATATGTTTTTATAAAATAATTTCCTTTGCACTGGCTTTAAAAATATTAGACGATTACAATTTTAAAAGCTATTTGTTATAATTTTATTATTATTAAAATCAATAAAATCATGTTTAATTTTATTTAGTGGTTCAAACATTTTTAAATTTGTAATTCCGGACTTTCAATGATTATCATTGCAGTGGTAATAATTACTAAATACATTCTTGATGGTAAAATGTCTATAGAATACCTATAAATAATAGTTGTGGGTCCCTAGGCTTCATAATAAAAAAAATCTAACACATCATCTATATTGACAATGAGAGTTTAGCAAGAGGTAATTTCGATTCAAGTTATTTCATTTTCATTTTAATTATGTGCTTTTATTTAGTTTACCAAAAATATAATGAACATCAAGTTTTTTTTGTTTACTTGGCAAAAAAAAATCAAATTTTATTAACATTTGGAAAATAGAATAGAATGAACTCACTCTTCCTCTTTCTTTATATTATATGTCATATATGAAATATTATAATAACTATTATATATAATTATATTACTATTTAATTTTAATATATATATATATATATATATTATAGAAATACTATATACTGAGTTATACTTTTCATAAAAGTACTTTATAGCACTATTAATTCAAACAAGGATTAATCCATGCATAATAATAATATATAAACACAAATTTTCAACTTTATAACAACCAATGCAAATAAATTACTGATATAATCAGTCTTCATTGAATAAACTATACAAATATTATGCTTTAATTTTATATTGTGACTTTTAGTCTCTATCAATTTTTTAATATAGAAATAACGATTTATTTTGCTAGGTTTGGTCTTCAAAATAAAAGAAATGAAAGCTCTTATGATTCTTTCATTCCTCTATTTCACATTTTCAAGATCACATAATTTCAATTGTAACAAAATTTTGGATACTAATAATGGTTTTTGACAAATTTGATTTAAAATTTTTTTCTAATTTGTGTTAACTTCTCACCTTTCTTTTTATTTTATTCTTCTTTTAATTGTGTTTGTAGAAATGTTGCATTATTTACAATTTAGGTGAGTTTCTTTTTTCTTTCGATTATAATTTTCGAGTTTAATTTTTATTTTATATACATTGATTTGTATTTTTTTTATTAATCTCTTTTCTATTTGTTTATTTTCTAATATATTTTTTTATCCTACATTTTTTTTCATTAGATATATATTTGTTTGGTTTGCTTCAACCACTTTCCACTAGGTAAGTATACTTTTAAAATTATAATTTTTTTTGTGAAGTATATGTTTAGATATTTCTTCCATTTTATAATCAATCTTTGTTTACCATAATTAATAAAATATATTACCAGTTTTTTAAAATATCAATTATTTAGTATTTGGATATTTTGTTCAAATCATAAGTATATTATTTGTCAAAATATGTCATTCTTATTTTATTTAACGAATTTAGATTTATTTAATGAAGAATTAAGGGTTAATTTGAGATGGTTTTTAGTTTGAGTATTGAAAATTTTAAAAATAACAACCAGTTTTTAGTTTTAGTTTTAAAAAAAAACCAAAATTTAAAATATGATTAGTTTCAAATAAACTCATTTTGAAATTTTCATATTGTATTAAAATTAGTTTAAAAATATTTTTATGTAGTTGTGACAATAATAGTGATGGTGGTAATGTCAATAGCATTAACGATGATAAATGTACTTTTTTTTACTGTTTTTAGATACATAAAATATAAAAAAATAAAAGATTTTTGCAGTAGTTGCTTCCTATTTTAGTTGAATTTAGACATTTTTTCATGTTTTTCATACTATTTCTAACTTATAAATTGTAAGAAAGGTACCAATTTTTGTTGGAGTGAGAGATTTCATACTTGATGTGAATCATTGTTGCAATTGTTGAAGTGATAAGTAGGCTTGACAAAAAAATTAAGGTAGATAATGTGTGATAGAATTATTCTTTGTGAGTTTTTGGGCCTTTGTGAATGAATCACATTATCCCATTCATGTTCTTTCATGTGTGATTTCATCCTTGTGCTAGATTACTCAAGGTTTTGTTTTGTCTCTCTTGTCATTCCTTTCTGCACATGCATTGATTGAGATGATTTAGGTCTTCTTTCTTTTAGCCACTAGCCAAATAAACCTACATTGATATCCATTGTCACCCTTGTTGAGCCTTTAACCTTTTCTTTCTTGTGTAGCTCATTACAAGCCAAAAAGTGGAAAATTAGGTTATCCTAACTTTAGATAGAAAAGGGGCCTTGGAATTCTTTTGGGAGTGGGTTTTAAACAAGTGTGGGTTATTTGTATTTTGTTTTGATTTGGAAGAGAAGAAATAGTATAAAAAGCAAAAGTTCAAAGAAAAAATAAAAAAAGGAAAGAAAAAGAAGTACAAGAAAAGAAAAAATAAATTGTAATAAAAGTGTGTTGTGGTTAATATTCATCCTTGTAGTTCTTTTTGTTTTAATTTTGTTGTTCTCCACCTTGTTTCTTTATTTTACCCTCTTTTTACTTGTTGGCTTACTCCCCATTGCCCCTTTTTTCTCTTAGTTTTATCCTAAATATCTTTTTCTTATCCACCCTTACCTAAACCATACATACAAATCAATAAAAAGCCCCTTTGATCTTTTGATGCATGTGTATTTCAAGTTGAACGAATTAGAGTCTTGTCAATATTTGCATGTGCTACCAGTAGAGGTGGCATTGGTGGTGGTAGCGATGCAGATGGTGGTGAAAATGACGATGTGGTGGTGATGATGACGGAGTTGGTATTAATGGTGGTGGTGGTGGTGGCGGTGACAGAGGTGATATTAGTGGTGGTGGTGGTGACAATGTCGATGGTAGTGACATTGGTGGTGGCAATGATTTTGACAATGACAGTGTTGTTGGTGGTGGCACCGAGTGGTGTTAGTGTGGTGCCGGTGGTGGTTGCAACAACATTGTTGGTGGTTGTGGTGGCGATGATGGAGGTGGTGATGATGATAATGACGAATGGTGACACTAATGGTGGTGGTGATGTCGGCGATGATGGTGGTGGTGGTAACGATGTTTGTGGTTGTGGTGGTGTCAACTAATTATGACGATGACAATGATGGTGATGGTGGTGGTCATGTGGTGGTGAAAATTACAGAGATGATATTATTGGTGGTAATAGTGATGGTGATGGTGATAATGATGGTGGCAATAAAAAATGCCATTGTCAAATATGAAAAATATGTGTTTTCTTAACTAAAAACCAAATTCATAAGATTTCTTTAATTTGTTTTGAAAATAGGTGCAAAAGTGTTAAAAAATGATTTAAAAACCATTTCAACTCCTTTTTACCAAACATGTTTTGTTTTGAAAATTACATTTGAAACCCAAAAATTCACAACATTTGAAAATTGTATATGATGGATAATTTCGACTAAAAAGTCATTCAAAATCTATTGAAATTCACTATAAAAAAATAGTCCATCAAGATTTGTATACTTTTGAATAGTAAAAAACTTTTTATGAGTTGTAAAAGATCTTGATTGATACTAACAAATTTTATTGTATTCTTTAGAAAATCATGATAATCTTGATTGAATACAAAAGACTTATTTTTCTTGTTTAAAAGTCTTGATTGAATAACATATGAAATCCTTATCGAATACACCTTCCTTAATTATTATTTGATCATTTAATATTTTTAAAATTCAATTTGATCCTCTTATTATCAAAAGATTTAATTAGGTCCTTTAATTTTTAAAAATATTTCTATCAGATTTTTTATTTTTAAAAGTTTCTATTAAATCCCTTATTTTTTTAAAATAAGTTCAATTGAAAATCATTTAAAATCAAATTTAATCTTATTTTATTAAAAATTTAGCAGAAAGAAAAAAATGGAATCGAATTAAATTTATTTTAGTAAAACAAAAGATTGAAAATTTCCAAAAATAAAAAGACTAACCATTTTTAAAAATTAAAAAACTTAATTAATTTTTTAATAATAAAATAAGATAAGATGACCAAATTCATTAAAATAAATAAATTAAAACACCCAAATAATAATTAGGCTTTAAGTTTATGAGCAAGAAATAAATAAATAAATTAAAGACTAAAAGAATATTTTCTTAGACTTACTCCTATCTTCCAAGAAGCAATCTTCAACCCAGACAGGTCGCGAGGGAGTGAGTCATCCACCGTCATTTCCTTTCCTTCTTTCTGCAATTTCTACCCTAACACACCTTCATTTCTGTGCACATTTTTTTACTCGTTTCAAATGTGTTAGGGCACACATCTTGTTTGCTTTTGGACAACGCTTATAGAATCAACCAAGAGCTTTGCTCTCTCCCACTCTCTCCCTAACCCTAGTTTCTCTCTCGACCCAACATTTCAGTGACTGATTTATCACTCTCCAACAGCTAGGTCTGTTAGAGATTTCTGGCATTATGAATTTTTATTATTGTTTATTATGAATATCATGAACTTTGAGTAATTTAATCATTTTTGAGAATTATATGTATCTAATATATGTTAAATAAAATATATATAAAAAATAATAGTGGTTATCCCATAATGTTTTTGGGACTGACCACTATCCGAGATTTAAAACAATGCCTAAAACTTGCATCAAGATCCTTAGAGCATCTTTAATGGAGGACCACTTTTTGTGAGTCACATAATATCACATAAGATGCAAGAACTTTTGTCTTTTTTTGCTCTAATGGTAGAATCTAATTTGTGTTATTGGATTTTACATGTAAAAAAAAATAGAACCTCTCTTTTTTTTATTCAACTTCACTATTCTAATAAAAATTATTTTAATCCTACTTAAAGACATACTTACTAATGTCTAACATTTTTTTACTTTTAGAAATGATTGTGGGATATGGGTTGCAAAATGAATGATGAAATGCAGGTGATCCACAACTATATAATAAATGCAATGAGCAATTTACTATTTCCTCATGTCTAAGTTTACATGTAATTTTTGACTAACTTAAAAATTTAGTTAGTATATTTTTATAATGTGCATTGATTTTTTTTATCTATCGGACAGGTTGATACTAAAATAAGGATGAAACTTTCATTGGATTTGGTTCTTTATTAATTTAACACCAATAAACACAAAGTCATTCAACAAGCCGCTATAAATTGGTATTTGTGTTGATTTGATAACATGTTTCGTTCAAACAATTTAAGCTATTTTGACCTGTTAGTATTTATTTTAATTGTTGACTATTACTTGTTTATTTGCTTGTTGGGTATGTCTCTAGTGACATAAGTTACATCGTTGTTGTGAAAGTTCTATTCTTGCAGCTGTATTGATTTTTGTATCGTGTTAATGATAAAATTCCTAAAGCCAAATTGCTCTAGTGACATAAGTTACACAAATAAGAAATTACTAAATTACGACAATATGGAAATTACGAAAACTAGGAAAATTACGAAAGGAATTTTGCTAAGCACAATATTCGTGCTAAGCGAGCTCTCCTACAATCTTCAAGGTGCTCCAAAGCTCCTTGTGTCTTTCTCTATCCTTGCCCTTGTTAAATAGTCCAGCCATGATTCTCTTGGTCATCTCCTTTTGTAGAAGCTTGATTTTGGACATTGTCATTGGAACCTTCAATTCATGGAGTGCTTTTAGAATTTCATGCTCTTTGGATAGTCATCTATCATTCCCTCCTTGAAAAGAATCTGTCCTCGGATTTGCATTCAAAACACTTATATAAGAAGAAAGATCAGTGACAGTAAAACTAGAACTCACCTCATACTCACTTGGCAAGTCAATCTTGTAGGCATTATTAATCCTCTCAAGGATCTTAAAAGGACCATCACCCCTAGGTTGGAGTTTAGATTTTCTTTGGAAAGGAAACTTATCCTTCCTTAGATGTACCCAAACTCAATCTCCGGAATCAAATATCATGGTTTTTCTCCCCTTGTTGGCCTTTCGTGCATATTGCTCCATCTTCCTCACAATTTGATTTTGCACCCTTCCATGGAGATTCCTAACAAAAGTGGCTCTAGAAAGCCCATTCTCGCTCAAAATAGAAAAATCATTAGGTAAGGAGATTAAATCAACAAGGAATAATGGGTTAAAACCATAAAGGACCTCAAAAGGAGAAAAATAAGTGGTAGAGTTGGTTACTTGATCATCAAGTTTAGGATTAGGATGTCGATACCTTACGATGATGTTGTTGATGGGTTTACAATCCGTGTACATCCTGTCATATCCTAATTCTGTCCGGGTACCCAAAGAAAGTAAAAAAAATGAAAAAAAAGAAAGAAAGAAAAGAAAAAAGATAACAAATAAAAAATAAAAAAAGAAGAAAAAAAAGTAATAATAATAATAAAATATAACAGTTAAAAAAAAAAGCAAAAGATAGCAAAAAAAGAAGAAGAAAAAAGGCCACAAGGCTCATTAGGTCAAGGAGAAGCTACAACACAAAAAAAAAGCTACATCAGATAAAAGGAGGGGGCTGGGGCATTAATTATGGAGGGAAGCGCGGATCCCGAGGAGGAAGAAGAGGCCAATCAGACAGTGCCATTTGGCACCGCCATCAGAGAAGGGAAAACGGTCTCTCAGGTAACCCTCATTCCTTCCTTTTCTTTCCTTCTCCTCTCTTTCTTCCCATTCTTCTCTCTTTCCTTTTCTTCTTTCATCTCATTGCCTCTGCATCGTAACGGCGCACCCGCCTCGCTACGGCCTCGCGCAGCTAGGCCCCCTCGCCGGTGGCGGCAAGGGGCCACAAAACCTCCATGGAAGCAAAAGTCTTCTTCCTCGCGTTTTGGCTGCTGGCTGCTTTGCCCAACTACTAAACACGGGTTGGGCCAGTTCGCTTTGACCCAGTACCAACCCTAACCCAAAAAGTAAAAACTTTTAGTCTTCCTTTTTGCACCTACAAGTTAATGAGTACACTCCCTAAACCAGGCCCATTCTGAGATCAAATGAATAACACTGTTTACACCCACATTTTCATAACTGTACACCCCTTAGATGGTTGGCCTTGCCACTTTTAAAAACACGTAATGCTATTTGACATCCCCATTTACATATATAGACCCTTATCTGTTGGGCCAGGCCCATTTTGAAATGAAATAATTACTACTGATTGCACCCTCTTTCTTCGTGTAGGCACCCCTAACTACTAAGTGTACTTCCCACTTCTATTCTATCCCTTACTGTTTCCATTTGATTTATTTGATTACGTAATGTTATGTCAATTATTCATTTATTTTTGCATTAGTATATTTAGTACGTGCTTATGTTTTGTGCACTCCATGCTAGGTCTTCGACTCGCTTGGTGGTGTTTCAATAACACGTGGATAGATTTTGTTAATATCATGTTGGGTCCCCGACTCACTTGGTGCTTGATTTCATAGAGTTTAACACAAATCAATAATGTTTTCTAAAAAAGCTAAAAATACTCAAATGAAGGATCACTCAATTCTCCTTTTTCTCGAAATTACACATTACTCGAGATCGCTTCAAGATCCAATGCCTTAAGTGATTTTCTCCACTTTTTCCTTAAAATTCAACGTCATTTCAAGGTTCAAAGCCTTAACAAATTTTTTTTCAAGCAATTAAAATAAATCTTTCAAAAAAAAAAAAACTGAACCCAACACATAAGTTGTTTTCTAAAAAGAACTACGTAAGTCTGATTTCCTCATTGCACTTAGGGATACGTAGGAGCGAGGACAAACCCTTGTCGACCTAAAAAACTAAAAAAAATATAAAATCTTCTCTTTTCTAAAAATTAAAAATTTGATTTTCTTTTTCTGAATAAACAAAAATAAAACAAACATAAGTCATGTTCTTAAGGAAAGACAAATAATTAAACAGTCACTTTATTTTTAGCACACTGATTGAATATTTTTAGTTTAATATTTTTCTATTATTATTAGCTTATTTGACTTCTCGTGGACTTTTATTTTCCCATTCTAATTCAGTTTTTGCCTTAGGCAAACAAGTGAATTTAATTGATAATTGTTGCTTATTTTTGGAGTTTTTACTTACTTGACCTATCTTCCTTGTGCAGGACCTAGAGAGCTCTACAGAACTCCAAATGGCTCATATGAGTTGTCCTTGGAAAGATAAGGAAAAGATCTACAAGTTTTTCAGAGATAAGCCAATGCCAAATCTGTCATTTTGATGGTCATTTTAGGCTTGAAAGTCAGAACCACTGCTCTTGCATTTTGGGCTGCGAAATTGGAAATTGGTGTAATTAGTAATTAGTTAGATTAGTTGGGCTCAATTATGGTTCATCCTTTCCTACTGACTCAGTCACTATATTTTAGTGATTTTAGTTATTTGGATTGACAGATTTCATTTTTAGCACAAACATATATTTGTAGTGACTTTTAGAAGTTTTTAGAATTAAAACCCTTTCTCTTATTTTCTCTCAATTGTTCTTCACTGTTCTTCATTTTCATTTCTGTTCTTCCATTTTCTTGCACTAATTTCGTGGGGCTTTCATTCATGATAATCATGGAAGGCTAAACAATCAATCAATCCAACGATCCAAGCCAAGCAAGGAGAATTTGAGTTCTGGTTTGGTATTTCAAATTTTGTGTGAATGTTCACTTTCTTCTTCAATCCTCTATTCAATTTTCATGATTATGAATGTGTTTAGGATTGAAAATGGATTAGGTTATGGATTCATTTCCTAATTTTGAATTTTAATCACATATTATTTGGATGATATTTCAATTAGGTTTGTGGTTTCAATTAATTTAGGGATTGATTAGATTGAACTGCTTCTAATGAAATTGAATGAACTTTCACAACAAAATCATTATCTGAGAACCATGATAATTCGTATTGCTTGGTTTGGTGAATTGGATTGAAGCTTTTTAATATGTTTTAGAATACCTTTTATCATTTCTGTTAGTTTCTATTTTGCTACAGAACTAGCGTAGTATAATTGTTTTGAAGTGATATGACATCGGTTATCACACACTCGATTAAAGGTTGTCGTCTTCATGATGGATGTGTGGGGTGCTAATATCTTGCCCGTGCGTAAATGACTTCCGAACTCTTTTTCTCTCAAATCGTAGACCATGCTTTATCTTTTTGGTTTTTCCGACATTTTCCTTAAATAAACGTTGGTGGCAACTCCTCTCAAGTTTTCCTTTTTAGGAAGACTATTTCTTCATCTTTCTTTTTTCATCGTTGTCCCATCGTGGTCAGACAGGTTGTGACACATCCTCCACATGCTATCTTTCTTGGGGACTAGGATGACCGACATTGTACATGGGCTCAAGCTTTCCTTCACCCATCCTTTTTGCATCAACTCTTCAACCTGCTTTTGAATCTCCTTGGTCTTTTCCGGATTACTCCTATAGGTAGCCATATTAGGAAGTAAAGCTCCCAAAACAAGATCAATTTGATGCTCAATTCCTCTTAAAGGAGGCAAGCCATGGTGTATGTCTTGTGAAAAGACATCCTCAAACTCCTTTAAAAGTGTATCAAAACCTTGAGGCAACTCAAGGGCACTAGAAGGCAAGCACATATAATTTGGAATGAGTAAATACATTTATTGTCTAGCTAGCATAACTCTTTTTACCTTCTTAGGTTTCATGAACAAACTCTCTTTTATCACTAATTGTTTTTCACTCTTTTTTCCTAATTTCGTTTGTTCTTTCTTTTCACTCTTTTTGCCATCTTTTGCTTTTCGACTTTTCTCTCTCAAAGGACTCTTTTCTTCTTCGATTTTCTTTTCTTTTTCTCTTTTCAATCTCATTTTTATTTGATCCTCACACACTTCACTTGGAGATAAAGGTGATAGAACTACCTTTTTACCTTTATGTAAGAAAGAATATCAATTGGCGACCCCATTGTGGATAACATCTCGATCATATTGCCACGGTCTACTAAGCAAAACATGACCAACTTCCATGGGAACCATATCACAAATCACTTCGTCAACATATTTTACAATGGAGAATGTAAGCAACACTTGCTTATCCACAACCAACTCACAATTGTCACTCAACCATTGCAATTTATAAGACTTAGGATGAGAGGTGATTTTTAAACCAAGCATCTCCACTAATCTCGTGCTTGCAACATTGGTACAACTTCCTCCATCAATGATAAGAGAACAAACATTTCCATTCGCCAAGCATCTAGAATGAAAAATATTTTCTCTTTGTGTATCATCTTGATCTTTGCACAAGCTTCCCATGAGTCTTTTTACCATCAAAATATCTCCCTCTTCCTGTTGAAGAAAACCATCACCTTCCCCTTCATTAGAGAAACTATGAGAGCTTTCAGATGACTCACTATTCACCTCTCCATTCTCCAACATAATCATGGTCTTTTTGTTTGGACATTGGGATGCAATATGACCTTTACCCAAACACTTAAAACATTTAATTGAACTCGATTTATTGGAAGGGGGTTGAGTAGGAGAAGTAGGATTTCCTCTTGAAAACTTCCTTTTAATATGTTGTGAAGAAGAACCCTCCTTCTTGGAAGTGTCTTTATCCTTCCAAGATGAATAACCATATGAAGACTTCTTGTAGGCTTGTTTTCTCTTCAATTTTTACTCCATTTTCATAGCCCTATGTATAAGTTCATCCAGGGTGTTGTAGCTTTGAAGCTCTAAACATCTTGAATGTCCCTATTCAAACCATTCAAAAATCTAGTCATTGTAGCCTCATTAGTCTCTTCAATGCTTGCTCTCATCAAAGAAATCTTCATCTCCTTGTAATAATCATCAAGACTTTTACTTCCATGATAGAGTCTTTATAATTTGTTATGCAAATCCCTTATATATTGAGGTGGAACAAATCTATCCCTCATGATTCCTTTCATTATCAACCAACTATCCGGTTGATGTCTTCTCAATCTTGCTCTCTTCATTTGCACTTGATTCCACCACGCCATGGCATATCCTTCAAATTCTAAGCTAGCCAACTTCATTTTCTTTTGTTCACTAAAATTGTGACAATCAAAAACTTGGTCGACTTTCATCTCCCAATCAAGGTAAGCCTCTGGGTCATAAGTACCTAGGAACTTGGGCAGTTGGACTTTCACATCGTCCATGCCATCCCTATTCCTTCAATGCTTATGTCTTCTACCATTTTCACAGCCTTCATCATTCCCTTGAGAAGAATGAGGTGACCTATGATATCTCCTTCGCTCCATGTCTTCCATTCTCCAGTCAACTCTTGAGTGCTTCTTTGTATCTCATCAAATCTGTCTCTTATCCTCCTTTCAACATTTCCTTGCAATTTATCCATTTGCTTAGCCAATGAAGCCATTAGCTTAGCGGTTCTAGGGGAAGGTGGATCACTATCACTTTCAGACACCATTTCTACAAGAAAATGTTAGTAAAACAAATAAAATATTGGACCATACCACTCATTAAGTGTTTACACTCTTCAACACTCGTGTTTCACTCTTGTAAGACTTTTTCTATAAGGTTCACTCTTGTCTTTTTCCACTCACTAACTCTTCTTCAGCCCTTGAAATCAACCAAAGATTTCAATTCAAGGAGTAACCAAAGTGAAAGATGAAACAAATTCAAACTCAACTTAAGAGGTCAAAGAAAGAAAACTCTAAGACAAAACCTTGGAAATTTAGAAGACAAACAATAAAAGCTAAAAAAAGAAAGTATAACTCAAAAGGAATGCAAAACAAGACAACTAGGAAAAAAATATGGCTAAGTATAAACCACTGCAATTATGCAAAAAGAAAATACTAGAAAACAATAATAAGAATACACCAAAAGGAGCTATAAAATTTGGACTATAACTTCTTTTTTTTATATTTGGGTCCTCATATTTTTTTATATTTTCATTTTGACCCCAAAATATTTTTTGAATATTTGCTCTTTAGTCTTTCGTATTTTGCCTTTTGGTACTAGAAACTTTTGAATATCTTTTGAAGACAAAAAGATAGGATAATTCAACAAAAAGATAAGATAATATATGATAATTCAAAAAGATATGATAAGATTGGATAATTCAACAAAAAGATAAGATAAGATAGGATAATTAAACAAAAAGATAGTATATTCAAATCTGATTTTTTTTCATTTTTTTAAAGAAAAAAAATTAAATAAAGAAAACGAAAATTACTCTCTAGATTCTAGCTCTGATTACCACTTGATGATTACCAAGGCATGAATGCTTGGATTGGATCGTTTCCAGAGGCCAATTTCAAGATATCAATGATAGATAGTAGAACTTACAGATAAAAAGGTGGGGAAGATAAAGAAGATGGTATGAATAGCGCTACGATCCGTGTTGGAACGATAAGTTACAGAGGATTCATCACAAAGGAAAGCTTCCTTGATAAGAATCAATTTGGGTTCAGCCAAGAACCAAGAAGAGGCTAAACTCTCAATTCAAGCAAATGCTTAATATTATTCAATCAAAAGTTATTCAAAACTAGCGATGTCTGAGTACTTATAGAGTTAAGCCTCTAATAAAACCTAAATATGCATGGTTTGGGCCTATTTAAGTCCACATTGAGGCCTATTACACAAATAAGAAATTACTAAATTATGACAATACGAAAATTACAAAAATTACGAAAGCAATGAAAGGAATTTCGCTAAGCGCAACATTCGTGCTAAGCAAGCCCTCCTACAATCTTCAAGGTGCTCCAAAGCTCCTTGTGTCTTCCTCCATCACTGCCCTTGTTAAATAGTCCAGCCATGATTCTCTTGGTCATCTCCTTTTATAGAAGCTTGGTTTTGAACATTGTCATTGGAACCTTCAATTCATGGAGTACTTCTAGAATTTCATGATCTTTGGATAGTCCTTTATCACCAACTAAAAGGAGTCAAATACACTACTTATTCTTCTACACCAACTTCTAGTAACAGTTATTTTCAGAGAGAAGAACCTCATAGCCTTTCCCACTTGAACACCTATTTAGCCCACTCAACACTAATAGCTTCTTCAGAATCTCCACCTCCCAAATCATCCTACAAAAACACACAGATTGAACATAAAACAACAATTATTCTGAGTTGCAATAAAAATTGTATATTAAAAAAATAATAACAACTGATAGTTTTAGAATGACATGTTATAGAGTTTATTTCCATACACAGTCAATATAAGGGTTTTTACATTATCAATTGATAAAAAATCATCTTAGATACTTTTAATAGCATGCTTGTTGATCATGATGAGATGAGCTATGATTCTCCTCAACTTTTGCAACATTACAGCAAGTCTCAAAGTTTGGTTATTAGAATTGGAATGAGATAGTGTTGGCAAAGGTGAAGAAGAATTAGAGGCAATGGGGTGAGAGAATGTTGTGCCAATTGAGATAACAAGTAGCAACAAAGCAACAAAGACAAGTAAAGTAGTAGTTTGGGAAGTGGAAGAAAGGTAGAGCACATACTCACATTTGAAAAACTCTTCTAGCTTGTTTTTCAATCTTTTTGCAACCAAATTTATAAACAAATCGAAAAATATATTCATTGGCCTATAAACCACTTTGTTGCTACTCTTGTGGATGAATACCAATTCCTCACCAACTTTTGCTATTTATTTCACATCTAGCATACCAATCCTTGTCAAATCCAGCATCCATGGTTGGATGCTTATTAACTACTTATTTCACATCTAGGATACAGATCACTAAGATTAGTACCTTTCATCTTTCCAACTTTTGTATGCAATGTGTATCCAAACAAGGATTTAAAGATTTAAAAGTATGTACCTTTCTTTGTACTAAAATTAGTGATATGTACTCTTATAAACACATTGAATAGTGAATATAGATAGAGCACATCATGAAGAGGATTTTATAAAGAAAATTATGCATTTGAAGATTTATACCCTTATTTTTTTTAATAGAATTTGTATGTTTTCTTTTAATCTATGAATTGATCTCTAGCATAATATTTGCAGTGACAACTAACTTTAAGGTAATAGTTACTGAAAACAACTAAAATTCGTAACAAGGGTAAACTAGTATCACTATATAAGAGGTATAGTGGTAATCGACCCTTACAGATCCAAGCAGGAGTGAGCAGGACAATGTAGGATATGTAAGTTCTCTTATCTAGGTAACAACTATACATATCTCATGAGTATAAAGATGAATTTAAAGATAAGAAACATAAATTCCAACATTGGCTAGTGCAATGTGAATTAATTACACTCTTCATAAGTAAGGTTTTTGGATTTTATCTTATGTTATCAAGATACCATTATCTCTAGCCTATTCTTAAATTTTAGGCTTTCCTAACAAGAAGAAAAATCAATAAAATAAAAATCCTAAATACATGATTGAAATTTAATGTTGAGCTACATACTTATTGACAATTAGATTGGAAAATCCCACAAAAGTCTTCATGCAGGGAACTATTCCTAATTCATGAATCTTGCCTATATATGTTTGTTATATGGCCTACTCTTTTTTAAGTATATGAAAATATGGAATAAGGTAACTAGGAGACATGTCATGATCTATATGATAATGATAAATTGTTCACAAAACATGACAAAATGAAGACATATATGATAATAGATCACAAGCAACAACAAAGCAAAAGGGGCACAACCAAATTATTCACAGAACATGGCTAAAGCATACACATACAACTAAAGTGTACTTAAATGTGAGCAATTCAAGAGTGGTATACCCACTAGCATAGACATGTACCAACATAATTACACCAACAATGTGAAGTTGTATCAAATGATAGTTTCTAACAAAATTACACCAACCATGTGAAGCTATATCAAATGATAGTTTCTAACAAAAAATACTAAAAGATAAAGGTACCCTTCCCCCAAGGCAAAGAAATAAAAACTAGTTACCCATTCTACGTCCATCTTGAGATCAACATTAGGGATTAAAGATTTGAAACAGACAAACAATAAAAATTGAAAATTTTTTAGGGATTCGATTTAAGAATGATGAGAAGTTACAAAATCGAATTTGAGAACGATGAGAATTCTTATCTCTTCTATCTTTCAAATAAAAACTTGAGATTTCTATTTGACAATGGTTCTTCTACTTGACAATAGTCGATGGCCAGGTAGGAGGCACGACGCAGGAAGCGACGTGGCAAAAGTGCTCTTTTGCTTGACAACGGTGGAGTCAATGTTCTTCTGATCAATGAGGTCGGAAAGAGTGATATGCAAGGAAGGGAAGACTAGGTTTATAAGTAGGACGAATAAGAATTATTTAGGGATAAAAGTTTCTTTTCAAAATATAAAATTAAAAATAAAATATTTGACTTTAATTGCAAAAACTTAAAATTAAACTGAACTGACTGACATGGCAATGTACACCACATGGCATTGCATGATTGGTTAATATATAAGTCATATTGATATGATTTATTTTCAAGTCACATCATAGTAACAACCTTTACATTTCACTTTTGTTTAAAACAGGTTTATTATTGAGAACTAACCCCTTCAAAGAGATATGCAAGTCTAGAATGTAGCATATCATTTTTTCATATGCAGGCCATTGAACAGAACACAAGAAGTTTCTTTTTTGTTTTTGCTTCTGCTCTTCCCCCCAATAAAAGTAATTTTGATATATTATGAAGAGCTTAGATAACTTTACAAACACTGTAAAAAATTATGTATAAAACATGTATATGGTTTTGATTTTTTTTTTATGCTCAGAGACTTATTAGTTTTAAGGTTGTCTTGTCTTTTTATCTTGTGTGAGACTAATCCATTTCCAAAATATAGTAATATGGTGGTGAATTAGATTCATGGATTGTAAACTATTCATTGATTGTCTTTCTTGTAATATCGATAGCTTGCTTCTTCAAGATATCCAGACCATGGTGTTAGATTTTCTTGTATGTGGGACAATTGCTCAGTGTCACTGTTTCCAGGAAGTAAATACACTTGATATAATTGATTATGAATGTTTTTGTATCAGAATTGAAATTGAATCGATCAATACAATCAAATTGTAAGATAATTTCCATGGAAGCTAAGGATCTTGATCATGATTAAGGGTGGAAATAGGTCAAGCCAGGCCAGGCTTTGGTAGGCCTGAGCCTAGTCTGCATCATTATCACTAAACCTAAGCTTGGCTTGTTACTTGTTAAAAATAATTTATAAAGGTCTGAGTCTGGATAAAGGCCTAGCCTAACTTGAAAGCCTGTATACAAAGCCTGATTGAATAAAAATAAATAATTAAAAGTAAAAAATAACATAATAAAAACACATACTCGCCTTTTAATTTGTGTGTGAAAAAAATAAGTTAAAATTAATTAGAGTACTTTTAAGTATTCAACAAAATATTATAAACAACATAACCAAGCTAAATAAAATACCATAAGTTTCATTCAATAATCTAGTCTTAATGCCAAATAATAAAATAAATAAAAAATAAGAACCAAGCAAGTTAAATACAATGACAAATAAAATTTTTAATTCCCAAGCCATCGCCCAAACATGAAGAAACATTTTTTTAGGAAATTTAATTTTACAAAACACTTTAAATCAATTTAGGAAAGTTAAAGAAATAATTTTTAAACAATAAATGTTTCAAGATCTTATTTATATTTCTAAATAAGTAATAATCATTTTATGAGATTTTTAAGGTGATTTTTTTGAAGTGGTTGATCATCCACTTTCATAATAAGGAAAAATATTTTTAGAAAAATAAATATTTTATTTTTAAGTTTTAATATATATATATATATATATATATATATATTAAATAGGTCAGCCTAATAGGCCTAACAAACTTTTTGTAAAGTTTGAGCCTGACCTTTTTATTTAGACAGACTTTTCAAAAAGTCTTAGTGTGACCTTCATAATAAACAGGTCAGACCAAAAGCCTTTGATAGGCGACCTGACCCATTTCCATTCCTAATCATGATAGAATTGATTTATTGGTTCAAGATTATATTTATATAATAAAAATATATACTACACTTAAAACTTAGAATATAAAATATAGAGAATTCTCGTAAGTAGATAGAAGATGATTAATATTTACTAATAATTTGCAAATGAGTTGTTATGTTTAATGTTAATGGAGCAAATTGGAATATAAACTACAAAAAGTATGGAAAGAAATTTTTTATATTATAAGATAAAAAGAACTAAATAATAAATAAGCTATTATTTTGCAATGGAAGCTCAAAAGACATGTATCACAATAAGAAGACTAGGACTATATGAAAAGAAAACTACATGTAGAGATTATCTCAATTTTAAAAATCAATGACTTAAAATTTGTATACTATTATAGAAGTTGATTTGTGTTTATCCCTCTCTTGTTAGACAATAATCAGCTAATGTCTTACTAAAATTTGTGAATACTTGTGAAAAATAAACAAACATATTCTCACTAGAAAAAAAACAAAGAAAATGTTAAATTGAAGTCATTTTAACTGATTTTTTTTTAATAACAACAAACTTTATAATCAAATTTAAAGTGTTCTATTTTTTTTGGGCTAATAGTTTGATTGGAGTTTACTTGGGAAAGAATAAGAACTTGGTTGAGATTGCTTCCCAACTTGCATTAATATGGTTCTTCATGTGCAACCTAACATGAGTCTATACTATGAGATTATAGAGAAATTCTATTATTGATTATAAATTATTTATGTATTCTTATATGACTTTTCAATAGTATAAATACCAATTTTAAAAAGTGTTTTATATTGCAATTTACATTTTTTCCTATTTGTCATCTTAAATTTATACTTGAATGCAAACAATGTTATGTTTACTTTTTTATCTTTTTGTCCACTTTGTTTATTATTTTTTCACCAAATCTTTGTGGCTTATCCTATTCTTTTTTTTTTCCACCTTGGATTTGCAAGTTGTAGAGTAACTAGTAGGATATTGTTACTTTTGATATGATGAAGATACAAGGAAATTCTATTGAATTTTCATTAAACTATTTTCATTTGTTACCTTATGTGTTCCCAATTCAATGTGATCCATGAACTAGTTAGGTTAAAGGACATTGGAGTTAGTGTTAGCCTATGCAAGGGTCATGGTAGCTATTAGTTGTGTCTCATTCTAGGTTCCTTTTTCTATTAAGGTAAGATAGAAATATAGCCATTAGGAAGTTAACTACTTACTACTAATTAGACTTCCATTATGGATATGTTTGACAAATTAGCTAAAAGTTGAAAAGTTAGTTGGTCGCTAAAAGCTAAAAGATTAACTTATTAATAAAATGATAGAAAAATTATTAGTGTTTGATAAAACTAATTGTTGAAATAGCTGAAACGTGTAAAACGACAAAAAGATGATAAAATCATGATATATTTAAAAATGGTAACTAGAAAATTTAATAAATATACTGAGGATAAAAATGGAAGAAAATATTAAATATAGAAGCTAAAAACTAGCATTTTAAAAATACTATTTCAAGTAATGTTTCAAAAAATGTTAGAAGCTATTAAAAAAACTTGTTTATTGACCAATCAAACAAGATTTTCATCTAATAAAAAAAAGACAGGAGTTAACTAAAATGTCTTGCCGAACATTACCTAAATCCTAGGCTATGTGATGACATGATAGTATGGATAAAAGGTTGAACTGGCAATGCTATGTCAACATATATATTAAGTTGTTGTTGAACTGGTCACATTAATAAGTTAGTGCCACGTTATTAGTTAAATGCAATATAAACAATTTTTATTAAAAAAAGTGAGAACAAATTAACAACCAACAAAAATAGTTAAATTTTAAAAAGCATGGAGACTAAATAGAATATTTGCGAAAAATAATAGACAAATCATGTAAGGCAAATCAAAATATGCAAAATATTAAAAACACTTAAATGTCACATCAATAATTTGTGCTAAAAAATATTATCTATGGACCTAAATATAATCAAATTTAACCAATTTACACGGATTAAAAAGTTGGTTAATATGATTTAATTATTCTAATAAATTTTAAAAGATATATTTTTTTAAAGTTTCATTTGTTGAAATTTAATTTTAAAAAATAGAAATGTGACATTGAAATTATAATCACAATTAATTAATTAAAGAATATTTTTAGAATGATATCATAAGATGAAAGTAAATACTTTTGTTTACACATTAATAAAAACATTTGACTTAGAAGCATTGATTTATTAAATGTTAATTTTATAAAAAATCTACATTAAATGTAAAACATTGAATTATTTATTTATTTGACAATAGTGCGGCAAAGCAAGAGATGGAAAAGCCTTGTCAAATTTTATTTTAACAAAAGACCAGACCAGAACAGTGTTAACAACGTGGGATTTGGGTTTTTAACTGACACACAGAGTGATCCGGTGGGCACTGAGATCGTTGTTCCCGGAACCGAACATCGGTGATCTGATTCAGCTGAGTTGAGTTGTGTATATGCCCATACCCTAACCGGTAATGGGTTTTAGATCTGCTTGTTTTGTTGTAGTGATCTTCATCCTTGGAACTCCATCTCTCTCTCTGGCTGAGACTCCAAGGCCCAAAAATGTCCAAGCTGCCCTTCGCGCTAAGTGGTTGGGCACTCCTCTCCTTCTAGAAGCTGGGTATGCTCTTTCTTTCCCTTCCTCCTTGGCTCCTTTATCAACAACAAACAATAATTTTCTCATGTTTTCATTCATTCGCAGTGAGCTATTAGCCAAAGAAGAGCCACGACTTTTCTGGGATTTCATTCACATTTGGCTCAATGCTGCCCATGACAACGACGACACCCAATCTCATTCCGCTAAAGCTTGCGTCAACAAAATTCTACAACACACCCTTCCTCTTTTGACACAGCCCCTAGCGTCCTTGTTCGAGTTCTCTCTTATTCTCAGATCAGCTTCCCCTGCTCTCGTGCTTTACCGCCAGTTAGCTCACGATTCTCTTTCTCACTATGCTGAAATTACCAAATTAGACCCCTTGCGTGTTGGGATAAGCCTCGAAAGCCCCCGTGGGAAGTGTTGTTGGTTGGACACTGCTGACAACTTGTTTTTCGATGTCTCCCAACTCCTCTCCTGGCTTCAAACTCAAACCCCTCACAAACCGTCAGTACTTTGCTTGCTATTTCTCTTTTCTTTCTTTTTTCCAAACTTAATTCTTAATTAACATTGTGCTCCAACCTCGCCAGGGTGGGTCATTCCCCTCATAGACCGCAACTGTTTGATTTTGATCATGTTTATTTTGATTCGAGCGCTGCAAGTCCGGTCGCTATCCTTTATGGCGCGCTCGGGACCAGTTGCTTTAAGGACTTTCATTCTG
Source organism: Glycine latifolia (assembly GCA_013407115.1). NCBI lineage: Eukaryota > Viridiplantae > Streptophyta > Magnoliopsida > Fabales > Fabaceae > Glycine > Glycine latifolia. The sequence continues at coordinate 24,197,005 of CM023952.1, read as the reverse complement.
CTCTGGCTGAAGCTGCCAAACAGGTCCTTTCCTTTCCCTAGCTTTCTGTTTATGCTATTTAGGGAATATTATACAGATTTTTTTGCTTAAAAGCATTACTGTTGTACAAAGAAATGATGCATAATGTAGCTATATATTTACCATGAAGATTAGAAAATACAATATGGGAGACTTTCAATTGGAAGATTTTTAACAAAGGGAAAATAGCCACACCTATTGTTATTTATTTTCTGACAAAAAACAAAAATCATCAACCGGAAGAGAAGATAGTTATAAATTTTAAATTACCAACTGTCTTAAATTGGCGTTGGTAACAACTGTTAGTGCTTATGATTCCTTCGGCTAAATGTTTTTATTAAGACTTTGTTGGAATTATCCCCAAAACAATCTTGTAATGATTCTGTGTGTTTCCCTTGCAATTATTGATATGTTGTCCAAATATTTTCAGGAAAAAGTTAATTATGTATTGAGACCGGTGTTGCCAGCTGGATGTGAAACAAATTTTGGCCACTGTGGCTCTGTTGGTGCAAGCGACTCAGTAAACTTGGGTGGTTATGGTGTGGAACTCGCTTTTAAGAATATGGAATATAAGGCCATGGATGACAGTGCAATTAAAAAAGGTTCGAACAATTGACTTGCTGTAGATTGCAGATTACTCCTTAAGGTTTTATATTTTGAATGTAGAAGCAATTTTGTTTTCAAAAGTAGGTCATGAGGAATTGTAATTTCTTTATTCTCCTTTTCATTATTTTTTAACTTGGCTCATTATTTTAGTAGTGTAATATTATTATAGAAACTAGAGAGTATTAATTATTTCTTTTAATTTCTGTGTATCATCTCAATATTTGCATTTTCTATAGCTTGATAATTTTTTTACTTAATCCCCTTTATGAAACTTCTCTTACTCCTGCCTTACTTTCCTTTTCATGTAATTTTGTTTCATTTTGTAGGTTAACAAGTCCTAATTCACAATGTATACTCTTGTTGTTTTGGCTTTGACCTTTCAAGTTGATAGTCCTATGAATTTTGATTATTGATTTAGAAACTGATAATTGAAAGAAGTATTTCCTAATTTTAATTAATTCGGGATTCACAAATTCATTGGTCTTTTTAACGCATTATTCATCAAAATAAAATGTTCAAGGATTTTTATTTTAATTCCCTTATTAATGCTGTTGTTGGTTGTAGGTGTGACTTTGGAGGATCCGCGCACTGAAGATCTTAGCCAAGAAGTCAGAGGATTCATATTCTCTAAAATTCTGGTTTATAAAATCTCACCTATATTTGTTTTTCATCAGAAATGTGTTAGAGGAAAAACACTATTATTAGTTCTGTTATTTTTTTTTTTTGGTCAGCAAAGATAATATTATATAAATATATACAGAGAAGAGTACAAGTTGTACAGATAAAACCTAAGAAAAGGCCCATCAGCTAGCATGACAGAACTTTGGCAACCTAATACATAGAATCATTCCTGAATTAGTTCTGTTATTTGTATCAAATTAAATTAGAAAGAGGTGTCTTCTAGTGCCAAATTTCTATCTTGTAACAGTAACATACACTTTAGTTTCCCTTACCCTTTTTTATGATTGATATATGCATAGTTTGACAAATGTTAGCCTGGGAAGGGGCTTTTAACTTCTATATGCTTTTGTTTATTAGGAATAAATGACAATTTGCTTTGGTTGTTAAATATTGTCAACTTTCAACAACAAAAAAATTGTTTGAGGAGATATTGGTGTGACATCAATTGAGGAAGTACCAGTAGAAAGAGTAGATTGTAAGGTTTTTAGCCCTATAAAAAGGGGGAAAGAGAGACCAAGAAGGACATTGGAGAAAGTTGTTAAGAGGGATCTCATGGTGAATAATATTTATGAGGCTCTGGTCAGTGGTGTCAAGTGATCCATATAGCGGACCTCATCTAGTGAGATAAGGCTTTTGTCGTAATTGTTGTAGTTGAAAGTGTCAAAGGAAAACCACCAGTACATTAGTTTTTTGATTTGTAGCCTTTGAAAGGTTCAAACAAAATGAGAAATTAAGAAATAGAAGAAGATAAAAATAGAAACATAACCAGAATATACAGGAAAACATTACAACTGCATCACACTTGAGATTGGAGAATAAATTGGAAAAAAGGCCTTCTGCTAGTTTATTTTGACTATGAGACTATGGTAGCCACAATTCACCTCGAATTTGAAACTTGAGATTGTTTATCTTGAATTGATAGTTTGCTCATACATGCTAATATGCTCTAACCATTCATGCTATGGATGCTATTTTGAACACAAGACATCATAATTGCAGCTTCCTCTCAATTATTATACTTCATTATTTATGCTTTCTCATTCAGTGTGCATAATGTTATTTTGGTTCTACTTTTCTTTTGAGTGATGACATTTCCTAATCTATCTGTTCGATATCAATAAATTGCAATTCATATTTAAAATTTTGTTGTTTGTACATATGAATTTAACTGTTTGTGTTTATGTGTAGGAGCGTAAACCTGAGTTAACATCTGAGATCATGACTTTCAGGGATTATCTATTGTCATCAACTGTATCAGATACACTTGATGTTTGGGAACTAAAGGGTATTGCTGTATTGATACCTTATCTTTTTCTGATAATTGGAATTGATTGATAATTTATTTTCAGTTTAGTAGGGTTTAATGAACTGTGCTGTAATATATATATATTTTAATATAACAGATCTAGGGCATCAAACTGTACAGAGAATAGTCCGTGCCTCTGATCCTCTACAGTCAATGCATGATATCAATCAAAACTTCCCTAACATAGTTTCTTCTTTGTCTCGCATGAAGGTAAATAATTTTGTTACTTACATTGGATGCTAACATAAGACAGTTTCCTCCCTAGTAATTGTTTGTTGTTCTTATGGAACTGTGACGTGCTGTGCAACAGCTTGATGATTCTGTTCGAGATGAAATAATGGCAAACCAGCGGATGATCCCACCTGGCAAGTCTTTAATGGCTATCAATGGTGCTTTAGTCAATGTGGAAGATATTGACCTTTACCTGTAATATTTTTTTTTCTCCTGCTGATATCATTTATGTTATAATGGCGAGATATTCTTTGTCCTTGGTATTTCCTGTTTGCACCTGTGTTGTAGCCTGAGGTTACTGTTTCTCTCCATATATTCATATGAAAAAATTGCTATTGCATCCTGATGGTTCTTTTGTTGTGAACAATAGAGATGGGAATATTAGAGCATGTAAGTGCTGTTAGCTTTTGCTAACAGCACTCCTTTGTAAATAAGCTGTAGTTAGTAATTAGCAAGGCTGTAGTTAGTAGTTAGCCTTTTATTTTGCACACCTGTATGTTCACTGAAGCTGCAATGCACAGCTGTCAGTTTTCATCTATTTAGTGGTGAGAGGTTATAAATACCTCACATGCACAGTTTTGTAACTCAGTCATTCATTCTTTCTAAATAAAAGAAGTTTGTTACTGTTCATCTCTCTCTCTTTCTCTCGTTCAGTTTCTCTAACAGGGAAGATTTAGATCAAGGTCCATTTATACTTCACTCTGAGTTTATTCTGTTTGAGCCTATTTAAGGTAGCTAAGTTATCTGATGGAATTCCTCATTTTAGATACCTAGTTATCGGGTTATCTACACTTGTATATGCTTTTATCAGCTAATTATTATTTTAAAAAATTATTTTTTTGTTCTAAGCAAGTAAACATTTGGTATCCATTTGGTTGCGGTTTTGTGGGCCCTATTGTTTAATAGACAAACAGATTTCCCAAAGCTGCTGAGGAAGTTGTGAGCTTGTGGTTATGGCTATTGGATTGTGCTTGTTTTGCATTGCTGGGGCCTCTAGATTAATATTTAGCAGCACAATTACCAAGGTTGGCAAACTTGAGAGTGTACGCAAACTTGTGAAGCTTCTGGAGATTTCAACTATAAACTCATAGGGATAAGAATTTACCTGATATAAATTTATTAAATTATAAAAAATAATGTTAAAAACTGTACTAACACATAACATAATACTCTTAATACAACAATAATTCAATATTTCAACTCCAAAATAAACTAAAGTAGCAAACCACAATAATAAAATGTGATAGTACACTGGTAATAAACATGATCAAACTACATAAATCATACATAAACTCATATAAGTTCCTAAAGTGAAAACATTTCAAAAAAGTATTAATTTCTTTAAATAAATTGAGCCTAATAAAATGTTACATTATGTTGGTTTCAAAAACAATGCATGAGCAGCATAAGACACTGGATGCCTTAAAGTTAAATGAAAAATTTCAAACTTCTGATATTCTATTCTTGTTATCTTTCATTAGGTTGATTGACTTGGTTCATCAGGATCTGTTGTTGGCTGATCATTTCTCAAAATTGAAGGTGAATGCCATTTAATCTTCATGTTGTTCTATTTTTAGCATTTGACTAATTTCTAGTTAACTTTTTTATGGACCTAATATTAATGGACATGTGAAATTTTTTCTGCTGCATTCTAATACTTGAAGTTTGCGAGTCTGTATATTTATAATTATAAATAATAAAATCACAAAAGAATATGATAGGCCAGGTACCGGAGAAGAGATAATGAAACAAAATGGAACTATATTATATAAATTGATATCAGACCTGAATCAATTGTTGTCAGGCCCTGGGTATGACCTGGGCATGAGATTGTATACAAAAGAGAACATGAAGAAAATGTAAATATCTCTAGGAAATTCAACAGTGCCTAGGCAGCCTAGCCTCTACCAAACCCCAAATAATTCCAGTCTGTCTCACCAATTGCCCTTCTAGGTTTATACCCTCCCATACAGCAGACTCACACATCTCTTCCTCTGCTGTCAACTAGGTAGTTTGTTACTAAGTGGAGTAGCTTCCTTATTTTTCTCTCTCTTGGGCATGATTTGGTGCATCACATGTCTTGCCACTCCTCACATATACGGTGATCTTGGGTCTCGGGATCTCATCAGATTACAATGTCATTTGACATAATCAGTTTCAGTAATAGTCACCTAAGAAGAGTTGGGAAAAAATGTTGTAAAATGAGGAAAAAGTGAAGTAGTTAATGATACTGCTTTGGTGGAACAAATTGGCTGTTGGAACAATTAGAATTTCAATAGTTACCTATTTGTATCTTTCCATTTCTCTTTAAAACTCACGTGTGTGTGTCTGTTGTGAGAAATTGACATAGATATTTTGCTCTTGGTTAATGTTTTGCCATATATTTAGATTGTAATAGTGATCCCAGTAATTGCAGATACCTCATAGCACTGTGCGAAAATTGCTGTCAACTTCACCTCCTTCAGAGTCCAGTATGTTTCGCGTTGATTTTCGCACTACTCATGTACATTATCTTAACAACTTGGAAGAAGACGCCAAGTACAAAAGTTGGAGGAGCAATTTAAACGAGGTTAACTACCTGATTTTAAAAACTAGACAATATTATTATTTTCAAAGTATTCTTGCTGTAAATTTTCATGAACATCATCTTTTCTTTTTTAAGATCTTGATGCCGGTCTTCCCTGGCCAGCTACGTCAAATCCGTAAAAATCTTTTCCATGCTGTTTTTGTTCTTGACCCAGCAACCATTTGTGGTCTTGAGGCAAGTTTATTTCCTCAAGCTTAACAATTTCACATTGTTCTTTGTAACTTTGTAAGTATTTCCCAGTGAAATCTCTTATATTTGGGACCTTGCAGTCCATTGATATGATCATATCCTTGTATGAGAATAATTTTCCTCTGAGATTTGGGATTGTGCTGTATTCTTCAAAATCCATCACGCGGTTAGAGAATCATTCTGCTAAAGAGGATGGAGATAAATTTGAGGAGGATATATCTGACATGGTAATATTCACCTTTATATGTGCAGAAATCAGAAGTATACACAAACATATTTTTGAGGAACTTTTACTGGCAAGTTTATGATACACTGTTTTTGTCGTTCCACTTTTCAGATTATACGTCTCTTCAGTTATATCAAGGAGAACCATGGCGTTCAATTGGCTTTTGAGTTTTTGAGCAATGTATGAATTTTTTCTTCAGTATTAGTTATCTTCTGTTCACTGTTTCTATGACATTGTCTTACCACTGTTTTTATTTTCATTAAAAATATGTATACAATATTAAGATGACTGAAGTCCAGAAGTATATATGTTCGGAGAAAACTGAAAGATGAACTTTTATGTTGAACGTGCATATTATTCTGTCATTCTTGCAGTTACGTCCTATGCTCAGACTTTGAATCTGTCAAGTTTCTGATTTGATCCAAAACCTCAAATTACCACTGTAGAAAATCAAGGAACATTAGTACCTAATTATTAAGTATATCATTAGTTTATTTTTTTCCATTATTTTCTTTATTAGGATTAGGAAATATATGATTTGATATGTTTTAATTATAGTAGGATGAGATTATTTCCCTTATTACTCATTATTTAGTTTCCTTATTTTGTAAACCTCTTTTATTATAAATAAGAGTATTTCGTGTGGTCTTAGATGATACACAACAGTAAATAATTGACACATGGTATCAAGAGTAGGTTTTCGTTCCTAACCTTCAGCCTAGGCTGAAACCTGTTTCTCGTTGTCTATGTTCTTCCGCTAAAACAAACCACCCTACTGGTTTTTAGCCAAAACCATTAGCTTCAGGGCTCTGATCATTAACCCGAGGGCACTAGTTGAATCAGTACAAAAATTCGAGCCGATCCGAGTCGATCTCGTCACTGGAAACCAACTCACGCGCTACCACACGCTGCCTTCCCGACCTCTGTTTTCCACGCGATTCTCCAGAACACATTGTCGTCGCCTCCTGTACATGTCTTGGGGGCCAAATCTCTATTCTAGCCTAGGTATTTTCGTTTGTGGGTATTTTTTCTTCATCCTTGTGTTAATGGCTTCGTCACTTTCTTTTGCTACATCTGTTGCTCCTAATGCTCCATCTTTTGGTGAAAGTCTGTCTTTGCAGATTACTAGTCATCGTTTAAATGGCTGGAATTTTCTTCAATGGTCTCAATCCGTTAAACTTGTTATTCGAGCAAAAGGCAAGATGGGTACCTCACCGGGAAAGTCAAACAAACGGTTGAGAGTCATCCAGATTATGATGCGTGGGAGACCAACAATGCTTTGGTGATGGCATGGTTGACAACCTCGATGGAGCCGCAGATTAGTTGTACCTATCTCTTCTTGGCCACTGCTAAGGAGATTTGGGATGCCGTGAATCAGAATTATTCTGATTTGGAGAATACCTCTGAAGTGTTTGATTTGAAAAATAAGTTAAAGAATCTACATCAAGGAGGTATGTCTGTCACTGAATATTTTAATGAGTTTCAAAATTTGTGGTAGGAATTAGATCTTCACTATTCCACTGACCTTGGAGAGTTAGTTGCTATTGCGAAATTCAAGAAACACCTGGGGAAAGAACGACTCTATGAATTTCTTGCTAGTCTTAACCGAGAACTTGATGAGGTTAGAGGCTGATTTCTTGGACAAAAGCCATTGCCCACCCTTGCTAATGCTTTTGCAGAAGTTCGGAGGGAAGCCAGCAGGAGACGAGTGATGCTCAGAGAAAAGGAACAAAGTGAAGTCAAGAAATCCACATATGTGTCAGCCTTGGCGGTTAAATGCCCTCCTGACCGTGCTCCTAGCGACTCTAGACAGGACGGTCGTCCTTGGTGCAATCACTGCAACAAGGCTGGTCACACATGTGAAAAATGTTGGGACATTCATGGCAATTCAGCTAACTAGAAGCCGAAGGGGTCTAATAAAGGTCGAGCTTATCAGGTTTCTTTTTAAAACAAACCTGAAGAACGTCACACTATAGGTGACTCTGGTAGCATCACCATTCCTCTATCCCAGTATGATCAATTCCAGCAGTTCTTACATCAGTCTTCTAGCTCGCAACCTAGCACCACCACTGGCCTTGTAGCCCAACAAGGTACGACTCTTCATGTCCACAATAGCCCTCGTTGGATACTTCATTCTGGTGCGTCTGATCACATGACAGGTAATCCAACATTGTTTTGTTCGTATATCCCATGCTATGAGACCTCACGGGTAAAACTAGCATATGGTAGTTTCACACAGATTGCTGGGAAAGGACCGGTTAAACTCACCGAGAATATTATGTTGCCTTCTGTTATACATGTGCCTACTTTAACTCGCAATCGTATTTCTATCAGTAAATTGACTTCTGATCTCAATTGTCATGTGACGTTCTCCATTCACAACTGTGTTTTTAAGGAACAAGATTCGGGGAAGGGTATTGGTAGTGCTAGAGAAGAAGGAGAAATTTACTACTTTGAGGATGTGAAGTCTCAAGCAGCCTTTGTGGAGAATGATTTTGTTTTTGTTTCTGATTCTAGCACTGATGTAATGTTATGGTACTGTATGCTTGACCACCTAGTTTACCTTATCTTCAAAAATTGTTACCCAGTCTTTTCGTTAATAAAAATATCAGTTCTATATTTTGTGACATTTGTCCTCTTGCAAAGTAGTCTCGAGTCACCTATCCACCCCGAGTCTACACAACATCATTCCTTTTCTCCCTAATTCACAGTGACATATGGGGTCCCGCCCATGAGAAAAATATCTTCGGTACTCAATGGTTTATCACCTTTATTGATGACCATACCAGGGTTTGTTGGGTCTATCTCTTGAAGGAAAAATCAAACACTGAACATGTGTTTCATCAGTTTCATGCCATGGTTCAAACTCAGTTCTCCAACTCTATCAAAATCCTCCGTACGGATAATGGTAAAGAATATTTGAGCTCTGTCCTTGTAGAATTCTTATCCCATAATGGCATTCTTCACCAAAGTTCCTGTCCTCACACACTTCAATAAAATGGTGTGGCAGAAAGAAAAAATCGTCACCAACTAGAAGTTGCCCGGTCCCTTATGTTCACTATGAATGATCCTAAATACTTATGGGGGGAAGCTGTCCTCACTGCATCCTATCTTATTAATCAGATGCCCTTCTGTGTCCTAGGGTTCAAGTCACCCTTATCATGTTTCCTTACCTCCTTTTCGTCTACTCGGTCAATCTCATCCCTTTCACCTCGAGTGTTTTGTTGTGTCGTTTTTGGTGACACCATAGTTTTAAATAGAGGGTAGTGGCCGGTAGCGGCCGACCCCAAAAACGCTATAGTGGTATAGCGGGTAGCGGTAAAGCCGCTACTGTGAAGTCCATTAAAATACTTATAATAAATTATACCACATATATAAATGCTATAAGATAAGAAATCACCCAGAATGGGAGGAAATGAGGAATGAAAAGTATAACACAAGTTCAATTTTTAATTAAAAAAATGAGTGAGTACAAAAGGCAAAAAGGGGGGTACAGGAAGCAAATTGGTATCTGGATCTTGGCCCAAGTAAAGGTAAACCTAATTCCTAATGATATATATACTTATATAGCTTACGCTTGCGCCTCCTCTTCTCCATTTCCTGTACTGCGGCACTGCAGCTGCGCCTCTTTCTCCATCTCTGCTCACAAAGTTAGCCATCGTCAGCGCCTTCCCCATGCCGTCGTCGGAGTGTCCTCCGTCGTGTTGTGACCATTCCGGCGGGGAGGCTTCGCCGGAGTCCATGGCACGGGGAAGTGCGACGTTGGAGGAGGAGGACATGGATGGCGAGGAGTTGGTGCTGTTGAAGAAGGATCGCATCTCCGGCGAGGAATGCGGACCCGCCAGCGAGAGTGTCTGAGAGGTAAGCGACGATGGCGAGCCTCGTGCTGTGTCGTTTCTTGGTAATGGAAGCGTGAACAACTGTGTTTTGGTGGAGCGGCGCGATAGCGCCGCAAGAGCTGCCAACCGCACCGCCGTCACCGGCCGCTACTGGAAACCGTCGCGTTGCGGCACGGAAGTAGAGGCTGGGTGCCGCAACCCCTGAACGATGCGTGTTAGGGTGGTAAAGCGCCACTATTTTAATCATAGGTTCACACACCTCTTCATCACAGGTCTAAACTTGACCCAAAATCCCATAAGTGTGTTTTCATTGGATATTCTCCTACCCAACAGGGCTATAAGTGTTATTCCCCGACTTTGTGTCGAGTCTTTGTGTCTATGGATGTTCAGTTCTTTGAAACTCAATCCTACTTTCCCTAACCTTCTCTTCAGTCCACTCTCGAGTCCAGTTCCATTGAACCAAAAGTTGTGCACTCTAATGACCTGCATCTTCCGATTGCAGTAAGGAAAGGTACTAGATCATGCATTGCTCATCCTATTTCTCACCATATCTCCTATGATAAATTATCCCTAGGTCTTCGTGCATTCAACACAACGTTGGATAGCACAAGGTTACCACGAAATATTCAAGAGGCCCTTGATGATCCTAAATGGAGACATGCTGTTTCTGAAGAGATGGATGCCTTGGAAAAGAATGGAACATGGGAACTGTGACACTTCCTAGAGGCAAACAAACAGTGGGTTGCAAGTTGGTATTCACTGTTAAATTTAATGCAGATGGCAGTATTAACAGGTACAAGGCAAGATTGGTTGCGAAAAGATTCACCCAGACGTATGGGATAGATTATCGGAGACCTTTGCACCAGTAGCTAAACTCAACACCATTCAAGTTCTTTTTGTCCTTTACAATTAATCTTGATTGGCCTCTACAACAGTTGGATGTAAAAAATGCATTCTTAAATGGTGAGTTGCATGAAGAAGTATACATGGATCCTCCACCTGGTTTTGGGAAAGGAGTTGGTGAAGTGTGTAAGTTGCGAAAGTCTCTTTATGGACTTAAGCAGTCCCCAAGAGAATGGTTTGACAAATTCACTCAAGTAGTTAAAGGGAAAAGATTTCTACAGGTTCAAACCGATCATACCCTTTTTCACAAACGTCCTAAGGATGGTAAGATTGTTGTTCTTATTGTTTATGTGGACGACATAATTGTTACAGGTGATGACTATGAAGAGTTGCAATCCTTTAAAATTTATCTTGTGAATCAGTTCGAATTCAAGGGTCTTGGAGCTCTCAGGTACTTTCTTAGTATGGAGGTTGCATGGAGTAAAACTGGAATCACTATCCAAAAGAAATATGTTCTTGGTTTACTTCAAGAAACAAGTATGTTGGGATGCAAAATTGGGGATTGAAGATGGTAAAGATGTGAACAAGGAGCAATATCAGAGGTTAGTCGGTAAATTGATCTACTTGTCTCATACTCGAACTGATATTGCCTTTGCAGCAAGTATGATCAGTTAGTTCTTGCACTCACGAAAGGAGAGACATCTTGAGGCTGTCTATAGAGTCTTGAGATACCTCAAAAGTACTCCTGGTAAGGGACTCTTCTTTAAAAAGGGGCATAACAAGATGGTTGAAATCTACATTGATGCTGATTGGGCAGGTTCTATTGTGGACAGAAAATCAACTTTGAGTTATTGTACCTATGTATGGGGTAACTTGGTAACCTGGAGAAGTAAGAAGCAAAATGTGGTTGCAAGGAGCAGTGTAGAAGCATAATTTAGAGCACTTGCTCATGGTGTCTGTGAAGGAATTTGGTTGAAAAGACTTCTTGAAGAACAAGAGATTTCTTATTCTCTACCCATAAGATTGTATTGTGATAATAAGGCAGTTGTCAGCATTGCCCAGAATCTAGTCCATCATGACAGAACAAAGCACGTTGAGGTTGATTGCCACTTCATCAAGGAAAAATTGGATGATAGAAGTGTGTGCATGACATACATTCCAACCAAGGAACAAATTGTGGACATCGTCACCAAAAGTCTACCTAAGCCAGCATTTGAAGATCTGATTGGCAAGTTGGGAATGATCAATATTTACCTCCCAACTTGAGGGGGAGTGTAGAAAATCAAGGAATATTAGTAGCTAAATTATTAAGAATATGATTAGTTTATTTGTTTCCATTATTTCCTTTATTAGGATTAGGAAATATATGATTTGATATGTGTTAATTACAGTAGGATGAGATTATTTCCCTTATTACTCATTATTTAGTTTCCTTATTTTGTAAACCTTTTTTATTATAAATAAGAGTATTTTGTGTGGTCTTAGATGACATAACAGTAAATAATTTACACAGCCACCCTCATGGTTCACACTGCTTTTTATGTTTCTTTGTCTATGGCTGCAAATTTTTTCCCCTATGTAATCAGTAGAGAATTCAGGGATTTATAGTCTAGAGTTCATGGACCTAGTCACCTAGTGTCCAAATATTTCACAGCCTCGTAAGTGGTTTCACCCTGTCCCCATTAACTTAAAAAAAGGTAATCGTAATGCTTTCATATAATATGTGCACCTATTTTGTATATAAGGTTCCACTTTAAGAAGCTTTTTGTAATTTGGATAATATGACATGACTGGATCATAGATAAGTTTTTTGTCAACACATTTTGACATTATTGTACATGTTTTGTAGGTTAAAAAATTATGCATTGAATCAGATGATCATGCAGAAGATGCTCATCTTGAACTGCACCATGTTGAAGGGGCATTTGTGGAAACAATATTGTGAGTTTTACTGGACTTTTCTGTTGACTAGCTTGCTTCTGACATTTCTCTAATATGGCACTTTTAGTCTTGTTTTTGGTAACATTCTGTGTTTATATCTATATTATTTATAGACATGGATTAAATATACTCACTATTCTTCTTCAGGCCAAAGGTAAAATCCCCACCTCAAGAGATACTATTAAAGCTGGAAAAGGAGCCAGAGTTGAAGGAATTGTCACAAGAAAGCTCCATGCTTGTATTTAAGCTTGGCTTGTCTAAGATTCATTGTTCTCTGTTGATGAATGGACTTGTTATTGATCCAACTGAGGTAATGACCTTTTGAATGTTTTCCTCTACCTCATCTTATTTCTAAAGCAACTATTTTTTAATCTTAGTGCGGTTCCACTTTTTTTTTGTTTCCTTGGCAATTCCTCAATTTGCAATATTTTATACTTTCTTTGATTGAAAATGTTTTTTTATAAATATATTACTTCTTAATATTGTAACAGTTAATCACTTTCACATTACTCTATAATGTGCACCCTCCACTAGGAATGATCCAGATCTATTTTAGTAGTGTGCTTGATGTGTTGTTTAACTTCTGGTCTACTTTGTGTTCAACTTTAGTTTCAAGTACTCAGTTTTAATTATTAACTATTATTAAATAATTAATGTGTTGTCATGATGGTGTTAATAAAATAAGCTTTTCTGCCACTTATATATTTGCAATTGATTTTACCAGGAGGCTTTACTAAATGCCTTGAATGATGAGACTCAAAGAATACAGGAGCAAGTATATTTTGGACAAATAAAATCTCACACTGATGTATTAGATAAGTTCCTGTCAGAAGCTGGCATTCAACGTTATAATCCTCGGGTGTGCTATTTTAATCATTTGCAACTTCTGGGAAACTTGTATAATGATATTTCACTAACCAACTTCTATTTGGTGTAGATTACTTCTGCTAATAAACCAAGGTTCATATCGCTGTCTACGTTTATTTTAGAAGAGGCATCTATACTGAATGATATTGACTACTTGCATTCTCCTGGAAGTAAGTTGTTAAACATGTTAGAAATCAATAGGTTCATCTTACATTCTTTTTTTTTTTTGTTAACATGTGGATTGTTTTTATGCAACCCAGCAATGGATGATTTGAAGCCTATGACACATCTTCTTGCTGTTGATATCACTTCAGGGAGTGGCTTGCATTTGCTTCGCCAAGGGTTAAATTACCTGGTTAATATTAATTTGCAATTCTGTTTAACATTCTTCATTTTAGCTTTTTTCTCCTAATGCCTATCAAGAGTTGGACCTATTGTATTTCCGAGTCTGAACATTATTTTGTTGTATTTTCTCATTATGCTACAGAGAGAAGGGTCCAAAGAAGCTCGTATAGGTTTTCTGTTTAGTGCCAATAAGAGTACAGATTCATTTAGCCTCCTTTTTGTGAAGGTTTTTGAAATCACTTCATCTTCATATAGGTTAGTTTTTTAATTGTAGAATTAGTTGACTTTTAGTCGATTGATTTATTAGTATTTGATTCTGTAGTTTTGCAAATTTCTTTTCGAAGCTACGGTATGGTTTTATATCAATTGTGTGAATGCATGGTTTTATACAGCCATAAGACGAATGTGTTAGATTTCTTGGATCAGTTGTCCTCACACTATCAGCAGAAATACTTGCTTACATCAGCTGTGGAAGCTGACAGCACCCAAGCATTTATTGATAAGGTCTGTGAGCTTGCTGAGGCTACTGGGTTACCATCTGAGGGCTATAGATCTTCCCTCCCAGAATTTTCTGCTGATGAAGTGAGAAGGCATTTGAGCAAGGTACTTCTGGTTACTTTGCCATTTAAACTATTAAATTTTGGTGCACATCTGACGATCAATGCACCTCCTCTCATCTTACTTTAACATGTTTTTATTTGATCCTAGTACCTTTTAGAATATGTTCTCTGCTTGTTTCGCCCCTTCATTTATTTATTGTGGAGTTTTGCACTGTTCTAGTCTCAATCTCTGAGCCTTCCACTGACTTTTTTCTTTAGTAATCCTGAAAGCTTGTATTAATGAGGTTTCTTGCTGTCAGGTTGAGAACTTTTTGCATAGGGTACTTGGGTCTGAATCTGGTGCTAATGCTGTCTTCACTAATGGAAGGGTAAGATTGTCTTGGTCTCTCTGATTATTTCATAGTGAACTTGGTTTCTGTCGTGTCTTTGTGTGATATTCAAATTTGATTAGCTTTTCATCAATGATAGGTTCTGTTAGTCCTCCTGGATTAACCTTGGCATTTATGTTTTATAGGTAACTTATCCTATTGATGAAAGCACATTTTTGAGCGCTGATCTGCTTCTTCTTGAATCAATAGAGTTTAAGCAGAGAACAAAGCACATTTTGGAAATTATTGAAGAAGTTAAATGGCAGGATGTTGACCCTGACATGCTGACAAGGTTTCTTGATCTTTGCTGTGTTTTTGATTGGTATTCTGTGGTTATTGCTTTGTGTTACATCTATCATCTTCCCATCACAAATTTCCGTTTTACATTTTGCTTGTTATGAAAGAAGGTAAACATTTCTAAGGCCCTATTTGGATAAACTTTTTCATAAGCACCTATTGGAGAAGAAAATAAGAAAGTAAAATGAATTAAGCTTCTCTCATAAGCTAAAATCAACTTGTGAAC
>CM023952.1:24132017-24181775 GCA_013407115.1 Glycine latifolia | reverse complement strand
AGCCTCCCCCAAATTGGTAGACCAGAAATGGAAAGGAAAATTAAAACCATCCTCCAAATGGAAAGGAATCCATTGGTTTGTTGATGTCTATAGTTATATTTACACTTTTATTTTTTAAACATTCCAGTTTTCTGTTATGCAGCTATTCCTTCTTTAATAGTCGTCTTATGCGTTTTGAATAAAAATAATAAAGATGAAAGAGAATTGTACATGTTGTCTCTTTCACTTAGAATTTGAGAATACAAAAGCCAAAGTATTGTTGGTGAGCTCCCCTTAAATCTGGCTCTACTAAGGTCCAAAGCCATCTATTTTTGTGTTGTACGTTTGTCCCCTTGTTCAGTTGGCCTTTGCATTGCTACTTCTATCTGAACTGGTATTGTGATTTTGCTTACTCCTTTTGCACTTCTGTCTATATAAGCTTTCAGAAATAGCTCATTCATTCTACATTGGTAATTTATTAGCTTGTAACTTTAACACCCTATTATTATATGAAATTTGGAAAATATAATTTAAAATGAGTATAATATATTGTCTTAATAGAGTTTTGAGAAAGAAAGAGACATTGAGAGTGAGGAAGATATTATTATTCAACCCAATATTGAAAGGTTAAATGCTCAGATTATATAGAGCTCAACTAACATAACTGATATAATTGTGTAACTAACTAACTGTAGTAGAGTTAGGATCTTGATTTTCAGAATTAACCAGCATTGCACTAGGTTGAGAGTCTTTGAGAACATTAGTTCCCTGATTCTGTTCTGAGCCAAAGATGTTCGATGAATTGCTTTGAAACACTGGTTCCATCAGAGTGATAGATGCATTTGGCTGAAAATCAGAATCATAGTGAAAATGACACACTGTTGCTGTGTGACCAAATTTGAAGCAAACTTGGCTCTTAAAATTTGCATAACGATTGCGTCCTCTACCACCACTACAATGACCTCCACCACGGCCAAAGTCATTGCCTCCACGACTGTAGCCACCACCACGATTGAAGCCACCACGATTTCCAAAATAATTGAATCGATTTTGTGAATTGAAATTATTTGAGGAAGAATTATAAGAATTCGAAGATGAATTAACCTTGAGCAACATTAATCGAAGGTGAATCAGCAAAACGTTTTTGAAACTTTTTCATGCATGCCTCATGTGCGAGCAACAATGCCTTTACTTCTCCAATCAGAAGAGATTTAAACTTACTTTCAATCACTGAGATCACTGGACCGTACTCCTATGGTAGGCCTTCAAGAATTGCGTCAAGGTGTTCACGCGAAAGAACAAGATCTCCACACGATCCAAGCGCATCGACTATGCATTTTATGTGCAAAAGAAACTCACGAATTGTTTTCTGCTCAAGCATTGTAGTTCCGAGTTCTGTTCGAAGTATCCTAGCTTTCACACATGTTTGCTTTTGAAAATACTCATGGATATGCTCCCAAAGCTGATATGAATGAATGCATTCGATTATACGAGATAGGATTGAAACTGAAAAAGTCGATTGGAGTCACGACAAGAGTATCTGATCTTGTTGTTCCCAATCGAAGTATGCTGGATTTTCATTTCCAGCTTCACAATTTGCCTCTGTGAGAAAGCACATCGGGATCTGAGGACTTGCCACAAAACGCTGAAGTTTATGAGCCTTGATGACAGGTTCTACCTATTGCCTCCATAGGAGGAAGTTAGAATCATCTAATTTCTGAGAAATCGGATGAAAAGGATTAGCGGAAGCGAAATTTTGATTTGTTTCCATGGATAGACTTGAAGCTTTTGATACCATTTTAGAGTTTGAGAAAGGGAGAAGAAAGATTGAATATTATTGATTCAGAGTGAATAGAATGAATTACAATTTCAACAAATTTTGTTTCTCTATTTATAGAGAAAACAGAATAACAGAATTACAATTCTAACAAACTCTAACTGAACCACTAACAGTTCTAACTAACTGTCCACTAACAATTCTAATAGAATTAACAAACTCTAACTGCACCACAAAATGAAACTTACTTAATACACTAATACATGGCATGGAACTGACGAAACACATGTTCAGTGTCTGATTTTTCCTTCAAGAGATAGACCCAACAAACCCTGGTATGGTCATCAATAAAGGTGATAAACCATCGAATACTGAAGATATTTTTCTCACAGGTAGGACCCCATATGTCACCGTAAATTAGGGAGAAAGGGAAAGATGTTGTGTAGACTCGGGGTGGATAGGTGACTCAAGACTGCTTTGCAAGAGGACAAATGTCACAAGGTATAGAACTGATATTTTTATTAATGTAAAGACTGGGTAACAATTTTTGAAGATAAGGTAAACTAGGGTTGCCAAGCCTATGATGCCACAACATTACATCAGTGCTAGAATCAGCAACAAAGACATAATCATTCTCCACAAAGGCTGCTTGAGATTTCACATCCTCAAAGTAGTAAATTCCTCCTTCTCTAGCACTACCAATAGTCCTCCCCGAATCTTGTTCCTTAAAAACACAGTTGTGAATGGAGAACATCACATGACAATTGAGATCAGAAGTCAATTTACTAATAGAAATAAGATTGCAAGTTAAAGTAGGCACATGTATAACGAAAGGCAACATAATATTCTCGGTGAGTTTAACCGATCCTTTCCTAGCAATCTATGTGAAACTACCATCTGCTAGTTTTATCCGTGAGGTCTCATAGCATGGGGTATAAGAACAAAACAATGTTGGATTACCTGTCATGTGATCAGACAAACCAGAATCAAGTATCCAATGAGGGCTATTGTGGACATGAAGAGTCATACCTTGTTGGGCTACAAGGCTAGTGGTGGTGCTAGGTTGAGAGCTAGAAGACTGATGTAAGAATTGCTGGAATTGATCATACTGGGATAGAGGAATGGTGATGCTACCAGAGTCACCTGTAGTGTGACGTTCTTCAGGTTTGTTTTCAACGGAAACCTAATAAGCTCGACCTTTAGCTGAATTGCCACGAATGTCTCAACATTTTTCACATGTGTGACCAGCCTTGTTGCAATGATTGCACCAAGGACGACCATCCTGTCTAGAGTCGCCGGCAGAAGAAAGTGTCAAAGTCATTAACACAAGGATGAAGAAAGTAAAAAACACCCACAAATGAAAGTACCTAGAACAACGATTTTACCCCCAAGACAAATAAAGGATGCAAAGACGGTGTGTTCTGGAGAATCGTGTGATGAACAGAGGTCGAGAAGGCGGCGCGTGGGCTACATGCGCGGTAGGATGGCGACGCGTGGAGCTGTTTCTGGCGACGGGATCTGCTCGAATTTTTGTGCTGATTCGACTGGTGCCCTCGGTTTAATGATCGGAGCCGTACAACTGATGGTTTTGGCTAAAAAACAGTAGGGTGGTTGGTTTGTTTTAGCGGAAGAACATAGACAACTAGAAACAAGTTTCAGCCTTGGCTGAAGGTTAGGAACGAAAACCTGTTTTGATACCATGTGTGAATTATTTACTGTTGTGTGTGTGTCATGTACGACCACACGAAATACTCTTATTTATAGTAAAAGAGGTTTACAAACTAAGGAAACTAAATAATGAGTAATAAGGGAAATAATCCCATCCTACTGTAATTAAAACATATCAAATCATATATTTCCTAATCCTAATAAAGGAAATAATGGAAACAAATAAACTGATGATATTCTTAATAATTAGCCACTGATATTTCTTTATTTTCTATAGTTAGTTACAACAGAGGTATATATAGACCTCTAAACTAACAGCCTAACAGAAAGAGGTGCTATTAGCAAAAGGTAACTGCCTTACACAAAGAGGTGCTGTTAGCAATAACTAACAGCCCTTACAATCCTAACCTTACACAGAAAGGTGCTGTTAGCAAAAACTAACAGCCCTTACAATCCTATTACAAAACTGTTTGTACAGTTGTATAATTACATACTCTATACTCTAATAGATTGAGAGTGAGGAAGATATTATTATTCATACCAATATGGAAAGGTTACATGCTCAGATTATATAGAGCTCAACTAACATAACTGATCTAACCATGTAACTAACTAACTGTAGTTTGATAGTTACAACAGCTGTCTACAGCTGTACTGACAGCTGTCAGTAATGACACCAAGAAAAGAAAATAGCCCATCAGAGTAGGTATACTCTAATATGTCTTGATTTCCAATCATGGGGATAAGACTGCATACATCTTACCCTCTCAAGACTTCACAGTTGTTGTTGTGGAAGCCTTGTTTGTCCCATGTATATATCAAACTGTTCTCGTGTATTGTAAACCTCCTGTCATTGCTTTACATTTGACTTTTATAGATTCTTTGACTCTGAGATTTATTACCAAAAATTGTGGCATTTTTGCTACAACTATTAGCTATATTTTTCTTTTAGTTTATTGCCTACGTAATGTGCCAAATTTTAATGCTGTTTTTTCATTTTATGCCAGAATTCCCTTGCTGATCTTCCTCTGAAGAACTACTACAGATATGTAGTACCATCAATGGTATATATTACACTTTTAGCCTGTAGGTAATTCCAGAAAAAGATTTGAGGTTTGGATTCTTAGTTTTTTATTACTTTTGCAGGATGATTTTAGCAATGCTGACTCTTCAATCAATGGCCCAAAAGCATTTTTCGCTAACATGCCATTGTCTAAGACACTCACCATGAATCTTGATGTTCCCGAACCTTGGCTTGTTGAGCCTGTTATTGCTGTGTATGTATTATCCTTAACATTTTGCTGGCTATAAAACCATTCACAAGCCTCCACTTAATAGCTAAAGATTTTAGTTGGCCCTTTACTAGTCCCCTAAAAGATTGAGCTATTTGGTGGTGGTTTATGAATATTTGGAAAACCCAAGTTCCACCACATTGGCTAGAGATAGTGCCTAGACAGAGTACATAAGTTAAGGGCAACCCGCACCCTATGAGCTAGCTTTTGGGGTTGAGTTAGGCCCAAACCCACATTCTAAGAATGAATAATTCCATATCTACAAGACTGTATGCTAATTTACTGATTGCTTGATTCATCTTTTTTTCTGTCTACTTGTGTGGAAGTACAGAAGGCTTAAGGATATGTGTTGAAGTAAATCACATTGACTTCACTCTTCTTTAATTACTACAATGTTAAACTGTTAAAAAGAGAGTGAGAGAAGCAAAGCTATTTTGAATATGCCTTTCTAGGTTAATCTTCCACCCAGCAGATTAATTTATTTATAATCAGAATGATTACATGGATAATAAATAACTAATTCTGTTTTCAAGAGAACAATTAAAATATCACCACTTCCTAAGATACATTGAACCCAGCTAACTATTAACTAAGCTACTTGGAAAGGAAATTATCATTAAATGCTCCTCTTTCCAACACTCTCCCTCAAGCGGGAGAATAGATGTTATCCAGTCCCAGCTTGCATATTATTCTATCAAAATTTGGAGTGCACAATCTGCCAGTGAGAATATCTGCAAGTTGACCTTGTGAAGGCAAATATGGAGTACAAATCAAACCACTATCCAACTTTTCTTTGATAAAATGTCTATCCACTTCAATGTGTTTTATTCAATCATGCTGTACAGGATTATGGGCTATGCTGATTGCTGACTTATTATCACAGTAGAGCTTCATAGGTCCCTCCCATTTAATCTTCAAGTCTTCTAAGATGATTTTTAACCAAAACAATTCACAAATACCTTGTGCCATAGCCGAAATTCTGCTTCAGCGCTAGATCGCACTACAACATCTTGTTTTTTACTTCTCCAAGTTACCAAGTTTCCTCCGAGAAAGGTACAATATCCGGAAATGGTTCTCCTATCAGTTATTGATCCTGCATAGTCAGCATCTGTATAAGCTTCAAGTATTGTATTCCCATTTCTTTTGTACAAAATTCCTCTTCCTGGTGTCCCCTTAAGGTAATCGATAATTCTATAGGTAGCTTGTAACTGGACTTCTCTTGGACAGTGCATAAATTGGCTCACCAAACTAACAACGAAAGTAATATCAGGCCTTGTGCGAGACAAGTAAATCAGTTTTCCAACTAGACGTTGATACATCTCCTTATCCACTTCTGCACTGCCATCTTCGTTATCCAATTTAAGGTTTGAATCCATGGGAGTACTTAGAGGTTTACAAGCTGTCATACCTGTCTCCTTCAGCAAATCAGACATATTTTTGTTGGGATATAAAAATACCTTTCTTGGAGTGGGACATTTCAATTCCCAAAAAACATTTCAGCCTCCCAAGAGTTTTCATCTCAAACTCCTTTGCTAGATGTTGACTTAAGAATCATTGTTCCTTCCAATCATCTCCATTAACAATGATATCATCCACATATACTAACAATACAGTCACTCCCCCTGAGGTCAAGTGTTTGATGAATAAAGTGTGGTCTCCTTGGCTTTGTTTGCATCCTAAGGCTGTCATGACCTTAGTCAATCTCCCAAACCATGCCCGAGGGGATTGTTTCAACCCATATAAAGCCTTTTTTAACCGGCAAACAGAATTGGAAGCATCTTCATATCCAGGTGGAACCTCAATATAAATTTCTCAAGCTCTCCATGCAAGAAAGCATTCTTTACATCAAACTGCTGTAATTCCCAGCCATATTTCGCAGCAAGAGATAATATTACTCGAACTGTATTCATCTTTGCAACAAGAGCACAGGTCTCCGAGTAATCTATCCCATAGGTTTCTGTGAAACCCTTAGCAACCAATCTCGCCTTGTACCTCTCAGTCGACCCATCTGCCCTATATTTTACTGTATACACCCACTTGCAACCCACTGGTTCTTTCCTATTGGCAAAGAAACCAACTCCCATGTTTTGTTCTTCTGCAACGCCTCCATTTTTGTATCCATGGCCTGCTTCCAATTTTTATCAGATAATGCCTAAAAAATATTAGTGGGAATTGAGAGAGTTTAGGTTTGCAAGAAATGTTTTATGGGTTGGAGAAAATTTATGAAATGAGATGCAATTTGAGAGAGGATAGAGAGGCTTTTTGGTACGTGTTCTGGTTCCTTTTCTACAGGCAATGGGAAGATAAAGGTCATCATTATGTTCTGAAATTTCCGTTTCATTTGGAGAAGCTGAAAGATTATCATTCAAAATTGGAAAATCATAGTTAGTTACCTGATCTACAGGAGTTGGATTGGCCTCTTAGGTGTGTGTTGATTCAGAAATGGCCTTTGATCTTCTTGTGTAAACCATATTCTTCACAAACCTTGTATCATTTTCAAGTCTGGTGGGTGCATCCTTGTTGGATTCATCATAATGTTTCTTGTTCAGGTTTTTGTGTAAGATCACAAGAATTTAACTCAAGAGTGGGAAGGACAAGTGTATCAAAATTATTCTCCTTATCTTCCCAAAGACTCTTCCCCTGAAGATAAGGATGATTGAAATAATTCTGATCCTCATGAAAGGTGACATCCGAAGGCACAAAGAATTTCTTGGAAGCAGGATGGAAACACTTATACCCTTTTTGAGTATAGGAGTAGCCAACAAAGACACATTTAAGAGCTCTAGGATCAAGTTTACCCCTATCTTGACAATGAACATGGACAAATGAGACACACCCAAAGACTTTTGGGGGAAATTTACTGGAAGAGGATAAGTTGGGATAGAAGGAAGAAATTACATCCATAGGACTTTTACATCCCAAGATTTTTTAGGGTAATCTATTGATAAAGATAAGTAGCTGTGAGACCAGCCTCCCCTCAAAAACTTTTTGGAACATTTTTTTGAAACAACAATGCCCTAGTTTGATCTAACAAGTGCCTATATTTTCTTTCTGCAATGCCATTTTTGTTATGGTGTTTGGACACAAGACTCATGAATGATTCCTTCTTTTAGAAAAAAAATGAGTAATGACTTGATTGAAATACTCCTTCCCATTGTCTGACCTTAGTTTCTGTATGGATACACCAAATTGATTCTTAATCAATTAGAAGAGATTTTGAAAGACATTGCTTCATATTTGAGTTTAAGAAGGAAAACCCAAGTCAATTGAGTACAATCATCAATAAAAGTAACAAACCAGTGAGCCCCTGACACATTTGGAATAGGAGATGGCCCCCAAACATCAGTATGAACAAGGTAAAAAGAAAGGCACTCTTTTTATTACTTGATGGAAATGGTACACGCTTGTGTTTTGCAATTTCACATATATCACCTTGAAGACATTCATTTTTTATGCCTGATAACAGAGATGGAAACGTAATTTTAATGATTTCAAAAGAGGGATGTCCTAGTCAATAATGAAAAAGTAGATTTTCTTTTTTTTTTTGACAGTTGAGACTCTAACATGAATGAATGAGATTGGTTTTCTTCTAAAACTGTTATACAAGACTCTTCAAGAAGATAAAGGCCATTTCTTTCTGTAGCACATCCAATCGTCCTCCCCAATTCCTTGTCCTGGAATACACAACAATGGTTATAAAAAATAATGATACAAGATATGTCATTTGAAAGTTTCTGAACAGAGACAAGATTTGTGGACAACTTTGGGACATGCAAAACATTTTTTAGGGTTATTAAGGGATTTATTTGGATGTTTCCTATGTGAGCTACCGTTACAAGAGTGCCATCAGCAGTTGCTATTTTCTTATTGCTAGGACATGGAGAATAGGTGAAGTATTTAAATGAAGGATTCATATGGTCAGTGGCTCCAGAATCTAAAACCCCAAGGGATGGAAGTGTTTTTGAGACATTAAATCCAAACGAAAGAGGAAGCATACCTGTATATGCCAATGTACAAGTACCTGATGGTTTTTCAAGGCTGCTAAAAAAGGCTCCCATTCTTTCTATTTCTTCCTGACTAAGGCTAGTAGACTCTGACAAGCTGGAAGAGTTTGCTTTTTCTTCATTCTTTTCAGCCACATAGACCTGTCCACTTCTTCGAGTTGCTTCTTTGGATGTTCCTCCTTTTTGTCCCAATTCTCGATTGGGAGGTTTATCAAATAATTTCCAGCAATTCTCCCGCGTATGCTGTGCCTTATTACAATAAGTGCACCACAAATCAACTTTCTTTGCCTGGGTATTTTTTGCTTTTCCAGCAATCATGGCTGAGCTTTCAACAACTGGAGAATCAAGCATCAAATTCCTCCTACTTTCCTCACTTCATATAATAGCAACCACTTCATTAAAGCTTGGAACTTCTGGTTTTCCAAGGATTTGAACCCTGACTTGATCAAATTCAGGATTTAACCCTACAAGAAAATCCTAAACCCTGTCTTGTTCAATAAATTCCTTCAAAACAGCAGCATCTTCAGCCCAATTATTCTTAATTACTCTGTAATGATCTAATTCCATCCAAAGAGACTTTAAATGGTGAGCATATTCAGTAACAGATTTGTTTTCCTGTTATGCAGCTAATGTTTTCACCTTTACATCCTAGACCTGAGCAGCATCTTGATCTTTAGAATAAGTTTGTTCTATTGCGTCCCAAATTTCTTTTGCTGTGCTGAGAAACATAATGGTATCACTAATCTCTGGATTCATAAAATTCCATAACCAAGCAATTATCAATGAATCTTCCTAATCCCATGCTGTAAATTTCGGGTCTGCCTCCTTTGTTCCAGCACCAATCAAGTGGGTGATTTTCCCTTTTCCTGTCAGAGTTCGAAAAATAAGCTGTGACCACTTCAAATAATTTTTTCCATTCAATCTATCAGTGGATTGATGCTCTGCAAATCACCATACTGGTTATTCTGAGGTGGATGCGCAACCTCCCCCTACATACTTGAAAGCAGCAGGAAAAATTGTTGGAAAACTGAGTCGTCGGGAAGTCAAGCAGGATTCTGACAGTTGCCGGAAAAGTCTGACAGCTTCAAGAGCCCTGTCAAACTTGCTAAATAACCTTTTTTGTGCGGAAGCAGAGCCCCCCTAGATCGGGAGCTCTGATACCATGTTAAGAAGAGAGTGAGAGAAGCAAAGCTATTTTGAATATGCCTATCTAGGTTAATCTTCCACCCAGCAGATTGATTTATTTATAATCAGAATGATTACATGGATAATAAATAACTAATTCTGTTTTCAAGAGAACAATTAAAACATCACAACTTCCTAAGATACATTGAACCCTGCTAACTATTAACTAAGCTACTTGGAAAGGAAATTATCATTAAATGCTTCTCTTTCCAACATAAACTATTCTAGACATTTTATTATACTTTACCTCAAAACACCCTTATCTTTGATAATAAAGAAGCATGTGATATGTAAACTGCAAAGAAGAATTGATGATTCTAAACTTGAGTTGGTTTCATAACTAGGATAACGTGCAGACTTTAAAACTAAAGCAATGAATCAAGCTAAATTGGTGAGTTCAAGTATAAATGAATGCTGCATATTTCTGTGTCAATAGAAAGCATTCACCTTGTTCTGTCTGAAACAAGAAGGAAAGTGGATGTAAATTTGTCTTTCCTCTAGATGTAGATCTGTTTAATCAAATTAATGTATTCTCTATGCATGTGTATGTGGTTATGTGCAATGCATGCTTTTGTGAACTTTAAATTTCTTTTTAGTACTTATTATGATGTCTCATGTTGCAGTCATGACCTGGATAACATTCTGCTTGAGAACCTTGGTGACACAAGAACATTGCAAGCAGTTTTTGAACTTGAAGCTCTTGTCCTAACAGGTAAAATTGCATTTGTTTATTTTAATAAATAGGCTGGTGATTCTTTTTGATACCATCATAAAGCATTAATTGTTAAGCAGTACATTTTAAGAATCCATTGTTCTTTGAAATTGTGCCTGTATTAGGTCATTGCTCTGAGAAAGATCATGATCCTCCTCGAGGTCTTCAGTTGATTCTTGGAACCAAAACTACACCCCATTTAGTTGATACCATTGTGATGGCTAATCTTGGATATTGGCAAATGAAAGTCTCTCCCGGGGTTTGGTTCTTGCAGCTTGCTCCTGGTAGAAGTTCTGAGCTCTATATTTTAAAGGAAGGTGTTGATGGGATTCAGAATAAACAATCATCAAAACTCATTACTATTAATGATTTAAGGGGTAAAGTAGTTCATATGGATGTAGTGAAAAGAAAGGGCAAGGAACATGAGAAATTGCTGATTTCTGATGATGAAGATCCACAAGATAAGAAGAAAGTGAGTGCTTGGATTTGAAAGTTGTTTTTTGAAAATTACTTATGTCAAAGTAAAAGAAAGAAAACATGATTCTTTAAATGCAAAACAAGAGCAAATCCTCACAGATTTCTTTGATTTTTTTTAGGAAAGTAGCTGGAATTCTAACTTACTGAAATGGGTTTCTGGTTTCATTAGTAGTAATGAACAACCTAAAAATGCTGAGACCAATTCACCAGTGAGTTTTTTTCCTCTGTTACTTCATCCTGTTCCTTTTGTATGGATTCATTTACACTCATTAGATTTCATTGAAAATATCATTTAGAAATTCTCAAGAACACATCCTATAATCAAACCTGGTATTGTGTTATAAAATGTTTAATCTGATTTGTGTTGTACTTATGCTTCAATGCTTTGAATTATGTAATTCTTTGCTTGAGATAGCTATGGTTTTTGTTGACTAAACCTTTTTTCATAATAGGAGAAAGGAAGGGGTGGACGCCGTGGAAAAACGATTAATATATTTTCAATTGCTTCTGGACACTTGTAAGTGGTTCCCTTATATTAACTTGATAATATAATTTTCTTTTAATTTTGGCTGAAAGGCATCTTTTGGTCTCTTTTCAGTTTTGATTTTGACCTTTAAACACTTCATCCCTTTCTTGTCCTTTGAATTTTGAAAGTGAAGAAATATTTGCATTGTTCCAAAATCTTAGGGATATTGATGGAACTGTCACATGTATGTGGCATGTAAAGAAATAAAAAATAAAATTGCTGGTCAAAAAGTATCATGGCATCTATTTAGTGTGACAAAAAAACATTGCACGTTTTCTGCTCCTTCATGAAATTACTTCTTCATAATCTCTGTTTTACATAGGTGGCATTTGGATTTTGGAAGAGTTTATGGGAAGTTTATTTTATTTTAATGTATAATGAAAACTCCCCGAAGCTCTTTTTATCTTATTCCAATAAGTTTCATGTTCAAATTTATGGCATAAGGCTCATGTGATAAAGCTTATTGAATAAATGCCTAAACTATTTGCCTAAATGCGCCCTTAGAGGCTGCATTAGCAGACCTTCCATTAGGAGGGTCACCAGGGAGAATAGGAAGATCAGTGGGAAATTATAGCCTTAAGGGTATATTTATTAATAGATATAACTCACTGTAGGCATTGTAGTTACTGCTATTTGTTGACTTGACAGAGGGAGTTAGGATGATGATTGTATTCAGACGCCTTGAATGCAAGGATTATGGGAGGTCAAACCTATCTAAATTTTATGAAACACAAGTTGGGTGTTCATGGATTTACCTGATAGAAAATGTGTAGACAAAAGTACACTTCAAGATGCATATTATATTGTACTTAAATTCTATACTTTTTTGTATGTTGATAGTTTTTTATCACCTGGTGGCTGCTATTGTTGATAGAGTTATTTAGTTTCTATCATCAAAAATGCAATCTTCAATTTTTTTTGGTTGATGTATTTTTGCCAGATATGAACGCTTTCTAAAGATTATGATTCTAAGTGTTCTAAAGAATACACACCGTCCGGTTAAATTCTGGTTCATAAAGAACTACCTGTCTCCTCCATTCAAGGTTATACATTCAAACAGTATATGCCTCAATGTTTATTCATTTGTATATTGGAACTTTAAAGTGGAACATAATGAGTTTGCTCAACTTCCTTAAACTATTTTGCTTGTTGTCTTAACAAACAGGATCTGATTCCTCACATGGCTCAAGAGTATGGTTTTGAATGCGAACTAATTACCTACAAATGGCCTACATGGTTGCATAAGCAGAAAGAAAAACAGCGAATTATTTGGGCATATAAAATTTTATTCCTTGATGTCATCTTTCCCCTTTCCTTGGAGAAGGTATCATGATTTTCGTCTGCATCAAATCCCATGCTTTTATTTTATTGTCTTCTGCACTCTTAATGTAATGCTGTCGCATGCACCACATGTGGCAGACATTGTCAAGGATGCTGGTAATGAAAACAAAAATTTACTAAAAAATGTATGTTTGCAGGTCATTTTTGTAGATGCTGATCAGGTTGTCAGGGCTGACATGGGAGAACTCTATGACATGGATATAAAAGGAAAACCTTTGGCATATACTCCATTTTGTGACAACAATAGGGAGATGGACGGCTATCGGTTTTGGAGACAAGTAAAGGCCTCTGCTGAACTTCAATTTCTTTTTATCATTTGTATTTCTGGTCATTGTACATGAATTGTTGGCATAGATGCAGCATAGAATGCTAACTTCTTTGTTGACCTTATTCTTGTGGTATAGGGTTTCTGGAAGGATCATTTGCGGGGAAAACCATACCATATTAGGTTAGTGAGCACTTTCTTGATTCTTTTGCCAAAATTGAGTTGGACTTAATTCAGTTCTATGATTGTTGTTTCCATTTCTGTTTGCAGTGCTTTATATGTTGTTGACCTGAAGAAGTTCCGAGAGACTGCATCTGGAGATAATCTCAGAGTTTTCTACGAAACCCTTAGCAAGGATCCAAATAGTCTAGCCAACTTGGATCAGGTTAGAGGTTTGAGTGAGTATAGTAGTTCATTTTTTAGTTGTGAAAAAATTGCTTTAAACTTACGAGGTTAAGTATGGTTCAATGGTTTCTATAACTCCAACATGCATCAACACGTGAGATCTCAGTGCACAGTAAATGATTGCTTTTTTATATGGAAAAATATTACTTCAGTTTTAAACTGAAATTTTATAAGATTGAAGGCAGTAAGGTTCAATCTTCAAACCAAAGTCACTGCAGCTCTAGTACCATGCTGGAAAATAAACCTATCCTAAAATTGTTAGCTGGAAAAGAAAATAGCTGTTTAACTTTTAACAAAGATGCTGAGGCCTTATCATTAGTTATATAACCAAATTCTTCTCATTCATATATTAGAACCCTGTAGTGATTTTCTTAAAAAATATGGATCCCTCCCCAATTACCAACTAAAGAAACTAACACAAAAAGAAAACTTTGGGCAATTTTACCATCATGTCTCCTTGTTTTTGTATTTGGTAATGACTGTTTGGTTCTTTTTTTTTTAGACCTTCTGAATTTGATTATTCTAGTGTGTTATATTTCTTAGGCTGGCTTAACTAACATACACTTGTTTAATTTAGGAATGTTAGCCTGCTATACCTTTTGTGTATTTTAAGGAAACAAAAATTATAGTTTCTATATGTCTTTTTGTGTAAGTGTAAATATTTTGGCCCTTTTTGACTGTGATTAAGTTATGGGTTTCTTTATGTGGTTTCATGTTATTTTATTGAGACAACCACATATTCATTTACTTCTAATGTAGCACCTGTTGCCCTTAGTGTGCATCACTTTTTGTTTTTTTGACGGACCTTCGTAGCTGAAATTTGCACTCAATAAATGGTTCAGGATCTTCCTAATTATGCTCAGCATATTGTGCCCATTTTCTCTCTGCCACAAGAATGGCTTTGGTGTGAGTCATGGTGTGGTAATGCTACAAAATCAAAGGCTAAAACAATTGATCTGTGCAACAATCCAATGACAAAAGAACCCAAACTTCAGGTGAAAAGTCTCTTTGTTCTTGTAAACTCACATCATATTACCGCTGACATGTTTTGCAGCTCGTTGACTTGACACATATTTTTAACTTGCCTCCACTTTGATCTTCAGGGTGCAAGACGAATAGTAACCGAGTGGCCAGACCTTGATTTGGAGGCGAGTAAATTCACTGCACGAATCTTAGGTGATGATCTAGAACCTTTGCAATCCCCTAACCAATCAAAGGATTCGATTAGCAATGATGCATTGAAAGAGGACTTGGAATCCAAGGCAGAGTTGTGAACATGATAGACAGATGTTTTGTACAAGCCAAAGTTCCTGAAAAAAAATAAAAGTGCGTTCCTTGGTGCACTTTGGCACCATATAGCATCATGATATCTTCCTGATCAAGGACTGCCTGGCTGATATATTTGCATTCCCACCAAACACAATTAACAACAGTGGAGTGCAAGGAAGATTTGCCTTCTCCGTTGGCCAGTTCAAGCAAGGATCATAAAGAAAATTTTGATTAGATAGAAATGTTAGTGAATTTTAATCTTGACTTAAATGCAATTAACACGGACATGGTTGGCTATCCATGCCACCTAATCTCATTAAGCCTATATATGGTCATCCAATGCCTCCAACCCCCTGCCCCATTCCCTTTGTTTTATGTTCGTTTCAAGAATAAATATTTTCTATACAGTAGGGAAAAGCTGGGTTTTAGCAATGGCAAATATAAGTCAGTTATAATGTTACATTATTCTCTTTATTTGCTGATTATTAATCTCTCTCTAACTCTCTTGCAATGGGTGCATTGCAACGACATCCACCTATCGCCCCTATTTCACCGCTTTATAAATTTTTATAATTGTCCTTATAATAAATTTCGAGAACTAAATCTTGTCTGGATGATTTATAGTATGTTTGGATTAACTTAATGATGAGAAATAATTAATTGTTTTTTTATGGTGAAGATAAAGTAACAAAGAGTAGAATTATTTCTTGCCTTTTTATCCAAACATATTATTAGATTACGTATTAAGATTGAAGTGAAATTGTTATTCATATTTTAAAAAACTTTTTCCACTTTTTTAAAACCTTGAGAGAAGATAAATTGGTGTTTTATTTTGAATCAGTCATTCACTTATAGAGATTGCCATGTTAGTTGTTGAATTGCGAAAGATTGTCGTTCAGTTGAATTCAGTGATGTCAAACTATGCGTAGACGAAGTGTTAAAATCCATGCTATCCAGGAAAATGTCTTTAGTTAGTGTTGTAATGCCAACCAACCGAACAGCAATATTTAACCAAATTACAAAGGATTTTCTTTGGCAGTTGCATATTTCATCATGAATGAGGGTTATTGCAAAATGTTTTACTGATGATAATATTAATAGTATAATATTACTTGTATTAATTATTACTCCCATTGGTTCGTGTTATAAGATACTTTGGACATAAATCATGCAAATCAATACAAAGAGTTAATGCACTTGATTTTATTAATTTTTTAAAATGTTATTAATGTACCAACATTAATAACATTTATTGCAATTGTTTCAACATTTTGTAACCTTCGTTTTGATCAGTCTTTGGCACATCTTGTGCTCAAAACTGGTTTTAATATATTTAATCTTTTTTGTCTTTCAAAAAAAATTTATTGTGCTTGTGTTTTTCTTTCTGGATATGAGAAGTGGGGTTTATTTTTGCAATTTTTTTTTGCAGTGACGGTTTTTAAAGGTCATAAATATTTTTTATGTAATTTGTAATGTTTTTTAACTTCTAGAAATTGTATTTTAAAATTTAAATTTAGAAAATGTTACCTAGATTTGGATTTGTCCAAATTTAACTCCAGATAAAAAAGTTACATATTTTTATTTTGTAAGGACGAAAACAGACACATTTTTTTTATAAAAACTAAAACCTAACTTTGAATATTTTACATAGGGGTGTTCACGGGTACGGGTCACCCGTGAACCCGAACTGATCCGAATCGATCCGAACAGTTTGGGTTGGGTCATTTATGTATTTGGGTCAAAACCGAACCGAACCGATCAAAACCGTTCATGTACGGGTTGGGTCACGGGTTTAGATTTACAGATCCGTTAATCCGATGACCCGATCTGTTAACCCGTAATAATAATATAAATTTTATTATTTATATATATATATATTAAAAATTAAAAAAAATTGATAATAAAAAAGATGTGGTATTGTAAATGTGTGGGCTCAATGAAGCCCAATCCATAATCATCTTATCTTATCTTATCTTTAGGATTTATGTTTCTTTTTATTCTCTCATCCTTCTCTACACTTCTGTTATCCTTTCATCTCATCTCTTTCTCTGCACTTCTGTTATCCTTTCATCTCATCTCCTTCTCTGCAACTGCATTAGAATCCTTTGTCTGGATTCTCATTAGAATCCCTTTGGGTTCGTACTTATCGTCTGACTTTGGCTACCAATCACTCCGCTTGAGGCATTTTTGTTCGCCATTGAAACTCCGTCGTGGGTAAGTGTGATTCTTCGTTGCTATATTGCGATTAATATTGAATAGTACCCAAATGCTATATTGCTATATTACCCAAACGCTTTGCCTTTAAAAAAAGAATTTGTTAGGTAACTATTTGTCTGGATTTGATATATATGCTCGTGAGTCATGAATAATGGAGCTTAAATATTATATAGATGATAAATTCTAATTAGTAGCGTTTTAAAGACATTCCTAATTATCATTAACAATCAAATTTGATATAATTTTTAGCTACTATTTGCTATAAATTAAAATATATTAAACTTGTTGCATATATCAAAATTAATTTATTCATTTTAATTATTTTTCAAAAATTCCATCATTTAATTGTTTCTAAGAGACTAGAAAAAAGAAAAAAAAAGTAGTTCCTTTATCTTCTTTCTACCTGTTAAGGCCTACCCTTTGACTTATTTTTGTTTCGAAAAATCATTAATGTAGTTAGCATAACATGATGCTTTTAAAGCTCTGGTTCTCTAGGAAAGACATATGTGGTTGTTTATGTAATGTAGTGTTTTATGTAGTAGTAATGAATAAATCTTTTGGATAAATGTTTTTTCTCGATTTATAGAAGGACAAATTATATTGTTTTGAACCTTGCTCGCATAAAGTCGGATTTCAATTTCTATCATGTTACTTCACTTATATTTTTTTATTGTGGATAGGTTCTTTAGAATTTGAAAATGAGACAATTGGAAAAGAAAAGTGGTACAGAAAGTGTTAATGATTCATCTCCAATTCCACCAATTAGCACTCCCTCTCCATGTCATACTCAAAGTCCATCACAACAAGGGACAAAAGTTTTTTCACAACCACAAGGACATGAAACTCCACCACAACAAGGGCAAGGACAACAACCTGAATCTGCACAAGCAGAGGTAAGGAAAAAAAAATCTGCTAGATCCCCTTCTAATGTTTGGGAACATTTTACTAAGAAGGAAGATGGTAGGGCTTATTGCAAGTATTGTAGTACATCATATGCAGCAGCTAGTTCTGTCTATGGAACCTCTAACTTGAGAAGACATGTGTTCCAACAATGTAAGAAAAACCCATATAGGCAGGTTGATAAAAAGCAAAAGGTAATTATTTTTGGAAGTGATAGTGAGAATGACCCTAATAAAGTTAGTATGAAACTTGTTGATTTTAATCAAGAGCGGACTCTAATAGCACTTGCAAAGATGATCATTATTGATGAACTTGCCTTTAAGTTTGTTGAAAATGAAGGGTTTAGGAAGTTCATGGAAGATGCTCAACCTAAATTTAAAATTCCTTCTCGTGTCACTATTGCTAGATATTGCATGCATGTGTTTAATGATGAAAAGGAGAAGTTGAAGCATATGTTGTCTGCAAATAAACAAATGGTTTCACTTACTACGGATACTTGGACGTCAATTCAAAATATGAATTACATGTGTGTGACAGCTCATTACATTGATGAAGGGTGGGAATTGAACAAAAAAATATTGAAATTTTGTTTGATTTCTGACCACAAAGGTGAAACCATAGGGATAACCCTAGAGAATTGTTTAAAAGAATGGGGGATTTCAAAAGTTTGTTGTGTGACAGTGGATAATGCAAGTGCTAATAACTTGGCTATTTCATATTTAGCTAGAGCATTGAGTATTTGGAATGGGCATACTTTATTGAATGGAGAGTTCATGCACATGCGATGTTCTGCTCATATTTTGAATTTAATTGTTAGTGATGGATTGAAAGAAATTGACCTATCCATTAGAAAAATAAGAGCTGCATGTAAGTTTGTGAAGTCTTCTCCAAGTAGATTTGCAAGTTTTAAGAGGTGTGCTGAAGAAGTAAGTGTATCCACTAAGGCCATGTTAATACTTGATGTACCAACTAGGTGGAACTCTACTTATTTGATGTTAGATGTTGCTGAAAAATATGAACATGCATTTTATCGCTATGAGTATGTTGAGGCTTCATATGTGTTAAATCTCATATCTAGTGAAGGGGAAGGATGTCCTAAAGAGATTGATTGGCAACGTGCTCGTGTTTTTATTAACTTTTTGAAGACTTTCTATGATGCAACTCTTTCTTTTTCTGGGTCATTGCATGTTACTGCTAACACTTTTTTTAAGAAACTGGTTAGTATTAAAAAATCACTAAATAAGTGGAGGCATAATGATGACATAGTGATACAAAGGATGACAGCAAATATGCAGTTAAAGTTTAACAAATATTGGGAAAGTGGTGGAATTAACTACCTTTTGCTTGTTGCTATTTTCCTTGATCCTCGTTATAAATGTGAGTACATTCAATTTTGTTTTAATCGTATGTATGACGTTGAGAAGAGCATGAACATGATGAAAAAATTAAAAGACCTCATTCACAAACTGATTCAGCAATATGTACTAGAACATCCCATTTCTCATTCTAGTATATTGGCTTCAAACATGGTTTCACAACATAATGACGACAAAAGTGATAAGGATGATGATTGGGATGATGAATTTAGAATGAAAATTAAGAAAAAACAGGGTGAGGTGCAAAAAAATGAGTTAGATAGGTATTTGGAGGATGATGTTGAAGATGACCACCCTGAATTTGACATTTTGAATTGGTGGAAATTGAAGGCATCCAAATATTATATTCTTTCCTGTATTGCTAGAGATATATTGGTCATTCCCGTATCTACTGTATCATCTGAGTCTGCATTTAGTACAGGAGGTAGAATTCTGGATTCATTTCGTAGTTCCTTGAGTCCTACTACTGTTGAAGCTCTCATTTGTGCCCAAAATTGGCTTAGATCTACTAAACAAAATGTTAATGATTTGCAAGTTGAAATAAATGAAGCGGAAAAGATTGAATCAGGTATGTAATCCCTTATTTCATTTTTATATTTGTATAAAATATCAATTAATTTTTGTGCTAACGGGGTTGTGTTTAAATTTTTAGAATTGTTTGGTTTGACTTTAAATACTGCTAATATTGGGTCTCCAAGTGTTGAAACTGCAAGTGCTGGAACTTCTTAATGTATTACTTTTAGGTATATTGTTATTTGTTTCACCTTTTTTTCATATTTTGTTTACCATATTTATAATATTAATGAATCATATGTTATTTATTTATTTATTTATTTGTTTTAGCAAATCTGGTTGCAACAAATTTGGTTATTACAAAACTTGGTTTGTAAAAAACAGTTGTGATTCAGACTATTATAGTAAATTTTGTTCAAAAATATTTTGTTTTAATTTATATTATAAGTCTATTTTAAAATATTATGTTGATGGTATTAAATGAATCAATTTTTCTATTTTCATACATTTGATAATATTGTGTTAATTGTATGAGATATTTGAAAGAATCGTGAAAAAAATTTAAATGGGTAACCCGGTGATCCGAACCGAACCGAACTGTTCATGAACGGGTTGGGTTGGGTTGGGTTTCAATTTTTTTTTCCTGAAAACCGAACCGAACCGAACCGATCAAATTTGATTGGGTTGGGTCTTAAATTTGGCCAAAACCGATCCGAACCGACCCGCGAACACCCCTAATTTTACAGAGATAAAAAATATATTTTAACTTTATTAGTAATCACTAATTTGTTATTGGTAATGTAAAAATATTAAAGTCTTATGATTACCATTATCAATAAAAAAACACAAAAACTTATTTAATAAGGATAATCAATGAAAAAAAATTAAATATTGCATAGAAACTGTAAAGATTCTTATAAAAAACATCACCAATTTTTAAAAAAATGATACCTTATAGGACCAGATGGAATAATAACTTACCTTTAAAACGTACTATTTCACCCTGATTTTTGTTTATAGTTGCAGCTAACATTATCTTGATGTGGGTATGTTGAAGGATTATGATTTGAATTTGCAGTTCTTCCAAAAGTCTTCCACAGAAAGGGATCAAATGAGACCAAGTGACTCGGAACCCAACTAACAAAATGAGACCAAGTATTCAAATGTATGTGGCTTTGCATTGGATTGCAGAGGTAATTTTTTTTAACATTATAACACCCAGAGTGGCAATTAGAAAAAGTGCTACAGCATTAACATAATTTGGATGATTCTAACATATTCTTAAGAGGGCTTTTAGGTGCCTAAGTGATATGATGTGATCAAGAGTAATTTATATTCGTCTTTAAAAAATATTAATTTAGTCCCCAAAAATTTGATTTTTTATTTCATTTTTATCCCTCCATCTATTAAATTTCATTTTATATCAAGTTGAAAAAAAAGATGCATTTTATTGAGTTTACAATTGGGGCTTGTATGCAAACATGGTATTCAATTGGTTTCATTAAGCTTTTATTTTTAAAAATATGATACTTTTTAAAATTAGTATCCATTTGAATTTTATTTACACTTTCAGTCCTTTAAAATTACAAAGACCATGTATTTCTAGTCCTTTTAATTCAAGGATCAAAAGTAAATAAAAATTCAAATAAAAATAGAGCAAGAAAGTCATATTTCGAAGAACTCAAAATATAAAGTATATTTTCATTTTAGAGTATTTATATACATTTTTATATGTATATTTTGCCAAATGAAATCATTTTGGTTTACTTGACTTGCACAAGACATGTCATCTTTTAATGATATTTATTGACTTGGTGTCTGTTTAGTTTAGTTAATTTTGAAAGAAAAAAAAGAGAAAGAAATTTTGCAGTGGAACATTTTTTATTGGAAATTGAGAATTGATTTTCTAACAAAAAAAACACGTAGAGCCTTAAACTCACTTTAATTTTATACCTTTTAATGTGTTTGTCTTTTTTTTTATAAAAAAAGTACTTTTTTTTTCTTATTTTAAGAAGCAATTCTGGGCCCATTTGTTTAAGCTTATATTTAAAAAATAATAATAATAAAATAAACATTTTTTATTTTTATTTTTTTGATGTGTTTATTTAAACTATTTTTTCTAAGAAGATTTTTTTTTTGCTTATTAAAAAGTGATTGTTTAATAACATTTTTTCAAAAAAAAAAGATAATGTTTATTTTAGTTTAAACAAACTAATCCCCTATCTTCTTTTTTGGTACATATCCCCTATCTTCCTCTTAAAAAAGTGTTTTTTTTATTAAAAAATTTAGTTTAAACAAACCATCCCCTAACTAATTAAGTTGAACTAGATGAACGTTTTTAAGGTAACAAAGCTTTATTGACATCCATTTTTCATTGGTAATAAAAGGAATCAAAGCCCTGTTTATTTGGAAGACATGATATTTTTTAATGATATAAATTAGCCTTAAAAAATAACTTTATTAAACTCAAATAGTTGGAGGGACTAAAAAATTACAAATTTCAAGTTTTAGAAGCCAAATTAATGAAATTTATTTATAAAAAACAAAATAGATGAAAAAGATGTATCTTACAAGAATTAATAGCAAGTTTATTTTTTAATTAATCTAAATATATAAAACTTAATTATAAAACTTCTTACAGGAAATTAAACGGCTTGACAAAAGTAATTAGTTTGTGGTAAACTATACGTCTATACGTGAATAAATAGTTATTTTAATTTGGCAATATAGATAAATTAGTTTTTATCATTGAGTGTTCCAATCATCAGTTCAAGTTTGACCAATAGTTTTTTATTTGGAAAAGTAATGGTGTCCAACTTGGTTTTCAGGAAAGTAGGGCAGCAACGGTATGTGAACTAGCTTTTTGGCCTTTCCAACTGTATGTAAAGTTGGTGACTTGGTGGTTGGTGTCACATAACTAATTATCTTTTTATTTTTTTTCCTGATTAAACACCCCTAATATTGAAGTACAAAAGAATGGTGCACTAATTAGCAATGGACGTCTGCTCAGAGGGCACAATTGCCATTATTCTTAGTGAAAATACCTATGAATTCAATAAGTAGGCCATCAATTAAGTGCAACATTGGTTCTTTCTTCTACTGGCTCAATCCTAATTAAGAAGATAGACATACACAATTTACTAGTACTATGTATGATGTGAACAAAGAATACAGAATAACCTTGAGTGCAAAAGAGATATTTAGTAGCTTATTATCAAGGTTGAAGTTCACTAGGGAACAAAAATAACATGGTTCAAATCAACCTAGTGATAGTGGTTATCATTATTCCCCTTAAGTCCACGGTTTTCTGTCGACACAAGTAATGGGTTTCGAATAAGCAATGCATAGTGAAAACGATGTTGCTTTTCTCCAATAAATTAATAAAGAGAGAAATTAATCACCAACTTTCTAATTTGTTTTCATTGAAAAGTTAAAACACTGGTACAGTAGTGGGTGTCGCCAGAGCCAATGATCCATAGCTGCCGGCATGACGTGTCTTTAAATCGATCACTGAGATACCCATTTTACATCAATAAATAACATTTGACAAGATATATTGAATTTTGAAATTTGTATCATTAATCTATAATAAAGCTTTAAACATCTTAAAAATTCAATAATTTAACAGTTGTTAAAAAAGTTATTTGTAAGCTACAATATTTTAATTAAAATAAATTGCATGAAATTTTATCAACATTACAGCAATACAACATGTTAAGCCGTATCATTTTTAAAAATTACAAGTACTAAGCCGCATCAATTAGGTAAATAATTTCAAACATGTATTATTTGTGTAATTTTTTTTGTTTTTATTGTATTTTCTGGATAAAGAATTCAACTCTGATAATGGTATATATTTTTCATCTATTCCTATTGTTATTGTGGAAGAGTAGGATCAAGTGCTAAATTCATATTATTTCTCTTTTATTAAAAGCGTTAGGTACATGTTTAGTATAGAAGCCATACTTCATCGTATATTTTTTATGAGACATAGTTATGTAAAAAAAAAAAGAAGATAAAATTAGTTGTGAATTTGTGATGAGATAATAACGTACAATTTTTTTAAGTTGTGAAATAAAATAACGTGTTTTAGAAGGCGCGTAACGTTATTATATATTTTTCTTCTAAATCATCATAATCAGTTCATCACAAAGCTATATATCGTTTTTGGTGATATTATGTTGGTTAGTTTACGAATTCTGATTGGTGAGTTTATGACATGTCCCTACCAAGATAAGCCAATGCGATTCCGATAGTGTTTTCTACCTTAATTTATTTATCGCAGCATATACTAATAATTAATAATAATAAAAAAGAATCCGTAAAATTTTCATAAAATAATTTAATTTCTTATAATTTTAACATAAACTATCACAAAAGTCTATTGTCTTACCATATATAAAATTCATAATTAATAAAGTTATCTACACATATTCTAATTAAACTCTTCATCAAATTATATAATAAAAAATTTAATGATCATGCATTATCAGTACAGTACACTACTTATATTTTTATACTGTTGTTTAATCCCAATTCATCATTAATATAACTTTTAAAGTTAAATTGTGATTGAATTTACACTATTATTGGATAATCTTTTTTCTCTTTAATCAATAGATCCCATTTTAAGGAAGTTTTAAAAAGTTAATATTTTTCAATTAATTGTTTACTTTTTTATAATTTATTTCTTAGACAAAAACCTGAAGACGTAGCCCTGAAAAAAATCCGAGTCCGCGCATGCACACTCCATTTTCATGGTTTGTGA
The DNA here is from genome assembly GCA_013407115.1 of Glycine latifolia. NCBI lineage: Eukaryota > Viridiplantae > Streptophyta > Magnoliopsida > Fabales > Fabaceae > Glycine > Glycine latifolia. Next base: position 24,157,101 of record CM023952.1, on the reverse strand, counting down.
AGTTGGAAGAAGGTCCCAAAGAAAGTGGAGAATGAATTTCATTTTTCAATTGTCATTGTTGTTGGATTCGATCGTCATATCTTATCAAAATAACTGGACCAATACTTACGTGACTAACTTTTCTTCATGCAATCCATTTCTTTGAGGAAAAAAGAAATATTAATAGAAAACCATGCGAGTAGTTGTGGTCAAATTTATCCTAAAAAATCATTATAACCATGAAGAAAATCATGCTTCATCGGTCTCTAATTAATTCATAACTTTTTTTTTTACTTTATTTGTTCTATGCTTGAAACATACGGTAGAAATTATGCCGAGGTATATAGTAGATTCAACACAACATCAAAGAGCCCTTCAGAATACGGTTCTGCTTTTTTTTCCCTACCATATTCATGGTCATGATGGTGAGTATATTATGGTTGGCTCTTGTTATTTGACTCGATAACAAGCATTTAAACTTAGTTTTTTTTTTTTTTGGAGGTGCAAAAAATTTAGATTAATTTTCACACGCCAATTAGAAATCACCGTAAAATATAAATTTTAAATAATTATTATAGAAGTTACTAATCTTATTATACATAGCAATTTAACATTGCATAACATTATTAAAAAAACCTTGAATCAAATCTGCTGAAAATTATATATATAGTGGTTACCAGTGTTCTTATTCTTGCATGCGAACACGCGCTAGTCAAATTAATCACTAAAACATGTTTAACACTACATATACACGGATTTCTAATTGGAAGATGAGGTGACTGATTAGTTAAACATGGTTGTGATACCGTGCACAAATTCAACAAACGTTACCAATATTTTCTTTCTTTCTTCTTTTTTGGTGATTAACATCTCTTTTATCTCTAAGAAATGTGTCAAAACGATTTCGCAGATCTTATTAATTAACCCATTCATCACTAATGTTGCACCAAGTCAGCAATTACCATTAATTGGCATATCAAACAACCCAACCAATTAACATGTGTTGGAGTCGTACGATTAAATGGCAGTACGTAAGTAGCTTAGCTCCAGTGGGCCAGTGAGACTAAATTTATTGGTGATTACATACAATTCAATTAAGATATTGTATAGAAGTATGATTTCTTCAAATTTTTTATTTCAAAATAAAAAATATTCAAGTTTAAAGCTAAGTCAATCCAAAAGTCTTTGATTTAATTTTTACTTGAAGTTAAAATTTGAGTGTACACAGTCCCAAAGTTTCAATAGTTAGAGTAATAATAACAACAAAGACAAATTACCTTTTTTTTGTTTTTTTTTTTTCTTACATCATGCCAAGATACAAACCACAGAAATTCAAACTTCTAGCAATCCACGTGGATGTCATGATTATTTACCTTTCTAACCACAATAATTTGTAGCTGGTCACAAACTTTGTACGTGCTTTTCCTAAAAGGTTATAATATTACTGGAACCTGTCAACCCAATATGTAACATCAGAAAATGATGTTACAATATTATACAAGAGGGGTGAAGGAAGGAAGAAGGAAAGAGAGAGGAATGGACACGAAGTATGTGGATCTTGCACCACACAGTCCTGATAATACCCCACGTTTTTTACTTCAAATTGGCTTTATCTCATATAATCTGAGAATTTGAGGTTAAAACTTGACTCAATCCTAGAAACTAGATTTGCACGGTAAAAAAGATTATACTACGATGATATTTTGCTTAGTCTTTCTGATTAGATAATCTTTTGTGAAACATTGGCAACTAAATTTGTCATAATTAAGGCCAGTTAAAAATGACCAAAATTAAGGTGGCTTTCTATCATATAAACACATAACATAAGGAACTGTAAGTAGCTATACCATTAGAATTTGGAATTATTCGTTATCATCAAGACCTCATTTTCTTGGGTCAGCATTCCTCATTAGTGTACACTGCCAACTCTCCTACATACATCCACAATAATATCATCATCATAAAAGCTCTTGCTCCTTATATGTTGAGCTTGCCCTTTCTGTCTATTCTCCTTTAACAAGCAGTTTTCTTAATAAGAATCTACTCTTACCTCTTTCTCTATCTCCCTCCCTCCTTAGTCTTTCTGAAAATCCACCAACCAATAATTTTGTCTTAATTGTAAGTAGAATGGAGGGGAGGAACTTCAGTTCTTCATACAATCCTCAACTAGCTTCTAGCTTGAAGAAGAGTTACAGTAAGCAAGAGTATAATCATTCAGGGGAGCATCATCATCTCAATGAAGAAGGTTATATGTCTCCCTCTTTCAATCTGCGGAATATTTCAAAGCTCATTCTTCCCCCACTGGGTGTTTCAAGCCAGAATCCAGTTAACTCAAAAGGATGGATCATATCACCAATGGATTCCAGATACAGGTACAATTATTACCTTACCACTAATTAATTAAGACCCCGATTTGGAAAAACCGTACGCGTGTGTTTATTGGCCAATTAATATGATATCAGCTTGTTAGAGATTATTTTTTTATTTTTTATTATTTTGAAGTTCTTTACTTAACATTTTAAGCTTTTAACTTGATTAATTCTTTACAGTACTTTCTTAATTTGAAGCAAATATATATTTAATTACAAACTTGAGGGGTTTAAAATTTTCATTTTGGTTGGATATATGTGCAGGTGTTGGGAGAGTTTTATGGTTCTTCTGGTAGCTTATTCTGCTTGGGTGTATCCCTTTGAAGTGGCTTTCATGCACAAGTCTTCTAATATGAAAATCTATATTGCGGACACTGTTGTTGATCTTTTCTTCGGTATTGATATTGTTTTGACATTCTTCGTGGCTTACATTGATCGAACCACTCATCTACTAGTTCGAGACAAGAAGAAGATTGTAATGAGGTTAGTTTTAATCACTAATTTTTGTCCCATTCTATAGAATAATCTGTTGCAGAAACCAAACTTTGGCAACTACTAACTGCTAATTAATTATTTATTTGCCTCTTAATTGGGTCATGTTTATAGTGGTGATTCCCTCTCTAGATCAGTACAAACAAAAAGAAACTACCAATTTATTTATACGTCTTCAGCTATCTATCTTTAAAATAATTTTCCACCATGCAAACGCCTAAAATAATGGATAGCTTTGCAGTGAATGTATGTTATAGAAAATGTGACCAAAACAATTTTACTATTTTATGATTCTAAAGAATTTGAATGTAAGAATATAAAGTAAAAGTGTTATTATTCTAATATAAAAATAATAATAATAATAAAGTTCATTCACCACACTATTTAATATTATCTTAACACAGGAAGAACTTGATTTGGTATAACATCTTATGCTCTCTCCCGAAGCATGCATGAGGGATTAATTCTGATCTGATTTCGTTTCCAAACGCGGGGCCTAATTTCCACCCAAGTTTGATAACTTTGATTTGTGTGAGACCAACTTTTCAACGGTCGGTTTTGAATAATCAATCAAATTCAAGCCGATAAAGGTCTTTGTCCTAATAATATTGAATGATTATTGCTTTCTAGATAACGGACATCTGATTCAATTTTATCACCAAAATATTGGCCAGGGTCCAAGTACCATAAAATAAATCAGTAGATACTAGAAAGTCAAAAGCGGGCCAGCCCAATTTAATTGCAGGGTCAAGTATTTAAAGAATCAGAATTGGTGATTGATTGCTTTTTGCAATACTTTTTGTTCCTATTCACACTTTTAAATTATTTTTGGTCAAATATTTTTTGACAATACTCTTATATATCAGTTTTTTTTTTTGTACATAGTCTTATATATGTGTTTGATTTTATTATTCTGGAGTTCAAATTTCAAAAGTATGAGAATAGGCATGATTTTCGGAATTGTTTGAAACATGAAAAAAATAAAATTAGAAATTTGTTTTTGAAACTATGAGATTTGCATTTCAGAGTTTTATTTCATAAGTCATGTTCGACTCACAGACCAGTTGTAGGAAAATTCCAGAATCTATGTAAAATGAGAAGAAGAAAAATACTAAAGGAGACAAAACGACCTCAAGCCACAAAGAAAAAGATAAATAAAATGAGGAGGGACGACAAATCCAAAGGGACAAGAGTGAGGTAGGGACTAGGGTGGAAACTAAGAGAGAATCAGAGGGTTTCCGGAAGTAAAGAGACAAAGGGTGTGACATGATATTTATAGAAGGAGAAATGCTAACAAAACATCTTTTAACCCACTATTTAAATACATTCTTTCTTGTTGGTTGAAATTTATTAAAAATAAAAAAATTATGTGGAGTTTCATATTTTATTTAATGGATTTCTCTAATGATGATATAATTTTTAATAAATTTTAACCAATATATAAATATGTTGTAGCATTCCTGTTACATAAGAGATAATAATTTTGGAAGATGATGAATAAAAAAAAAGAAGGATGTGAATAGTATCAAGCTATGAGCTATCATAATTTTGCATGAAAAATATTTTTTATATTTTTTCTTTCATCTCATTTTCTTTCTACTCTAATGCATCCCAAATGGGATAATTGCCAAACCCATATCACAAGAAAATTAAGAATGTAATGATATTTGCGTAAACTTAGTCATACTCTTGACATGTTATCACGTAAGCTATTGAATAACATCACTCCTAGTTTCACACTATAAAAATTTTCTTTTTAAATATGAAAATTGATAAATGGTACGAGATTATGGAGTACCAAAGTTACCGATTCTATTATTTTATTGGAGAATGATACGTATTTTCGCTCTCCTTTGAATCATGCATATCCCTGTTGATTGATATAAAAATTGAAATTACGGTGTTTTTATACAATTTTTTCCGTGTCATATGGCATTTAATAATTCATATTGAACACATTTATTGCATAATTTAAATAGTATCTTTTTTTATATAAAAAAATATTCAAATAGAAGCTCAGAGTTGGAAGAGTAAATAATCACCTGGAACAAATGAATTAGAAACAGGGTATACCTACCACTCCTCTTACAAGCAAGTGCCATCTAATTGTATTTAAACAAATTTAGACTATGTGAGTAAGGTGTTCTTGTTTTTGCTAAGTTTGTCCAAATTATATACATATGCAGTAAAGTAAAACTAATAAAGATAGTGTTAGTAATGTGGTAGATATTTGTCTACATGGTTCGTGTTGGATTTGGCATCAACTATACCATACGAGGCAATTGGATATTTGTTCACTGGCAAACGGAAAGTGGGTCTCCCATACTTCCTCTTGGGCCTGTTCAGATTTTGGAGAATCAGACGGGTGAAGCAATACTTCACAAGGTTTTCCATCTTTCACTTTCTAATAATAATCAAATCCACTTTAGTACCATTATTACGATGTTAAAATTGATCTAGCTGCATTCATTTGCCAGGCTTGAGAAAGACATCAGGTTCAGCTATTTCTGGGTCCGATGTGCGAGGCTTCTTTCTGTATGTCAAATTTCATTTCAATCCTGTTTCAAAAATATTTTCACTATATGTTTTAGTCATGCCACGGAAGTAAAATTGCGTTTTAATAACTTGTTGGTCATGAGTTTGAATATGAAAGCAACCTCTTTGTATAATAATAATAAGACTATCAGTGACGGAGCCACTTTGAAACTAGCGATGATCATGCCACTACCTAAAAAATAAAATTTGTAATTATTGAGTGGTGGATAAATTTTTTTTTTAATAATTATATATATTTATATAATTAATTAGAATTAAAAATAAAATTTGGCACTGCTTAAAAATAAAATTTAGTACTACTTAAAATTTGGCATGGGCTAAAAAATTTTGTTGGCTCCGTCATCGAAAACTACGTATAATATCTCCCTTCCTTATCTTCCTATAGCAAGAAGCATATCAACAATGAGATATGTATTTTTAATTTTAGTCAATAAACATTTGCTACATTCTTTCATTAAAACTCCTCAATTTTCAGGATTTTGCCAATGCTCACAAAATACTACTTGCAGCCAAAATGACTTTATTTTTATTTCTTTGAAATATTGCACTTAAGAAAATGGAAGACATATATATATCTAAATCTACACACACACGCACACAAAAACATTTAGCTTTGACTAGATAAATCACATTATTTTTTAAATACAAAATATTGAATCTGGTGCAGGTAACACTTTTTTCAATTCATTGTGCTGGTTGTCTCTATTACATGCTAGCTGATCGTTACCCCCACCAAGGAAAGACATGGATTGGAGCTGTGAACCCAAACTTCCGAGAGACAAGCCTTCGGATCAGATACATTTCGGCCATGTACTGGTCCATCACTACCATGACCACTGTAGGTTATGGTGACCTCCACGCCGTCAACACCATAGAAATGATCTTCATTATTTTCTACATGCTCTTTAACCTTGGCCTAACAGCTTACTTGATTGGTAACATGACAAATCTTGTTGTTGAAGGAACTCGCCGTACAATGGAGTTTGTAAGTATTGCTTCACATTTATGTCACTTTTCTTTGGTTCGCCTAGGATATATAAATAAACTTTAAGTCATGTACATGAACTATATAAAATAATTTATATAGGTTATGATTAGCTAGTGTTGGAGATTATATTTTTGTCATCCTTATTCTTATTCATAACTTTGTTAAGTCGTGATCAGGCAGTTAGTTATTTCTGTTAAAAGTTAGTTTCAGATTCTATTAGTTAGTATTTGCCAGTTGGTTGTTTCGGTCTTTCCTAAAGTTATAAATACTGGTGTATATGTGAATCTTGCTTAATAATGAGATTGGATAGTCTTCTCTGCCAAAGTTCTCTCTCTTTTTACTCCATGTTTTCTACTTTCTTTAGTTCAGATTCTTGACAACTTGGAATCCATCTAGGTTTCTTGGAATGCTGCAAGAATTATATGTTATTGTGACTAATGTCCCATGTAACTTCATGTCATTATCTGTGCAGAGAAATAGCATTGAAGCAGCATCAAATTTCGTGTGCCAAAATCGATTGCCTCCAAGGTTAAAAGAGCAGATCTTGGCTTATATGTGCTTAAGATTTAAGGCAGAGAGCTTGAATCAGCATCAGCTTATTGAACAGCTTCCAAAGTCGATTTGCAAAAGCATCTGCCAGCATTTGTTTTTTGCAACTGTAAAGAAAGTCTATCTTTTCAAAGACGTCTCAAAAGAAATTCTTTTGTCCCTGGTATTAAAAACTAAACTTGATTCTAACAATTGTATGGAACCATTGTGCAATTAAATTGATGGGGATGAATTGTTGATGTGCAGGTTGCAAAAATGAAGGCAGAATACATACCACCTAGAGAGGATGTTATCATGCAAAATGAAGCACCAGATGATGTTTACATTATAGTCTCTGGCGAAGTGGAGATCATCCATACTGAAATGGAGAAAGAAAGAATTTTGGGAACTCTACATACTGGGGACATGTTTGGAGAGGTTGGTGCACTTATTAGTAGACCTCAGGGCTTTACCTACAGAACCAAGACTCTCACACAGCTCCTGAGACTCAAAACTAATACTCTTCTAGAAGCAATGCAGAATAAAAGAGAAGACAAACAAATACTCAAAAATTTTCTACAGGTGGGGTACTATCTTGGCTTGTGGGTTACAGGTCTTAATGTTTATGGTTGGTTTCATTTCTGAAATATAATAGCTGTGATGCCAATGCAGCATATCAAGCAGCTTAAGGATCTGAGTATCAAAGATTTGATGGTGGAGAATGTGGAAGAAGAGGACCCTAACATGGCTATGAACTTGTTAACTGTGGCAAGCACTGGCAATGCTGCTTTTCTTGAGGAGCTTCTAAGAGCAGGTTTGGATCCTGACATTGGAGACTCCAAAGGGAAAACTCCATTGGTATGTTCATATCTAATATTTATGCTCTTATTCATTCCTTTTTATATTTCTTTCAATCAAATAAAAAAAATCCACATTCTAAAATTGATCTTGAATATCTGGTCCAGATCTCATAAGTATTTTTTTTTATAAAAAAAATGGACCTCATTACGAAATAATTTAACCTTTTACATGATTAGTTCCTTCCTTTACTATAGTTCTTATCACAACTACTTTAAAACTAGCAAGAGATTTATTTGTCAACTAATTGTTACTTGTTGTGCAGCACATAGCAGCATCAAAAGGGCATGAAGAGTGTGTTAAAGTCTTACTCAAGCATGCATGCAACATGCATATAAAAGGTATAACATACTTATTCCCTTTCTTAAAGTTAAATTTCCCTCTGAATTTTTCTTGATTATATTTAGTTCACTTTCATGAAATGATTTATATTCTAATTATTGGCAGACATGAATGGTAACACTGCAATATGGGATGCTATAGCATCAAAACATTACTCCATATTCCGGATCCTCTTCCAGCTTTCTGCTCTCTCTGATCCAAACACAGCAGGCGATCTACTGTGTACAGCAGCAAAAAGAAATGAATTAACAGTGATGACCGATCTTCTAAAGCAAGGACTAAACGCTGACTCTAAAGATCACCATGATACAACTGCAATCCAAATTGCCATGGCAGAAAATCATGTGGACATGGTTCAGTTGCTTGTCATGAATGGTGCAGATGTCTCTGATGTGCAAAACCATGAATTTTGTTCATCCACCTTAAATGAAATGCTGCAGAAGCGTGAAATTGGGCATCTAATTAATGTAGCTGAGGTCAGGCTCAGTGAAGTTGTATTAAAGGGGAAACATCAAGAGCAGGAGCACAATGGGGGAAGATCTAATGGACTAAAGTTTCCAAGGGTAAGCATATATAGAGGTCACCCTGTAGTTAGAAGAGAAAAAGGTTCCATGGAAGCTGGGAAGCTAATAAGGTTGCCTGATTCATTAGAGAAACTCAAAACTATTGCAGGTAACATTTGAAATTTCCATCAAGTCAGTACTGAAATTATGAAAATCTCCACTAATCAAAATTCTAACCCCATTTGTTATTAAATGGTTGTCTATATAAATTCACCAAAAAAGTATAGTTTTGTTAAGTGTACATTGTTTGAGAAAGAAAATTTGCAGGTCTTAGTACACTAAAATGTTTTTGTTTGTATATTGTATCTTCTTCAACAGGTGAAAATTTTGGGTTTGATGCAAAAGATGCAATGGTAACAAATGAAGAAGGAGCAGAAATAGATTCCATTGATGTGATCAGAGATAATGACAAACTTTTTTTTTGTTGAGTACTAGTATTTGGACCTGTGCGCATACGCACGGGTCGGCTCCGCTTCGCTCCGCCGTGCTATGCTAGATTTGTATAAAATATTTTTAATGTTTAATGATTAAGAATTATTGTATAATGAGTAATTAATTTAAATTTGTCTTTTAACAAAAATCTTTTTATACAAATTCATCTTAATGTTTATCTCTATCATAACTAATTTCATTTAGTTACGATATTATCGATAAAGTAATTTAAATTAATTAATTTTGGTTATCCTATAACAAAGAATCAAATTATAATTTTCTAATAAATATATAAATTAAATGTTATAATGCTGGTTATTATAAGAATTGAATTAAATAAAAATTCCAAAATTCCAAAATTTTGATTAGATTTAAATAATAAAACTATAAATATTTATATTTTTCTAAAATGTCACCACTTTATTTTATTTTAATATACCCACAATTTTATATGATGAATATTTAAAAATAAATAATAAATTTAAATTAAATATTGTTGATTGTTTGATATTTAATTCTGTTAAATATTTTTTTTACAAAACTTTTTTCCAAAAACTTTACCCATGATGGCCTAGAAAACTATTATTTTGCGTAAATGATAATTGTAGTTTATAATTTTATAAATTAATTATAATTTTATATCTATCATAACTAAAAAAAATTTATTAATAATATTACTAATAAAGTAATTTAAATTCTGTAACTTTGATTGTTTTATAATAAAGAATCAAACAATAATCTTTTAATAGATATATTAACTAAATTTTACTATACTGTTTATAGTAACAATTGAATTAAATAAAAAGAGTTTAAAATTTTAAAATCTTGATTAAATTTAAATAATAAAATTATAAATATTTTTTTCAATTGTAACCATTTTATTTTACTATTATTTAACCATTATTTTTATTTGAGAAAAAATTTAAAACAAATAATATATTTAATAAAAAAATATTTGTTGATTGTTTGATATATCCATGATAACCTAGAAAACAATTATTTTCTATAAGTGATAATTGTTGTTTCTATCATAAAAAAAATAAAATAAAAACTAATTTACATTATGATATGGTGAATAAGTAATTATGTTAATTATCGTAATAATTGAATTAAATAAAAAAGAGTTTAAGAATTCCAAATCATGATTAAATTTAAAAAATAAAACATATGTGTGTACATATTTATGTGTCCATATTTTTTATATTTCTTTAGGAAAACACATTTCAAGTTTGTCATAAATAAAAAAAAATTAGAGAAAGTAGTGGGATGGTTTGAGATTTAAAAATAAAAAGGAAATGACAATATGTAAATAATACTGATTTATTTAAGAAAAAATTAAGAAAATAGTTAAATAATATGATATCTTAAATTTAAAAAGATATTGTTATTTCTAAATTAGAATATTTAATTTAAAAATCTACTTGATTCAATATAATTATTAAGAAAAATAAATCTCATCTTTGTTAATAGATTTCAAAAATTAACAATGACAATAATATTTTTTTAAAAATGGAATTAAGATGCGATCGTAGAGTAGGAAGGGAACTCTAGATGAGATTTAAAAAAAGGTAAAAAAGAATCTACTTTATTCAATATAATTATTAATAAAAATAAATCTCGTAATAGTTGTTTTAAAAATTTGGTTTACAGTTGATTGTTAATTTATTAAATTTTAAAAAATGGACAATATAAGAAAAGTCAATAGAAAATTGAGTAGTTTGAGTTATAAAATTAAAAGAATTGACAATTTTTTAAAAAATAGTGATATCTGTTAAAAACAAAATCGTTCTCATAAGTATTATTCTTCAAAAATCTCATAATAGTGATTTTACAATTCTAATCCATTCATATTTAACAGATATATACAAACCATGAAGCTACTTATTCCTAGATTATTTAATATGATGAATCTGAATAAGAAATCATGTATTACTATCATGATAGATGAAAACTACTAAACCTAAAATCAGTTGGCAAGCAAAAGCATGATAATTAACTATTAATATTTTTTAATTTGAAGCACATCTTTTATATGATGCATCCCAAACAGAACCACCATGCCAAAGGATTTTCGTGAGGTTGAAAACGGAGTGGCCTTGCTCCTTTCTGCACAGGTTGCTTGGATCAATCATTCAAGCCAAGCTATAAGTTACATGGAATAAGGAATTATAACCACACAGTTGCCGAGGATCATCTCTCTGAAAGATGAAGGCTCAGATCCAAACTTCTTCATATCACAATAACCAAACGCAGCTTCACGCAACGCATCAGCCTTCAGCTCTGGCCAATCAAAGTGCTTCAGCTCTGGCCAGTCAGTTCTTGTTCTTGATCTCTGTTTCTCTTGCTTCTCTCTCTATCCTCTTTTTTCCATTCTTCTTCTCTATCCTAAGATTCTTTCCCAACTAAATCCTATATCATTAACCTACTTGTATTTGCATTGCTAATGCCTCATAATCATCAGACTTCACAATATTTCATGAATTATTAAGTATTTCCCCAACACATTTTGCATTCTAACAAACACTAAAAATCACGAGCTCAATACAAAGCCATTGAACTTGGTTTAACTACTTCAGCTCCTTCAAACAATTTGAAGTAGTGCAAAAAAGCCTTGTTCTCAATTAAATTTTCATTTCCACTTGAAGATTTGTCAAAAGTGTGAGAAAGGTTAATATGTTACTAAAAAATCAATACGGCAGGATTCACAAAACGACAATAAGAACCATTCATTAAGCACATATAACATGTTTTGAAATGAGGTTTGCAGAAACATGACCTTCATAGTGAACATATTCTGAATCAATATCCATTATCGATGAAATAGACAACAAAGTCAAGTAATTCTCTACTACCTTTGCTGTCCTCCAAAATTAAAGCCACCATGGTATATACAAGGTCCAGAAAGCCATGCAAAATATGCAGATGTTCATTGCTTGATGAAAAAAATGCAACTCATTGGAAGATACCCAATAAAATGAAATCTTAGAAAGGATAAATCATATATAAACAACAAATGTGAAAGAGAGTAAAAAAAAAGTAATTTTTGAAAGGAAAAAATGGCAGAGTGCCATAGGTGTATGCATATTATCATGATTCTCCTTAAATTTTCTCATCTAGCATAGCACTTGATAGAATCAGCCAGAGCATCATCAAAGCATCCTGAATGCAAGATAAAACAACAATGATGCTATTTGACAAATTGTAATGAAACATAAAGCCAAACATTATATCATTGAAAAGGCATTGTGCTTGTCTTCCCATTGTTCACATAGGTAAATACCATTTCGAAAGATATAAAATAAAGCATTGTCAGATTCAATACAATGACATAAAACAAATGAATTTTACTAAAACAAATTTATGTAGTGGCTCTCAAAAATAAAAATTCCTATGAAGAATGGAAGGATGGTATTGTTATCATTATTATAATTGTTTATGTGAAATTAATAAGCTAATAAAACAAAAATTTTATTCAGCTTTCACATACACAATGCTTCATTTATAACAAAGTGACCACTAATAATTATTATTATTATATATTACTTGTTTGCTTAAGAGACCATAATAAATGAAAGAATACAAATATGGATTCATCCTTCCTTGATTCACTTCAGTTTTGCTGTCTCACTAAATAAATTTACCTCATGCAGAATTACCCATGCAGAATCACAGAGGCATTTATCTGAGATCACCAATACATGTACAATTTAATAAAAACATATTTTGAATGCAGCATCTACTCATTATTAATATATTGACTTTTATCATAAAAACAAAGTATCAATTTTGTGAGTATAATTCCTTCCAATGAACCAATGGTATATAATTAAATATACAACTATACATTCACTCAGCAATGTTGTCTCCTACAACCTCTCTCAAATATTTACATGAACATTGAAAGGCTCCTAAAAATATTCCAAAGCAAAAGGACATGATATAAATTTCACATTAGTTCTTTATGTAAGGGATATTAATAGAAACAACATACCTTCACCAGCCTTGCCACAACATTAAGCATGCTCAAACCTTGATAAATATATACTACTGCTTAGATATTTATACTACATTTAATTTCTTATCTAAATTGCTGATATAAAATTGCATTAACATGATGAATTGAGGTGGATTGACTAAAAATACATGAAAAAAAGAAAAATAGAGCCAATAACATACATTAGTGGGCTCTAGGCTCACAAGCTTGCAGGCTGGTGTTGCCACCTTTATAAATCCTTGTCTCTTTTTATGATGTACTGCAGCCAATTAACACAAACAACAAATAAAAAACAAAATTTTTAACATTCACGAAATCAAATATTGGAGAAATCTTTGATAGAGAATACAGAGCATATCAAAAGCATTTAAAAACCTCACCTAAGTCTAATAAACATTACCTTTCTCGTTTTTGGTAACCAAACCCAACTTTTGCAGCAGGAAGCTGAATTTTTAAAATGATATATTTTCAAGAGAGTAAGAAAAAAGAAGAAAAGATTCATGCCAAGTTCATATATATCTATCTATCTATCCAAGTTTGATTGTTTTATCATAGACTTTATGAACTTAGTGGCAATGCTAATCAAAAGCAGGACTGAGTAGAAGTAAGACAACAAACTTAATCTATTTTTAGAGAATCAAACTAACATTAATGCTAATCAATTGAATAAGTTCCAATGGTCTGAGTAGAATTTTTGGCACATTAACGCTAATCAATCAAACTTAATATATTTTCTCCATACTGAACAAATAGTAGGACTGAGTAGAAGTAAGGCAACAAACTCACATTAATCTTAATTGATTAATCCTCTGGTTTGGTTACTTTGTCCTTGTTCTTGTTCAAAATTGTTGAAATTGAGAAATAATTGAAGAGAATATGAATATACAAGTTGAAAAATGGGAAGCATAACAATGGAAAAATGGTATGCTTTTGTGTCAGAGTCAACATATATCCTACCTTATAAATTATATCATGAGAAATAATTAGCTATATACAACCTGGTACATATTAATATCACCATTTAACACATTTTTTTATTTAAAATGTTTTTCAGAAATAATCTCTGCAACACATTAAATAGGTTAATGGGAGAAGAGACACATAACATGTCAATCTACAAAACATAAATTTAGATAAATTATTATATGATGCCAACATCTTATTTTAGCTTCTAATAAATGCAATACAAAGAATTAAAATATATCTTTGAACATTGACCTGCATATTTGAAGAAGAAAGAGGATAAAATCCCTTGGGCAACATTGTTTGCTATCAAAAGCATTATGGCTTTTGAATGATCTTGTAGGATATCAAAGATGCTAGGCCCTGGAAAATTTAAAACAACAAAAGAGATTTGAAAATTTGAGCATCAGAAAACACATTATAAGCCCCAGTAAAAAGCATTTGAATATTTTTCTATCAATAGAGATTGAGTCAACAAATAAAATTAAGCCATCACTGAGGAGACAAAATACAAGTTGGAGATGCGCTGTTCCAACCACATTTAACTGATAGCTATCCTAATCTACTTTCTTAAATATATGCACCATTTATCTTAGTTCTAAAATTAATATCTGATGACATCATTAGACGACATACATGCTGATCAGAATAGTTGATATAGAAATGACATTCAGCATTATTTTTTCTTCCAATTCGTGACCATCAAAAGTTCATCTAGGGATGAGGGCAGGTAAATCAATCAGTCAAAATAAAATTCTCTTCAAACAACACAGAGAAATAAATGTTCCAGGGGCCAAATAGGTATCAAAGGTTTATAGATTAAGCATTAACATCCAGCTATCCTGATGTGGACAAGGACACTTTCAGTCATCAAAAATGCACAAAAACAGGCTACACAAACCTTTTGATCTGCAGCCAGTTTGAAAACATTTTCACCAGCTTTCTATTGCTCCAGAACAGCCATGTCAAGAGAGCTATTTTTCAATGCATTCTAAAAAGAAAGTAGACATCAGCATTGCTAAACATAACATTCTACAAAAAAAATCTTGGAAACATCATCATTGTTAATGTTAAATGATTACAAAGTCACACACACACAAAAAAAAATCCTGAATGCAAGATAAAACAACAATGATGCTACTTGAGAAATTGAAATGAAAAATTAAGTCAAACATTATATCACTGAAAAGGCAAAATGAGATTACATATCATGTTGAAGAGAAAATGCACAATATATTACTATGCCTCTCTTTCCATTCTTCACATAGGTAAGTGCCATTTCAAAAGATATAAAAGAAAGCATTGTCAGATTCAATACAATGGCAGAAAATAGATGAATTTTAGTATAACAAATTTCTGTAGTGGCTCTCAAAAATAAAAATTCATGTGAAGAATGGAAGAATGGTATTGTTATAATTGTTTATGTGAAATGAATAAAATCAATAGAAAAACAAAGCAGAATTAAACAAAAATATTGAGACAGAAGGCATCATATTCTATAAGGAACGATGGTTTTCTCATTGTTAATTTTTCACCAAATAAAATTATACAATCAGGAGTTGCACAGCCATTATGAATGGCATCAAACATTGTGAATCTGAACATTGTGTTTGGAATTTCAGGTATATGATGGGCAGTAACTTTCGTTGCAGGATTAGGATCTAGTCGCAAAACAACATAAAGCTGGAAAATAATATTAATGAAACATTAAGCTGCATAGTAGAAAACTCAATGGCAGCAACAATAACAACAAAAATTGTATTTGTCTTCATCAAGAAATTTCTACAAACAGGTTATGTGCATTAAAAAGTAATATGTTCAATGTATAAAACAATATATACACAAAGTATGAGCACCGATAGCGGAAATGAGTAAGGATTGTCCATATGTTCATATTTGTCAAATACCAAACCACAAAATTAAGAATAAAATGAAGCTTGTTATAAAGAAATATAAAGTTCATTCATGCATTTGATCAAACACATCACTTGCATACTACAAATGAGACCAACGAAACTTAAAAAACACAATATCATTCAGAAATGAAATAAAAGCAAAGCTTGATATTAAAAAACAAAATATCACCAATAATATTATTTTAAAAAACACAATATCACAAACAATTTACATGCATATATAAGCTCTAATGTCTTGATTTTAAATTCTAACAGCAAAATAAAAAAAAAAAATATTGAAGAAAAAAAAAAGAATAGAAAGAGACACATTGTGCTCTCAGCTTTCTCTATCTTCATTGACTTCCTCCTTGCTAGATTCTTTCAAATGCATGTTGCAGAACATGAGTCCTTTGTCACAATCTTCTTGTCCTCTCTATGGATTTTGTGTTACATCACACGCAGGCATTATTTATTTAGTATGTAAGACTTACCGCCAGCCATTATAGTAGAAATTAATTGTTATTATATTAAATTGTTAATACTGGAATTACATGAATGTAAAACTTACCACCAATCATTAATCTTTGTTCCAACACTACAAAGAGATACAATTCCAAAAGATTAGAAAGTTCTCCACTACAAATAGACATTTCAAACCAAAGGAACAGGTTTAAAACAACATACACAGTATGAAATAAACAGGATTCTAACAGACAAAACATTTTTCTTCTTTATTGCAGAAGTAGAAACCAAATCATTATTCCTGAAAAGAACTAATATAAGAAATACAGAAAATTAATATCTTGACCAAAAGAAATAAAATGCCGTGAGATCATGCAAATAACTTTATTGCAAAACTAATTCTGGGATTCAAGAATGGGACAAAAAATAGAAAGGCCTCTGATTGATTAAATACCTTTCTCCATAAGTCCATATCTGCCTTCCCATATCCTCTGATGTAATCATCTGCAAAAGCAATGAGTTTTGAAACACAGATGTACTATATGAATAGGAATAATTCGAGTATCAATCACCAACTCATGAATATGCTCTCCAATATTGTTCATTAACATTTCCAGCAAGTACAAAATCAATAGATAAAAGATGACTCAGTAAAACACTACAGAACAGGAAAGCAAGAAATGTAAATATTCTACACAAGAAAGTCAAATAACCAAGCTTTTGAGTATAGAAAATTGTCTTTATATAAGTTTTTCATTACAGGTAAAAGTTTTAGAAATCCACACAAAAAGTTATGAATAACTATATTCATAATTAAGTCATTATACTCACCATGACAGCAAAGATAAACTAAGCCAGCAATAAACTAAGTATATCACACATCAGATATTATTCATTAACCAACTAATTGAAAGTGATAACATTGTATTTATAAAAATAAAACAAATTTCCAAATAAAAAGGTGCACCTAGAATGAAACATCACAGCTGATTTCCGGGAGAGTTGGTGAAGTGGTCTGAAGCTGAGGAGTGGAGAATCCGAACCTGGGAGAAGCCAAGCCGAACCTGGGAGAAGCCAAGAATAATCTGAAGCAAACGTTTTTTTATTACTATACATAGATTCATAGCTGGAGCATCGGATGAAATGTTAGTTGAAATGTTAATGACAAAAAAATTATTTAGTAGCATATTTTTTGTTGAGGATCCTTCTTTTCTTTATTAACCGATCAATTCTCTCTCCCTTTCACTCTATATTCCTTTCTGCCTTCTCAAATCCCAACCGGCTATCATCCATCATGAACATATTGCTCATGATCGGTACTCAACCAAAATGCTTTAAGAATACCAATAAAATATAGGTAATAACAGGAAGCATAAAAAAGAGCACAGCTTTATTGAATAAACAGAAGTTAATCTTAATAATTACTATTACCTGTTATGAAGGTAGTTTTTCCGTTAATGACAGCGAAGATAAAATAAAATAGATAAAAATTTAAAAAAAGAAAATGAAAATAGGTGAAAAACTAAATAAAAAGTATACATGTTGGATGAATTTGACAATTTTTTTAAAAAAATTTCTTCATTCTCTCACCAACCAAACACCATCATCTATCTTATTTCTATCTTACAGGTGATTGTTATATAGAAAGAGAGTTTCTGCCTTAATTTCTAAGTCAATATTACTTACTCTAAAAAAATAAAATGAAGTTTATTATAAAGAAATACAAAGTTCATTCATTCAGGCATTTGATCAAACACCTCAGTTGCAAACTACAAGACCAACCCAACTAAAAAAACACACATAGATAACATTGAACAGAATATGCCACAGCAGATCAAAAAGATTACATTCATGGTAACATTGAGAAAAAGCATTAGAAAGAATTTTTTTTATTAAAGGAATAAGCTAAAGTTGTTAACCTTTTGAAGTTTGAGACCTCTGGAGTGATGCTTGGTTCTTCCAGGCAGCATCAACAGCTTTGTCCACCATTGGTACATATTGATTATACCCAGCTAAGTTACCACCACCAGCATAGCTCGACTTTCCAACTACCTTAGCCTGCAAAGGACACAAAAACTTCTGTATTAGGAATAGAGAACGCAAATGAGAAATAAAGCAGCAAAAACACATACGTTTTTTGCTTTGACACAATTAATAGACTTCGAAAAATCAATCGCTCTCCTGATTCACAGACGAAAATGGTGGCAGCCGAAAAAAAACAGAGAAAAGAAATGCAAAACCAGATAAATGAATGGCTGGAGAATGAGAGATGGTCTTTGTGTCATTTTTGCTTGGCAAAACCCCACCACCAACTACTGACAAAGCGTGTGAACTAAAAGAATAGTTGGTGAGCATTTCCCGCGTTCTGCTTTGCGCTTTGTGCTGAGAGAAGCTGAGTGCCGAAGCTGGGAGAAGCTTGCCTAACCACGGAGAGGAAAAGCTTGCCGAACCAAGGAGAAGCTAGCCGAACCAAGGAGAAGCTGAGAACCGGAACGAACCAAACGTTTTTTTATTACTATAGAATAGAAGCTGAGATGCGAAAATGTCAAGTGTAAATATATATAATCTCGCACAACAGAATTACTTACATGTTTCTTTTGTGTTAGTAATTTTGTCTTCTTCCTGTAGCCATAAAGAAGTGGCTTGGTTGGAAACATTTTTCAGTGGACTTTTTGGTTTATAATTCATAGTTTTTTCCTTCCAATAACTGAAAAACCACTTCCTATTACACAAAATACAGTTGACATTTTTCTTTTTCAGTTGGTGTTGGATTGATTAAAGAATTAATAGAGAATGGTTTTGAGTTGCTGGAGGAACAAGATCAAAAGGAATTCAATTGCCTTGCTAATAGGAATCAAATTATGGAACTCAAATCGTTATTGTTGAGGTTATGAATCCTTAAACAATTGCAAATGTTAATTTCATTTATTATTTTAGCATAACATAATTGAACCGTAATGGGAAAGACCTGCCAAGTGTGCTCTGCTAGGCAGCATCCCGACCAAGTCACCAAACTACCTGTCTTAAATGCCTGACCCAGCCCAACAGCTTGATAACATGCTTATTATAACACCAAACACATTATCATAACTAGAGGGGGATAACGTAATGGTTGCTAACAACTTCCTTCTTTACAAAATGTTGTAAGGTGGAGCTAAGCAAATACTATATGACATGAAAGAGACACTAACACTTCTAAAAATGGGAGTATAAAATCATCTTAATCAAAGCCCACAAATCAAACAACCAAAAGAAATAAATGTTACAGCAAAATAAGAATAGGAAAATAAGATGGATTGGATAATTAAGGAAGAAGAGAAAGAGAAAAAAGTCGAGGGTGGATTTGATCCAACTAATAATTAGCATTTATCATAAAAAAAAAAAAAATCTATGAAAATGAAAATGACTCAAAAAGGAAGCGTAGTTAAGCTTAATATCTCACTTTCGCATTACCCGCGATGGGAATGACAATTGGACTCGCGACCTAAGTTTCTATCATCACTGCGGGGAATGATTTTATATATGGCATTTGGCCTACACTCTATATTGTCATTCCTAATAACAAATCGTGATTTCTGTTATTAAAATAATTTAAGTGTAGAATAGAAGCTCACTCTCAACATCATAAGTCTCATAAGGTTTAATCTCTCGAAATGTAATAATGTTACTATTAATTTAATTTAGGTGTCAAAATATTTTTGACAGACATTCATGCTACTACCGTGAACCACCTTACTTGAGTGTTCAGATTTCAAACAACTTCATGCCGCTAATAAGCCACAAATTTATATGAAGGGAATAAAATAATTGAGTGCATAATTTACTAATTTGCTTTCTTGCAGAGCAACATTAAAATTGAGGTGATGTTAGAAGATAATTTGTCTAATTAAAAAATATATTTTATATTTAAAAAACATATAAATGAATCCTTTTATGTCCTTTTATTTTTTTCAACTATCTTACCAGCTAATTTTAACAAATGTTTCTAATTAAACAAAACAACTTATTAATTTTCAGCTAACTTATTAACTTTCAACTAATATCAATTAAAACGTGTGAATGGCGTCTCATACCAATAACTTATTTCACAGGGAGAATAAAAAGATAACTGAGTGCGTAAATTGCAGTTTATTCTAAAGCTAAATTATCACGGGGATCAATCATTATTAATTTACGCGTTTGTATATCGTTGAAGTTTTTTTTATTTATTAACGTCTCAAAACTGAGACTGTTCTATTTATGAAAAGTAACAGTTACATTACACGAATAAGAACCTAAGCAGAGTTCAAAGTTTTATGACATTTTAAAGAAACATAATTTTCTGGTTATGCTGTTAAGAAGAAAAAAAAGAATAAATAATCCCTCTGATCGATAATCCTTCATTTTCTAACAATGATAAGCATAACTACTTGATTTCGACATATTGTTCGCTAGAAGTACTTTATTTAAACTAACTCAAACATGCAAATCATTTTCTGATTCGAATCCATGAGACCTCTTAAGAGTCCAAGACATCAACAAATGTACATATGAATGTTGTTAGAGATATCTTAATTAAAATAAAAATGGAACCTCTTTTATGCAAAAATTAATTAATTACTGAGAACTAACCAGACCGCAGATAATGACTAGTTGATATAGAGACTTAATATATTTAATTTAGATGCCCTTAACAAAGAATATATTATTAACAAGTAGGAAATTTTTTATAATACAAGACCAATATTCGTGAATATTTGAATATGTGATATGGTTTCCTTTAAAGGTTGCATTTGCCCTTAAAATCGGACTAATCAAATGGAAAGAGCGATTAAAGTGTTGTCCTTTCTAGATATACTTTGATTTCGTTTGTTGCTCTTAAATTATGCAATGATTTGGTGAAATAAACCTCAAAAAACTACAAGAGACGATTCTTCAACTTTGTTATACCGTACGAAAGTCACCAACAATACTGTTTTTAATCTATAGAAGATGAGGCTTGGTATTAATTTAATCCCATACTTCTATTACAATCTTGATTTTTTTCATGTCTTAATTTTTACATTATCTTATACTGTTTTTTATCTTATTTATTTTATTACATCATTCATCGCATTTAATACTTTTTTTTCATTCTAAACTTAACTCCGAATCTTTCTCTTTCCTTGTTAAACGGTGCAGTCGCCAGAGGATTTTATTCAAGTTGTTATACACCTTTTGAGAAGTGAAATGATGATTTTTGTTTCCATTATGCAAATTCATTAGTGGATATAATAATAAGGTGAAAAATTTAGCCTCAGTTTGACTTGATTTGCTCGCCCCAGATAAAGTGAAGATTATCAGCTTCCAGCTGGCAGATTTTGCTTGCAATTATCTCGCACAGTAACACAAACAAAACCGAATTGTCTTGTTGAAGCCTTTATTTGAGTGTGTAAAAAGGATGGTCCATACAAGAACATATCACACATGCATTGCATATATGAATAAGCTATCAAAAAATGAGAAATGTTAGTATCACATTTTCTGATCAATTGTTTTGAATATATTATTTTATTGATAAAAATTTATTAAAAATCACATAATTTACAGTAAATTTTACATTTTATTTAATAATTATTTTTTAATTTTGTAATTTTTAATATATTTTAATCAATAAGAATGAATATGTTAAAGAATATGTCGATAATTGTTATCTAAAAAATAGAATCCTTCCCAACATGTTTGACGTTATATACTATATTTCATGCAAACGAGTGTGATTTTATTTAATGCCCCTTATAGAATGTTGGGTCCTAAAAGAGAAAGAAGAATCTCCAACATAGTAATGTGTAAAATACTCGGGGCACACAGAACCCTATCATTCGCTTCTCTTTTCAAAATAACCAAAATGGAACTATGTACAACTTTCTTTAAGGAAGAAGCCAAAGGGAAGCATAGCACAGCACAGCACACAGAACTCAATCCAAAAGGAAACCAAATCAAAATGGAAAAATGAGAAGCAGAATCTTAGTCAAAGTAGTCAAGCATTAACGCCCAAGAAACACAATCCAACATATCGTATATGAAGAGCTCCAAGATTGTTAATATTCCTTTCTACCACTTAACACCAAGTCCTTGAAGGAAAAACAAACAAGGAAAAAGAAGTTGTCAGGTAAATTGAAAAGAAACTTTACCTTATTTTATTTTAGTGTTCTGCTTTCATTCATTCCCTCTCTCTTTCTCTCTCTCTATATTAGCATAGCAGCCCGTTTCACTAAAAGAAAAAACAGCAGATTCCCAATCATCCCTTCCACTGTTTGGGAAACAACCATAATTGCACCCAACAGGACCATAGAAACCTGAGCTCCTAAGTTACCAACTTCTTTGATTGCAATTATATATATGTAAGTCCATCAACTTGCAATTGCAATTGCATGATGGGCACTAACTCTTCCGTGAGTGGCTTCTACAACTTGCTCACACAAGGACTCAATGAACTCCACCAATCCTTCCTCTCCCACTCCTTCATGTCATTCCAATTCCTTTCACAGGTCATCTCCTCTCTCCAATCCTTCCATTCCCAACTTACCATCTTGGTCCGCAAGCTTCGCTTGCCCGTTGGAGGCAAATGGTTGGATGAATACATGGACGAAAGCTCGAGGCTTTGGGATGCTTGCCATGTACTCAAATCTGCCATTTCTGGAATGGAGAATTATTACTCAGCTGCCTCTAACATTGCTTCTTCTTGGGATGGTTACCATCATTTTACTCCAGAACTTTCACGTCAGGTTTGTATACTAACACTAATACTAAGGGCCTATTTGAATAAAAATCAGAAGTGCTTTTGAGAACTTTTCTATCGAAAATATAGAATTTTTTCTAATAGAAAAGCTCTCAAAAATATTTCTAGCATTGTATCCAAACAGACTCTAATACTAATACTATACACACATTCGTTCTTTTCTCAAAAGCTTATTTGTTGTCTTTTTAACATCAACTTGTTCATCTAGTTCGACAAGATTGTCTACCATAGTGATTTTTTCTGATTCGAGCAGGATTATCTTTTTTGGACGATACATGTTTGATACCAAAAACTTAAATTTTAATGGGTCTAATAATGTAATACAGGTTATTCGAGCAATAAATGTTTGTCAAAGGGATATTCTAGGACTGGAAGAGGAAAACAAGAGCTTAATGGAAACAAGGATTGAACCGTTGTCCCAATGTTTGATTCAGAACATCTCAATGGAATCCAAGTTAAATGGATTCAGTGGATTCCGAGGTGTTCTCTTTGCAATGAGAAGTGTTAGTTCACTACTTCTGATGATTCTGCTTAACGGGCTTGCGTATTGTTGGTCCTCCTCTTGCTTTCACCAAGGGTACGATGGGCACATGGTTTTTGGATCTGACTTCATGGTTTCAATGGCAATATTGCAGCATAAAGTGGCAGAGGAGATAGACCAGATTAAAGGGCAGCCAGGGATTCTGCTGTTTGAGTTCCAACAAGCAAAGAGTGCCATGGAGGAACTCAAAGTGGAGTTGGAGAGAATTGCAAGTTTAAGTTATGCTGAGATCCAAGAAAAAGTTGACAACGTCAAGAGTTGCTTTGGGTTGTTGAGATGTGGGGTCGATACTATAACGGGGCAACTTGATGATTTCTTTGATGAAATAGTAGAAGGAAGGAAGAAGCTTTTGGACATGTGCAGTCATAGGTAGAAACCAAACAATTTTATTATACGCAGCCATAGCAAGAGGAGAAAAAAAATGTTAAAAAAATGAAGCAATATGTCATCCCCTTTTTTATGCATTAATATTTGGTCTTTGTTTTTTTTCAAATTTCCTAATTGATAGTCAAATTGATTGATCATTGATTAGTGCAATTAGCTATTTGTTAAGCCTTGAACAAGTTTCTGATAAAATCAAGGAAGAAAATTTTCCAAGAGAAAAAAGAATGTGATTCTTGCTTTGAAGAAAAGCAACATTACTACTATAGTACTATTCTTCCATAAGAAACCGGAATATTAAGAAGCTGGTGACTTCAAGAGAAAGAAACGGCTTTCTATCCAAGGGGCAGTATTGTTTGGACAGGGGGAAAGGAAGTGGCAAAAAATTCGAAAGAAGATGGTATTCTGATAAAGAGCTTCTTTTCCTTTGTTTTTTGTTTTTTGAGGGATTAAATGATGCTTTTTCTTTATCCTGCTGGATCAGAAAGCCGATGGCATATCTCAGTTCTTCATTTAAAATATATTCTGGAGTCCATGAGAATCTTTTTATGAAGCACTAGACTAGACATCAGTTCTATTCTATTCTGTTGTTCACTCTTATCACAATTTTGTATTCTAATGGTTGTGCAAAGTTATCTTGAATAAAGCCTTTAGATCTTGTGCATTGTCTGTTGGTGCATTTCGAAGTAGCTAGAAAATTATGTGGGGAAGAGATCTACATTTTATATTAGATATACTCAATTATAAGCCACCAATATTGGGTTAGCGTGAGTAGTTTAGGTAATTTTAATCAGCTCATAGGATCAAATTTCATTGTCACTGCTATGCCAAAAGACATAACCAGTTTGGAGCATGTAAGTATGGTGGCATGGTCACGTGCTCAACTTCTAAGTAGCCTAAACCAATAAATAATGTTAATCATATAACAAATTATATATATATATATATATATATATATATATATATATATATATATATATA